>OX451207.1:21593673-22085383 GCA_949628255.1 Macrophya alboannulata
GGTATAATATGTATACGTGGTGTATAAAGTCGCGCTTTATCCGTGGAAAAAAAAAAAAAAAAAAAAAAAACAAGTTTGAAGACAAATTGAACATATTATTATTATCATCGTTCTTCTTAGCGCCGCGGAATTGAGATTATATCGTGGTATCGTCCGAGAGAGAGAGAGAGCAGGAACATGAATTTCCGTAGTCTGTTGATAGTCTGACAAGTCCCATGCGTGCAGGTCTGACCTGCACGGGGTAATATCACTCACGTGCATAGCCGGCCTTTAATCGCTGATTCTTTTACCTCTTGTTTAATTTCTATTTCTCCGATTTGATGTATGAAAATATTTACGTTCCGTTTGATATCAGACGTATAAAATTCGTACACTATATAATAATATTTATACAAATTGACAAATTTAAAACTCAACCTTTGATAAAGTTATTTTGTCTATTTCCGAATACATCATTCCGTAACAAGATTTTGCCAGAGTGGCGGGGTTTTTAGATATATACAAGTATATGTAGTGTACATTTACACATGAGTCACCGATCGATTTATGAATGAAAATAACCGCGTCAGAGAGACAGGCTACTGCCGAGTCTCAGACTTGTTCTTTTCTTACAAGTCTTTTATACTTACGCTTCTTCCTAACTTTTCTCTTTATACGACGAGACTAAATACTTAGAAATAATCATCTACTATAATATCTTGGCGCCATTATTTTTTACGTCCCGCTATGTATTACTATGTACGCATTAGAACCTTTGTACATATGTATATGTATACCTATTTACACATTAATATCTATATACATTCTATATACATTATTTAAATTAATTCCCGGAACAAGTAGAAACAAGCTTATACCACCACCAGCGCTTACTTTTATATTATATTATACCTAGAGGTATAAAAATTCAGACCGGATTATGCGGACGGAAATTCACGGAAATAATATAAAATAATACGTTACTGTTGTTATTATTATTTCATCATTAAGACTGCGGTATCGTCTGATTCCTGATATCCTGATCTACGATAATCAATCGAGTAGTCGATGCTATCTGCAGATAGATCCGGTATATTATACCATGCTTATGTATGTATAGTGAAAGTAAATTTACGCGTCATTCGCGTCAAATTTCCGAAACCTCGATGCCGGAACTTAAAAACTGTTGCATAATACATATATACCTAATTGTTTATTTCTTTTTTCTTTAATTTCTTAATTTGCGATAACGAAATACGTGTATTATAGTAATATCGTTTCGTTTCTTTTTTTTTTTTTTTATTCTTATTCTTTCTTCAAGTCTCGGTATTTTTTAATTCCAGATCGAATTATTTGTCTCAGGATTTAATGCGATTATCTATCTACCTGGTTGGAAGTACATATATACATACAAAGCGGCCATTTTGGTACCGTGATCGCGCAAGCGCGTAACTTGTAAGATACCTGTAAGTATGATCAAGTAAGTAAGCGAGTAGGTAGGTAGGTACAGGTACGCACGCGGTTACCGAGACGACGTTTAAGGAACTACTTATATACATATATTACTATATCTTTCACTCCTCTTAACGATACGGGCGACCGCGACGACGCGACGCGACGCGACGCTACGACACGACCTTTGGAAATGATTAGTGACGTCATTCGTACCCGTACGCCACGGTGGCACCATTAAATACGCCTTGTCATCGTTCGTCTAAATCTCTTTATTCGTTAAATGACTAGTACACACATATACTTATGTATATTATATGTATATATAATTATTTTTTCGCAACGTGGTGTAATATAGGATAATGTATAATTGA
Organism: Macrophya alboannulata; assembly: GCA_949628255.1. Taxonomy (NCBI): domain Eukaryota; kingdom Metazoa; phylum Arthropoda; class Insecta; order Hymenoptera; family Tenthredinidae; genus Macrophya; species Macrophya alboannulata. The sequence goes on from OX451207.1 coordinate 21,595,479, forward strand.
TTTCAAATGTACCATATATATGTATATGTATGGTCTTCTCCTAGTTAATCTTTATTCTCATTTCTTTTTATTTCTCTTTTTTTCTCGAATCATTTTAGTTTTTTTATCTATTTTTTTCGTTCAATTTTTCAAGTCCGATCGATTCCAGTTAGTTATATATGTATCGGGGATTTCGTGCCAAATCGAACTCTGAATGAGAAAACTTTATATGGGACATTCGATGTCAATTCGATATGTGAAAAACGAAAAAAAAAAAAATTTAACAGAAATTCTTGTATAGCCCATTCCGCGACGATTTTTTTCGTTTTTTTTTTTACTGTAATGATAAAAATATTATATAGGACATTCTGTGCCAATTTGACATACAAAAAAAAAGTCTATAGGGTATTCCATGCCAATTTGATCAACAAATGAAAAGAAAAAAAAAATGATATAGGGTATTCAGTGGCAATGAGGTATGTGTGAAAAAAAAAAAAAAAAAAAGAAAAAGAAAAGTTTGTACCACAAAAAATTCACCCATATCGAGATGTTTTTTTTTTTTTTCATAATTCGTAATTGAAAAAAAAAAAAAATGTCCGATTAAAATCATTTACTATATTTTCATATACATACGTACGCGCGCGTATCTTTCAACGATGTGTTGTGCATTATATTTCCGTCTGTATACTGGATCACGGGCGTGTCATAAAAAATTAAAAAGATAATAAGATAATAATATGCACGTGGTTTTTTGTCAGAGGATGAGCAGCTGCTGACGAGCTTTGGCGTTATATAGCTCGTTCGTTCGTTCGCTAGTCAGTTTGCGCGCGAGAGCGTTTGCTATATACCACGCAGTCCAAAGATTCTTCGTCAATGACGTAATCGTTGAGGCATTTCCGATGCGCCGCATACTTGGGTCGCTCGCACCACCCCGGGTTATTATACATATCTCAACTCCACTCCACTCCACCACCACTCCGCGCGGGCGAGTTTGAGGTTTAAAGTAGTAGTTTTTAAGGAAGTCTGCATTGTATCAGTCATCGCAGACCGGCGCCTAACTTATACATATATAGTCACGCTTTTTTCTTTTCTTTTTTCTTCCCTTTTTACTTTTTTTTTTTTTTTTTTTCTTGTCTCTTTAGTTCTCTTCCTCATCTAATATATCTGAATATTGCAATATTTGCCGTTACGGGTCCACGCGCACGTACAACTCGATCTCATAATTTTGAGATGCGAGAAAAGAAGAAAAAAAAAAAAAAGAAACACCCACGACAAAAAAAATCGACAAATAATTACACTGACAATAAAATTTTGTTGCAACGTTGTATACGAGAGAAATATATAGATATGTGTAATATTTGTACATACGTGTCGGTTGTAATACATGCATATATATATATATATATATATATATATATATATATATATATATATATATATATATATATATATACGCGACATAAACGACCTTGAAAAAACTATTTGTCGATCGACGATTTCACAACGGTAAAATAATTGTGCCGAATGTATACGTCCTTGGGTTTCAGGTATAATATAGGTATAAGTCGCCACTTTCGTATAGCCTCGTGTATACATACATATATATACCTACCTATATAAATATGTATATGGTATAGTAGCTCATTTCTCGAGAATTAGAGCTTGTATATACATAATTTATTTATTTTTTATCCTTGAAGATAGAAGACGAAGAAAAAGAGTATAGAGAGAAAGAAAGAAATTGTTCCAAGAAAGTCTCTAAAAATCCATTTTTCCTCTCTCTCTCTCTCTCGTTTTTTTTTTTTTTTTTTTTCTAAGACCGAACTTGAATTTTTTTCTCCTTTTCATTTTCGTTTTTTTCTTTTTTCTCAAGTCAGACCTTGGGTGTAGAACTTGAACCGATTCCTGCCACCGAGACAGGGGCCACTTATTCGGTCACCTTATCTTTATCTTTATTGTAGTAGACGCAGACGTGTAGACGTGAAGACTCGAACGGTAGACGTATATACGTAGACGTAGATTGTAGTCGTATAATATACCTAAAAGGACCCTCGGTCTTTCTCGAGCCTCGTATATATACCTACAAACAACGTTGACAATATACATATCAATATATTTATAGGTATATCATACTTATAGTAAAAGAAAGAAAAAAATCGTAAAAAAATAAAACAAGAAAAATATTACAAATATTGTTCAAAAAATTATTACAAGTCTCAAATTTCGATTTTATCTTTGAAAAAAAAAAATAACGATAATAATAATAACGTAGAAATCAAACAAACAAATTAATTGAATTTCCATACTACGTAGTACATACGTTTTTATTTTATTTATTCGCTCATTTATTTATTTTTCCATTCGTATATATATAATAATTCAAAGATCACATATACATATTATTATTTTTAATTATATGTATGTACATAGTATATGGATACGATATGTACTATACATATAAATAAAAATAACGTACATATACAATTATTCTATATGGAAAACAGGCGTAACGGAAAATGACGTTTCACAAAAATAATAATAATAATAATAATGATAATGAAGAAAAAGTTTTCTTTCATTTATTATTCCGCAAGAAAGAAGAGAGTCGCGAAATATATGTATAGGTATATTGTACTATATATAGCCTTGCTTTTTGTATCTGCAGTATAATACTGCTGTACACTATACACTCTGTTGCAGAATCAGTATATGTATAAAGACTGACTATGAGAGTGTGTATACTACGTAGTATAGCCGTTTAAACTCTTTTGTTATTCAAGAAAAGTACATTTTTATCCACAAAGGGTCCGTATCGTCCCCCCCCCCCCCCCCCCCCCCCGCCCCCCGTTTTACTTTTCACAATCTCAAACGACGGTATACCTACAAACGATTAACTCGATGCATATATATACGTCAAAAGTCTCTATTCTCGCTCACTCGGTATAGCGATCTAATTTTAAACCTCTTTAATGTATATAATATTCTGATCAATCGCAATTCTTATATTCTATATATCTTATTATTCTTCTTATTCTTAGTTACACATTTTTTGCCTCTATCAAGCTAAACCCTCTTTCTCTTTATTGATGTTTTGACAATCTTGTTACTATACGTATTATATGTATATAAATGAATAAATAAAAGACTATCGTATGAGGTGTTATGTATGTATGTGCGCATATGTATTATGTCTATATTACAAGTATATATGTATACGTATGCATAGGGTATGTCCTATACGTACGCGCGCACGTTGCAGTAGCAACGAGTATAACAGAGAGAATTGACCTCTGTACATAGGTAACAAAATTTGAAAACATAAAATTTGCGGGGATTAACTTTTATTATAGCGTTAAAGTTAGTTAGTTGGTAATAAAATGGCGATGGACGGGGGGGGGGGGGGGGGGGGGATTCCCGTAACAGAGCTATTATATACTCGTCCGCAGTAAACTACGTACGAAACTACGAAACTCCGATTCCGACTCCGGCTCTGACGCTGACTCGGACTCCGTCAATCTCAACCTCAACCACCGCCACCACAGCGCCAACGTCACCTCCCTTCCTCTCTCCCTCCATCGCCATCCCCCTTCCCCGCCGTTCCTCTCATGCTGCGGTTCTCGTACCCGCACTGGTACCATGTGATAACTGTCAGTGTCACTAGAGTCACGAAAGAGTGAGGAGGTTCGCCGCAGTCGTGATCGTTGTTAATCCGGCGTCATTGTTGCGTCAAGTTGTAATAAAGAAAACAACTGGAATAAAAAAAAAAAAAAAAAGGATTAAAACGTACATACAATCATCATCATCGTCGTCGTGGTCGTCGTGGTCGTCCTCCTTTCGTGCGTGTGTTTATTTATTTGTTTATTTAATTCAATATACATATATATTTATGTATTATATACTTATAAATAAGAAGTTTTCGTAGTTGTTCCGTAAATTTTTTTTTTTTTTTGCTTTTTTCTTTTCTTTTTTGTTGTTTTTTTTGTTCACGAACGTACCACGCGCTCACGCGGTTATTTTCCTCTCTATACATATACGGAGAAGATTTTTACATTATATTTGTTCTCGCGTATCCGCGGGAAATATACCTCGCGGAAAATTTCTTAAAAATACACACATACACACACGCAAAACGCGTGAAACGATTCGATTAATTATCACTGAATAAAAAGAATAGAGGGAAAGGAAAGAAAGAAAGAAAAAAAAAAAAAAAAAAACGAACGAACGAACGTGTCGGATTTTCAAACAAATTCAAATTATACGTATATAAAAGACTTTGAAAATAAAATAATAATAATAATAATATTGAACAAAAAGAAGACAGATTTAATATCAATATTGGACAATCAACGATAAGGGAATCGAAAAAAAAAAAAATGGAAAAAAACAACACACGTATACATACATACGTACATACATACGTGCGTACGTATACGTCTCTTCTACTTCTTGTTTTTTTCTTTATAAACTCTACATATGCGCCTACCTATAACTGCGGGTCACTGGTGAGAGAGAGAGAGAGAGAAAACAAAGAGATGGATAGATGGAAGATAGATAGATAAACACACAGATATACATACGTATACCTATAATCTATATTTATTCGTTATTAAAATCCGCCAACAAAGAAATGAAGATGAATTTATTCACCGTTTTCGGCGTTATTATACGTTCAGTTCTCTCTCTCTCTCTCTCTCTCTCTCTCTCTCTCTCTCTTTATCGTCGAAATGTCGTTTGTTTAAACAATTATAACAGTTGCTATTATTATTATTATTATTATTATTATTATTATTATTATTATTATTATTATTATTATTTGCTTTTTTTTTCTTCTTTCTGTCTTTTTTTTCATTATCAATCAATTCTCCATACGTTTTTATTATCGACGAAGTAATAATATTGTTTTGAATTTTTTTTTTTTTTTTTTTTTCTTGTTCATCGGTTTTTCCTTTCCTTGAAATCGATTAATACACAATACGTATACGTATACTATTAACGTATATACGTATGTGTATATACATATAAAAGTATCGACTGACTGAAAGGAGAGGCGAGTCGAGAAGGAGACTCTTTCTGATTCTGTTCCTCCAACTCTTACTCCTTATTCTTGTTCTTGTTCTTGTTCTTTACCTCCTCCTCCTCTTCTCCTTCTTCTTCTTTCTATCTCTTTATACGTTATTCGTTCTTCGTCTTTCACGATCGTCACAATTTGTTTACTGCAGCAACAATCGACCTTGGGTGTGTGTCGCCCACCGACGACGGGTTGATTGTACCGCTGATCTTGGGGGATACGCGCCGCGTTTCTGCAGTCGGCCACCGCGCGCGAAACTTATATATGCACAGGTATATATATATATATATATATATATATATATATATATATATATATATATATATATATATATATATATATGTATATATGTATATATGTATATATGTATGTATATACGTGTACGGGACCGCGACAGTTTCGGTTATTCCCCGCCGTTCTTTTCCTCCGAATTTTTTCCTTTTTTTTTTCTCTTTTTCTTTTTGTACCTCTTCTTTCCTATCTTTACTTCTCTCTCTCTCTCTCTCTCCCTCCCTCTCTGCCTTCCTTTCAGTAAACTCTCAGTTTCCTTTTAACATATCGCTACATTATATCCGTTATTCTACGCAAAACAACAATAATAATAATCAGAACATTAATAACAACAATACAATTATTTATTTTCTCTGCTGATTTTTTTGTTTTTTTGTTTTCTGTAACTAATCGCTCTCAACAGACAATTGCAAACTACATACCTGTATTGTTGTTATAGTAATTATCATTGTTATCGTTATTTGTATTATTTATTTATTTAATTTTTTTCTCAATCTGACCGTTTTTTTTTTTTTTTTTTCCAACGTGTGATTTTGTTATTGTTATTATTCTTCTAATTTTTTTTTTTTTTTTTTTTTACTTTTATTTATAATTACGCGCATTTCGTGTGCATAGCGTTGATAGCGCAACGTGTCTTAACTCGCGGTATATGTGTACAGTGAAACGGGCAACGACCGAACAGGCGACAAGGATATATAGCTAGCCAAACTGCGTTTTTGTATAGACTATTTGTTATCTATTACATGCGTGTATGTGTATCTGAGAGTGTCAGTGTGTGTGTGTGTGTGTGTGTTTTGTTGTATTTTAAAATCAATTTATCGATAGATAAAGAGAGAAGATCTTCTATATACCATATCCTACATACGCATATATGTAAAATATATATGTACATATATATTATAAAATTTCTGGGCTACATTATTATAATTACATAACTTCAGAGTTTTTAGTTCGGCTTAGTCTATCTTTTTATTTATTTATTTTATTTTTTTTTTTGTCAATTGTTATTACTAATATCATTATTATTATTATTGTTATTATTATTATTATTATTATTATAGTGTCTACATTTTTCATCGCGATATTAACATGATGATGGATTATGATTATCGGTATCGCGATCATGGCGGATTTATACATGTTTTTTTTTTTTTTTATTAATCTACGTACATATAAATACAGGGTGGCTCATTTTAATCAATCCAGGCTAATATTTTCGGGAACCAAGCAAGATCGAGGAAAATATTTGAGACAAAAGTTGTAATATTTTGATAATGTTACGGGTTCTCGCATTTTTATAGGGTTTTATGAAGTTTTTATAATGTAACTCTTGTTGTTTGAAAGGGAACCCCTATTTTCTTTTTTATTGGTACAAATTCGTAATCTACACGAATAAAAAAAAAAATATATCACTTTTGTAGGAAACTTTTTTTTTGCCCGAAAGTTCAATTTCTTATCCTTTTTTTTTTTTTTTTTTTGATTGAAAGATTTTTTTTTTCTACAATAGAGAAGAAAAAAAACTTCCAGTCAAAATGTGAGGTCAATGGGGGGGGGGGGGGGGGGGAATAATATCAAGCGTAGTTTTTCTTTCTTTATATTTCTATTGATTAATCGTGGAAAGTAAAATTTTTTTTCTAAATTTATTAATCATTTTATTATTTGGTTTGATTGAAATGGGCTACCCTGTATATGTATACATATAAGTCAAGACTATAGATATTTTTTCTTTAATTTAATTTTTTATTTTCATTCTTTTCGAAACGCCATTTATACATTGTATATACCTAATATATATATTTTTTTTTTCACGTACGTGTCTCCCTCAATAATTTCGAACTGCAGTAGTAACTGCGGAACGAAATGATATTGTTTATTTTTTTTTTCTCTCGTTCTTTTTTAATTTTTCACCTCTTTTTTTTGTTCTTTCGTACCCAATTAATGAATCGTATATCCTGCAATAACAGTATACGTTATACGTACTATATTTATACGTACAGAGTATTGTTCAGTATATCGATACAGATATAAGTATAATGGTTACAGATATACGTAGTACCTATACATCTGTGTCTATCTATACACAGTATAACGTATACAAAGAAAAACAGCAAAGTGGGTTGAGTGAGGGGGTTAGTAAAGTCGGCTGTGGTAGAGTTAGATAGCAGCGATAGTAGTAGTAGTAGTAGTAGCAAGTTTAGCCGAAAACTCAAACGAAAAGGGTTATTTTTGGACGACATCGTTGGCGCGAGTTCCGAGCAGGATAAATTTCGGGTAACTTCGTCGTTGGTCTTGGTCTTTGTAGTATAGTTTTCTTCGTCACCGTCGCCGTTAACGTCGTCCTCGTATTAGTAGTAGTAATAGTAGTTGTTGTTGGTTGGTCTAATTTTACATTAGTATATACATGTATATGAGTAAACTGCGGTAAACTGAGTTTCGTGAGGGGGGTACGTAGGTAGGTGGGTAGGTGAAACTGGGTAAACCGCGGACTTAAGGCGACGGGGGATATTTCGGACCAGTTTTACAAGAGGCGTCGACGGAAGACGGTACGGCGCCGAAACGTTATCGCGCGCGGGGGGGTAGTTATGCGGGTTACGTTATCGTCGTCGTTCTCGTCCTCGTCCTACTCGACGGTAGTTCTACACGTCGTTTACAAGGACGCCCTGGGAAATATTAACGAAATTTTTTAAAAATTAAAAAAAAAAAATTAACGATCGAACGAACGATTATATATATATATATATATACATATATATATACATATATATTTAATTATTTATTTATTTAATTATTTTTTTTTGTTGGTTTTTTGTTTTTCAACGAATATATATACATATATTAAATATCGAACAATTATTGTTTAAATATATTTATTGATTTTTATTTTCTCTTCCTCGTTATTATTGTTATTATTAATATCGGTTTTTGTTCCCCTCTGTTATTTCGTTTTTTTTTTATTTTTTTATTTTTTATTTTTCCCCTTCGATCGAATATTATAACGCGAGTCGCGCGCGTCATGACCACCGCTATGGATCCCGTTGATATAGCCAATATACTTGCTCAGGAACTCTTCTATCAACAGGTAAAAATGAACAAGAAAGAAAATGAGAAAAAAAAAGGAATGAAAGTAGACAAGAAATAACAAAAGACTAATATACATGTATATGTATACATAGATTGACGACGTGATAACGATGATACAATACGCATACTTATATGCTTTTTTTTTATTAATTATACGATTAAATATCTACAAAAAGTTGATACAATGAAAATTCTTTTGTGTAGTATTTCTCCTATATGTATGTATGTACAATATATCTACTATACATATACATATATCTACGTATATTTTTTCGCGATTTTTTCCCAGATCGTTAGATCTGGTATTATACGTGTACGTGTTGTATGTATGTACGTATGCATACGTACGTAACGTACACACGTAGATTATAAAGTATAGAGTTTTCAGGTTGCGCGGAATATCTGGGATGAAGTGGGGTGCAGTATTATGGTACCACGGTATGGAGTGTTGAACGGAGATTAAGATCGCGAAACGTATATATTTATTTATAGAGAAAAGCTTGTGCTTGCTCTTGCTTTTGCTTTGCTGTACGCGCGGTCGCGTTGCGTCGTCTCGACTGAAATCGCGCATCAACGCGCAAACGCGAATCATCTCTTCTCGCCCGCTGTTTTTTTTTTTTTTTTTTTTTTTTTTTTTTTTCTCCAGTTCGTCTTCTATCGAAAATTTTGAAAATTTTGACAGAAAATTTTCTTCTGTTTTTTCCACGATATTTCGAAATTCGAAGAAAAAGTATAAATTATCAAAATAAAAAGACAAAAAAAAAATCCTTTGTGACATTTTCGAAAATTTGAAGAAACACCCTCTCCCCCCTTTTTTTGTTTTTACTATTTTCAGAATTCCATATCAATAAGAACAACGATATAACAATAACGCAACAATGATAATAAACGTTTTTTTGTCTTTATTTCTGTTTCAGCTTGTTTCGTTTGACGGACTGCATAGCGGAGTACCAACAAGAACAACGCCGACGTTAACGCCAACAACACTCCGTAGTATAGAGCAAACATTTCTTGAATTGACTAGCGAGAGTGGTTCCCATAGTAGAGAAGCTGGTTTCGTACCTCCTTTGGTAGAACCATCTCAACCAACGCCTGCCCAGACCCAAAACACTGCTGGCCACAACAACAATAATAATAATAGCAACAATCACAGCGGCGGTCATCTACATAATAATAATAATTCGAGCAATAATATTCAATTGAATAATAATAATAATAATAATAATAATAATAGTAACAGTAGTAATACGATTATTGATAATAATCAACAACAACAACTACAACAATTACAACTCATCGGTCAGATACAACCGCAACAAACTAGACGCAATATGGGGGGCAGGAGACCTAATAGAACTATTGGTATGAGTCCTGAAGAGGAGGAAAGGAGACAGGTCCGTAGAGAGAGAAATAAAATGGCTGCTGCTAGGTGCAGAAAGAGGAGGATGGATCATACCAATGCCTTGATGGAGGTGAGCAGTTATTTCGTATCTCAATTTTTTTTGTTTTTCGTAATTTTTTTTTTTTTTTTTTTTTTATTACGATTTTCTTGGAATTTTTGTATTTCAATAGTTTATGGATTTTTTTCTTCTTTTTTGTTAATTATTTATTTTCAATTTTTTCTAAATTTATTTGAATTTTTCTGGCCCATGTATCCAAAAACTTTTTTTGGTAATTTTCAAAGGATTTTTTAAACGGAATGTTGCGTACTCTTACGAAGTTCTATATGAATTCTTGTAAAGTTTTATCAGATTTCTGTTGAATTTCTCGAATTCTTGTGCAATTCCACATATTCTATTAATTCTTTGAATTGTATCAAAAATTCTATGAAATTTTTTTGTGAATCGTTGTTGCAATTTTGTGATTTCTTATGGAAATTTTCTAAAATTCTCATGAAATCTTGTAAATTTTCTGAGAAATTTTTCACAAATTCTAATGATATTCTTGTCTGATGTGTTTAAAGTTTTTTTTTTTTTTCTCAATAAATGAATAAGAACTTCTGAAAATTGGTTGAAAAAAATATTTATGAACGTTTCTTTTCTTCTTAAGTTCAAGATTATTCAAAGTAAAGAATAATAATAAAAAAAAAAAAAAAAAAAAAAACTTGCTTCAATCTGACCTTCGTTACCCACAAACACATACACGTATCCATACATGCATATCGAATGACTAATAATAACTATATACGATGACTAATTTTCCCTCCCCCCCCCCCCCCTCCCCCGTTTCACTTGTGTTGCACATCGACGACGACCTACCCAGCATACCGTAACTAATATTATCTGTTTCAGGAAACCGACGGCTTGGAACAAAAGAAACAGAGTTTACAGGACGAGATACAGCAGTTACAGCAAGCTAAAGAGGAGCTTGAATTCATCCTTGAAGCTCACAGGGCCGGTTGTAGACTTAGAGCATCATCTCCGCAGGACGTTAAGCCCGTGATAAAATCAAATGATTTGCAACAACAGCAGCAACAGCAACATCACCAACATCATCAACAACAACAACAACAGCAGCAGCAGCAACATGTTGAAAACGAGTTTGTAGAGCCGTTGCTGAAGAGGGCATCGATAGCTTCGGGTAAACCAAACCGACCGAATTCACTACCGGTTGGATTTGAGAATAACAACAGACCTAATACACTGCCAATATTTACCGAACCCAAGGAGAGACCTGATACGTTGCAGTTCAAGACAGTTGAGACACCGGCTTTTATGAAAACAGTACAAGAGGTTGCTGGTATACCTATAACTACACCGTCCAGTGGTATTCCTTTCAATTTTGAATCCCTTATGGAAGGAGGTACGGGACTTACACCGGTATCCACTCCCCTTATACCTTCTTGTTCTTCTCAACAAAGGAATAATCTTTCGGCAGTTGATCTTAGCTCACCTGATGCCAACCCACCAAAATTGGTAAGCTTGTGACGCCAGGATCATGACGAAGATGAAGATGGAGATGAAGAAGGAGATGAAGAAGATTACGAAGAAGCGGAAATAGATGAAGAAGAAGATAATAATCAAGATATCGAATAAATTTGAATTTATATTGAGTTTTTTTTTTCTTTTTTTTTCTACATGGAGAGTAGGGCTCACTTTTCTTTTCTTTATTTAAATCTTATTACGATGATAATCATGTTGTTCTTATTACTATAATTATAATAATAATAATAATTATTGTTAATAATTTTTTTGTTATTGAGTTTTTGAGACTGACTAAGAACACATCTTGGGCTAGTTTATGGGAAAAGGTGTGTTGTCGATGTCTAGTAAATGGAAAATTTAATGACGTTTTTTTTTTGTATTTTTTTTTGCCTCATTTTCTTATTAGTATTGAACAGAGATCGAGATTCGAGCCATAATAATATCATAAAATATGAAATAATATAACATGATATAATATATATATATATACTGTATAGAATATTATCGATATCTGCTTATTTACCTAAAATATCTTTTTTTTTTTCTTATTCCCTTTTTTTGATTTTTTTTCTTTTTGATTTTGTTTTCTACGAAAGCCAAATGAATTGACAGTATGATGTAGCATGTAGTTTTACACAGAAGGGGTTTTGGGTTCCGAAATAGTGCGTAAAAAATAAAAAAATAAAATAAAAAAACATTTTTAAATCAAGATACAATTTTGATTGTTCGAATATTAAACTTTTATGTATGAAAAAAGAAAAAGTTTCTTCAACTTTGGATTATTGAAAGTGTCGTGAAATTATTTCGTGACCATTACCCCTGATATAATGTAATATAATATTAATATATATGTATAGCGTATACTGTTTTGGTATTATGATTCTGCTGACTATATTAGGTAAACGATGAAAGAAAGAGAGATAGAAAGAAGAAAAGAAAAAAAAAAAAAAAAATCGTTGATAATTATAATTAATTATTAGAAATAAAGAATGAGAAAAAAAATTGATGAAAAAATAAAACAAAAACAAACAAAGAACCATGTATGTGGGTATAAAAATCGAGTGATATACACATAAAATATGTGAGATACATAAAATAATAATAATAATAATAATAATGATATTAATAATGTTTATTATTATTATTTGAAAATACTATTACATGTATAATTGTCATATTAAAAAAGAAATTAGAAATAATTATAATTATTACCAATTTTCATACATTAATATATCAATTACATTACATTACATTATCATTAAATTAAATTGATTACCTATACATAATTATTATTATTATTATTATTATTATTGAAAAATAAAATATTTAATGATACATACCTCCATCAAAAAAAAAATTGCACAGAGAATGATGATTTTTTTTTTTCGTTTCTTTTATATAAATACCTAGATACTTTTAAAACTAATCGACTACGAATGGTTCTTTTATAATTAAGTTATAGAAGAAAAGTAATAAATTTTACATAAAATATAATTATATACATATACCTAATACTGTTTAGCTCAAGTCCCCCCCCCCCCCCCTGCCCCTCGCTGCGCAACCAACGCAGTTGAGAATTAATTAGTCTTTAAGGACAAGATTTAGATAATTATTTTGAAAATCTATATGTATACAAGGAAATTTTTTCAATTTGAATTATATAAATGATAATAATAATAATAATTATTATTACTATTACTACTATCCTACCCCCCTAGCCCAGCCACTCAAAAAAACGCTCATTCTTGAAGTTATTCTAATTATATAGTATATATACGATAATGAATTAGTAAACGATTAGTCTGAGGCGGGTTTTTTTTATTTATTATCTTTTTTTTTTGCTTTCTTAACGATAATCGTTATATATACCTCTATATATAGAAATTTAATTGACGAATGAATAATATGTATAAAAGACAGACAAACTTATTTGACAGAAATTTTCAATAAAATTGATTTTTTATTATTATATTATTGAACGGATTATAATTATTATCCAAAAACAATTGAAAAAAAAATTTCAAATTTATTATAGCTATAAAAATAATTATTTATTAATGTATTCTCTTTATTTATTTTCTATTTTTCATCTACATAATCGTTGTCTGTCTATTATAATGAAATATCGTACGATTTATAACTGTTTACGAGAAGATAGATAGTAATAAATAAATAAATAAATAAAGAAAGATGGAAAGAATCAAGAAAAATAAGCCTCAATTATTGTGTTGAATAAACTTTCAATAATCCCTCCATTAATGATATATTAATGATTATAAATTATAATAAACTATACATGTGTATAAAAAAAAAAGCAAAAAAAAAACGTAAACGTATTTTATAATATTATATCATAACATAACTGTATTATCGTACAATGAAATCATCCCTTCTTTCCTTTATCATTTACACCTATCGAGCAATATCGTATGTATGTCTGATGAATTAGAGGAATGAATTATGGCTGATATTGAACAATTGTATTTGTAATTCTCAAGACTCACTTGCCTTGCAAGATTCCTATTTCTTTTTTTTTTCTTTCTAAGTATTTTATTATTTTTTTTTTTCATATATCTAGAGAATTTAACTAAAGAGACTAATTGTCTCTCACAATCAGCCACAATTCATACCTCAAAGAGATTTTTCTCTTCACAATTCTATTTATTCATATTGTATTTTAATACAGAATTGATGATGCAATATATACAATAACTTTGACTTTACATTTATTTTAAACCTATTCTTGATTCAAATATCCAATAACCACTATTAATTAATTTGTGAATGAATAGTAATAAATAAATTAAGGTAAGTGTTTATTATCTAATAATTTAATTTCAGTCATGTGAGAATCCTGTGACGCGTTCTATTGCCTGACGTTCTTCTATCGAACTCATCTCCTGATAACGATCAAACTCTATCGAAAATGAAGCTGCGCCTGAAGTCAGGGTTCTCAGGCTCCTCGAATATCCCAATAATTCGGACAGCGGAGTCAGCGCATAAACAATCTGCAATAATATCTTAGTTTCTTTATCCTGTAAATTAAATAATATTTAATCTCTTCAAGTCACGTACCTTGCTTTGGCCACGCGATGTCACTTGTTGTATCTGCGACCTACGACGAGAAAGGTCAGACATTACTGGGGAGAGAGTTTCCTGCGAAGTTACTACCTCCAATTGCATTATTGGCTCCAAAAGTATCGATCCTCCACTACGAAGTAGCTGTAACAATCATAAAACGGATTTGTTGCAAGGCTGTTTAGATCTACTCGCTTTCACCGAAAAAAAAGGTGAGAAACAGTTCCCAATCTTTTTTTCTACTAGTATTTTAAATTTGTCGTCTCTTAGACCACATTTTCTTTATCTAATTCATAGAAAATGACAAAGTATCTAAATGCCATCCTTCGGTTACCTCTCCCTGCTTTACAGCGTCAGAAAAAAGCCTCTTCGACATTGGAGCAAACATCAATCTCGAACAGGAAGAGTTCACAAATTGTTGGACTCTGATTTGCTAGAAGATGTAAGCTGCTTTGTAACTTTGTTTCACAATTAAAGGATTGCTTTATAGACCTTGGTTTCGTAATTTAGGTCGTCGAGCTCCAGGATTTACAGAAATCCAGCAATTCAAACACCTTTATTACTTGTCCGGCTCGTACCCATCAATTCCTCGAAGTTTATCTACCCTGTCTTGTAATTATTATGAAGAACATGAGCGTCGAGTACAGTTTTAGAGTACAGGTAACAAACAGTTCTTCAATTACAACCAGCTAACTATCGCTAATGAGTTCTGGATTCACAGATAATAGACACGGACCAGAACAGACATCATTTCTACTTCTCCAACGAACCATTGGACGAAAACAAGACAATACTAACACCGGTGATCAGTCGTGTTCGAGTAAACCTAGAAACGGGTTGGAACAGGGTTGAAATTGACCTGGAAGATCTGACCCAGAGGGTTTTTCAATCGCGGTATAAAGCCACTCAGAGATTAGCAATATTTGCTAATTGTAGACTTAGGAGAGTCTATTTCGTGGATAAACATTACGACGATGTTAATACATTGCCAGAACTTTGTCAAGCCTTCTTTGACCACTACATGATGAAACGGAGGCTTCAGATGAATAAGAAATTATCCTCTGACAAAAATATAACTACAAAGAATCGTTCCCAGTTCCTCAGAGATCTACAGATCAAATCCACGGCAATGATCAATGATTTTTTCACCAGTACTAGCACCAGGTTTGATAACAAGAACTACTGGTCTGGAAAAGTCGAAGGCAAAGAAGAAGAGGATAGGAAACAGGATGTAATATCGACATGAAGATCCTCTAGAAACGATCAATCGCAGAAGTTCTCAGAAGAGAAGGCAAGAGAATGATGAAGAGAAACTCCGCAAACACTGTAATTAAGTACTTATGTTTGTTCCTCGATGAAAATGGTGATTCTCGGTGGATTCTTACCTTCTGTAGACACTGTGTAACTGCGGCTGCTATCATAGTGTTCGAAGTTCCCCGTCCGATCTCAAGCCAATGAAGCATTACACCGACCTTAATAATCGGGCATCCCAGTTTCGGTCCGTTGGCAAAGGCTGCTTGAATCCCGCTTCTAACGGCCTGTAAAACCTTTGGGCTTATGCTCATAGTGTGCGCTACATAGTCGGGAGTTTTGTCGAGCTTTAAGAGCTCAGTTTCTTGATAATCTGGGAGAATAGAGATAGTAGTTTTTACGCTGTGATTACTAGAGCCTATTCTATGGCTAGTTTCATGACTGTCCTTTACTCTGTTAGTGATAGTTTCTTTGTAGGCAATTTGCAACGGTCCTAAATCCGTCTCAATTTTATACTCAGTTTTAATCCTCTCCTTTATTATCTCCAAATGCAGTTCTCCCATTCCAGCTAATACAGTTTGTCCTGTTTCCGAATCGAGTGTAACACGCAGACTTGGATCTTCCCTTTGCAGCTGTTCCAAAGCGTTGTCCAACGGAGCCTGATAGCTAAGCGAAGGTGGTTCTATAGAGCAGAAGAATACAGGGTTCGGAATCTTAGCTCCAGTTCCAAAGAACTTTTCGACGTCATCTTCACTCGTGTTTTTCTGCTTCTGCATTGCTTTTTTCGCCTGATTAACACTCGTTACATTAACGCTGAGCAAATCTCCAGTAACAGTTGTTTTTAGGCCGGAAACAGCCGCGATATTTCCTCGGTTCAGTGTCCCTGCCTCTTTATACTCGTCCGCGTATGGCGTGTAGAGTTTTCCGATCTGTTCGCTCTTTTCTTGTTTAACATTGTACACCTTCTGTCCCTGTTTTAAAGACCCTGAATAAATTCTAACGAATGTTAATGGGCCCTTTTGCTTGTCGTGAACTACTTTGAAAGCTTTAGCAGCTAAATTATCGCCAAAACAATCGTACTTCTTAGCCGTTTTATTCGTTTCTGGCGAAGGCAGGTATAGAATTACCGCATCCATCAGCGGTTGCACGCCGATGTTTTTGTAAGAGCTTCCTAAGACCAGAGGCACTCCTTTATTACCTATAGTAATTCTCCTAAGAGATTCTACTAAACTTTGAGCAGTAACATTGTCCATAGAGTCTTGTTCAATGATAATATCAGCTAATGTATCGTCAAGGCTGGATAATCTGTCCGTCAATATCCCCCTGGCTTCTTTAGCCCGTTCCCAAACCGTTCCATCTTCTCCCTCTGTCAAATCAATCCTATTAAACTTTCTCCCGCTTTCTTTTTTGTCAAACTTTAATATCTGCATAGTCAAGACATCGACGATCCCCGTCAAGCCAGATCCTTCCTCCTGGATTGGTATTTGAGTAGGCAAAGCAACCGCCTCGAGTTTTGACTCTATAGACTTTATGCAGTAGTCAAAATCCGCGTCAAATCTATCCATCTTGTTTATATAGACGATTCTCGGTAATCTGTAGCGATCCGCTTGTCTCCAAACGGTCAGTGTCTGTGCCTCGACTCCCGCAGATCCATCAAGAACAACCACCACTCCATCCATTACGTTCAATGTCTGCTCTACTTCCATTGTGAAATCTATATGACCTGGGGTATCGATTAAATTAAATCTGTGATCTTTCCAACCGAATGTTACCGCGGCTGATGTTATTGTTATACCACGTTCTCTCTCTTGGTCCATGTAATCGGTTACCGTATTACCGTGGTGGACTTCTCCCATGTTACCGATGGTTCCTGAATAGTATAGCATTCGTTCTGTTGTCGTCGTTTTACCTGTCAGTTTATTACATTGTGTTAATTTATGAATGTGTGTAAGGTGAATGTTTGTGAATGAAATTTAAATTATTCATACCGGCATCAATGTGCGCTAATATTCCGATGTTCCGGATTTTAGATAGGTCGATATCCTCCTTGTCAGAACGCTTTATTTGAATCTGGGTCTTCATGGAACGTTGGCGAAATTTGCACCACGTTTCTTTGAACAAATTACGCCGCAACATTGTGGGAAATTTATTTATTTTTTTCAGTCTAGTTACGGAGGAATAGGAGGTATGTATAGCCCTTTGAGGTTAGGCTAACGCTGTTATCTTCGATATTTAAAAGTGACAGAACGTTGTAATGGCTTTAATAGATTTTAAATTCTTATATTCGTAAAAGAATGTTAAGTATCGGATAATCGATATTTATGGTCAGGTTAAATTAGGTTAGGTTTGAAAGCGTTCGATATTAAACTGACGTAAGATCGTAATAGGTTATGTTACACACTTCTAAACGGCATTTAAAAATCTCATTCACGAAAGCATCGATCACCTGATCTACATTCTTCAGTATTGGATAGTCCAATAATTGCTATTTTAATTATCTAATAAATAAAATTCCGTTTTTATTTACAATTCAAAACCCCCAAACGAACAACCTGGCGCCAAAACCTGAATTTTGAAACTCCAAACTTTGAGAGAAAAGGCGAGTTCGAAAGGGGTTTGAGTTATTGAAAAGATTAGATAAATCATTTCAGTTATCGTCACAGTTTATTGAACAGGTTATTAATCTAGGGATGACATAGTTTATTAAAATTTCGCTCTTATTGTTGTTTCATCCCAATAAGTGTTGTATTGTTTCCACTGCGGCCATCTACGCTTTGGATCTTTCTTGCTCCATGACGGATTCATGTTCGACATCAGTCCTGCAAAGACAAAAACCGAACAAAAATTGGCTTGGGAAATGATCGGCAAACCTTATACTCGCGTGCGTTTTTCAATCCAGATACCTACCAGCTTTTTGAGCCATAGCAACCATTGTGGATATTCTCTTTTGTTGAGTTTTACAAAGGCCGGTTATTCGCCGTGGTAACATACAGCCATCAGACCTAAGGAACTGACTGATGATAAGAACATCCTGAAAATAATAAAACCGATTTCATTAGATCATTCTACTTAATGCATTTGTTCAATTATTAGAGACTTTGGCAGCGTAAGCTTACTGTATGCTTAACGTCTAGACCAGTCGCACAAAGCGGGCAAGATCCTTTCTCTGAATTGTTTTTTATCATGAGAGGTTCTCTTGGCGAGGGAACCGTGACACCTTCTATTATCAGGCTCTTTCCTTCTCTGGTTTCTCTTACTGTAGACAAAAAGGTAAAGAAAAATGTTTTTCGCAAAGAAACATCAGTGTGTTCGTATTCAAAAGAATTGAGAGGTTATATGATAAGAATCAGATTAGATTATGTTTTCGAAGATAGAATGAATGACTGAAAGTTAGAAAGTTATGGAATTTTAAATCTAACTGACTTTCTTTTAATCTCGTCACTGAAGTAAGTGATATGCATCTTCTTGAATTTTGGGATATTAAAGTTTTCCCAAAATTTGTAGCCAGACGACAGAACGCGGCCATGATTCTTTATATTTGTATTATGAATTTATTTTAGAATAGCGACATCTCTGGATAGCCAGGTAAATTAGGACACGTTATTGTAGTTCAGAATTTCATTATTGATGACGCCACGCAATGGCTTGACTTCGAATTCGAATTTACACCTAAATTTTTTGGTTTGAGTATTGTAATTTATTGTATTATATATATAGAAGTAAACGAAGGTAGTTTAAAGAAAACAATATCAGTATTTTGTGATTAGGATCTCATTTTATTATTCGATAAATAACAAGCATCGAATAACTGCACAATCATTCGGTCATAACTTAAATAATAAATTCATTCATTGGTATATAATTAATATGGGTCTTGCACAGACCTCGCAATCATAAACGATTGTGAAATAATAAAACAGAAAAAGCGTAAAAACTGTTCGTATCAATTGAACAATAAAAAAAGACATTCTATCTCATAACCGAAAGCACTCAGATCAATACTACGCCAAATTCTAACAACCTTTTCTCCCATAAATCAAAGAATGAATCAAAAATTAATCTCCTTGCGAGATGGGCGACCCCCTATCCCGTTTTGACCCTTTTCCCTTTCCCTTAGTCTTAATCTCTCTTTTTCTGCTCGAAGAAGAAGTAGAAGTAGTAGAAGCAGAATCAGCAGGACTAGAGTGACTAGAGACCTCAAGATCCCACCTAGCCAAAGCGTCTCTTAAATTCTGTCCATCTCCTTCCTCATAAGTATCAACATCAACATGTAGATTGTCTTGATTAGAATGCCCGTTGTTGTTACTACCCCCGTCAAGATTAGCCCTCATATCTTTTCGCTGATCGTCTGTATGCTGAGGACAGCGCATTGATCTTGTGCACAATTTCTTTGTGTGTTCAGACACCACTCCGCATATCTGTGTGAGCAAAGCCCGCTTCTCATCTACAGACATGTTCTCATAATTAGAAGGGGAATTCTCATTGCTGGTGTGATTGTTCTCTCCTCCAGCTCCGACCCCGCTATCTCCATTTCTGTGGCTTCCTGTACCCCCGGTTTTACTCTGCTTTGATTTCTTCAGTCCGTTACGGTCCTTTCTTCTCTTTCGCTTGTCGTTGGTTAAACTCCAGTCCACATCGTCGTCGTCGTCGCTTATTACGCCGCTGAGGTTGCTCAAGTCCTTTGAACTGTTCGCTATACGTCTTGAGGCTATTCTTGAACTGTTTCTGCCCATTCCCATGCACTTTTCTAAATGGGTTGCAAAACGACATGCTGCAACGCCCCGGTCGCAGTTAGGGCAGTTGCATTCTTGGGACTTTTTTATCGGTTGTTGACCAAAAACGTCCAGCCCAGGGAGGTCGACAATTGCGTAAGATTCGTCGTCCGGAATTCCTTCCTCTACGTCCGAGGATCCCGTTTTAATTGTTCGATGTACGTCGAATACGAAACCCATGAGCACTTCGTCTAATAAATCTTCGTATATTTCCTTTGACGCGGAATCTACGTTCTCTGGTTTAGACATGAATTCTAAGAATCGTTTGTTCAACTCTTCGACGCGTTCGTCCGTTCCTGACATTTTGTTTACTGCGATGTTTAGTTGTTTTATTACTTTTTTACGATCTTTCAAGGTTGTAGGTTAGTCTTAGGCCCCGACCGGCCTTCGGGAATTAAAATGGAACAGTTATACGACGTTTAGTATTTCTGCGGTAATAACGCGAGAATGATCTCTCGGGACGTTGTATACTTTTGTGTCTTTATTTCGGCCTCAAATGACAGATGTTTAACTAACCTAACCTAACCTAGACGAAGTGAACTGTCAGAGGGCTCAAGCGCCGTCTGCTAATCGCGGCAAAGACGAATGTTCAAAATAATTAAAAGATTTATGGTTTCGAACACTGATCAGTGGTTACGAAGTATCTTTACGATTCTTACGATTTTTTTTCAACTGTTATATCTTTTAATTTTATTTCATCACGATATCGGAATTGCGGATAGCGGATTGCAAGAGCTGATTGCTATCCTGAATCGAATATTCAAAACCTTCGCGCCACTTTCGCGCACCGGAGAAAAATCACTAGCTTTTCGAATCACAAAGATATTTGAATATAATACGAGGATAATAAATAAATTGATTGATTTATTTCCGGTAGATATACCTATTCTAGCACCTATATTTTATACGTGCCAAAAACTGAATGGGAATGATTGTAGATTCTTGTTTCATCTTAGTTATCATTTTTTTTATTTTTTTTTTCTTAACCTGTGTACGAATGCATATGGCGTGTATACCTACGGAGAAATTTTCCCGCGAATCTACCGGCTAGTTTGTAACTTTAAAGAAATATAACACGAGAATAAAAAACAGTATTCTATCAATCAAGTCTTCTGCCTTAATGGTAGTTCAAAATATCGGAAAATGTATATCAAATCTATGATAATAGACGGCTTCAAATCATACGGTAAAAAGATTGAAATAACTGGTTTTGACAAAGAATTCAACGCTATTACTGGACTTAATGGAAGCGGTAAATCAAACGTTCTGGATGCGATATGTTTCGTTTTAGGCATCACCAATCTCGGTCAGGTAAGCATAATCGTTTAAAATTAACCCTAAATCAATCCTATGCTGTCATTTATCGTCAAATATGAATCGCAGAGGGACATAACCTCTTATTGTTTGCTATTTGAAAATAATCGTTGACTCTCGAGAGTCCTGCCAACTCGAAAGAGTAATTTATCACTAGATTTAAGCGCGGGATTTGAATTGCTTGTTATTTATTAATTATTCGTCAACACACAGTTACTCGATCTTAATCGACTTGAAACAACTGAATTCTGAATATATTTGAAATAACAAAATTCCAACTTGATTAATACGATTCTCAACTCTCCAACAGATCAGAGCAAACTCTCTGCAAGATCTGGTATACAAATCGGGTCAGGCAGGTATAACGAAGGCGACTGTAACCATAAAGTTCGATAATCATGATCGGAACACATCTCCCATGGGGTACGAGGATCATCAAGAAATAACAGTAACACGTCAGGTCCAAATAGGTGGTAAAAACAAGTACATGATAAACGGATCTACCGTCCAGAACAAGAGAGCCCACGACATGTTTTGCTCTGTACAATTGAACGTTAACAATCCCCATTTCCTTATAATGCAAGGAAGAATAACAAAAGTGTTAAACATGAAACCATTGGAGATATTATCAATGATCGAGGAAGCTGCCGGCACGAGCTTATACGAGAATAAAAAGAACGCTGCGCTCAAAACGATTGAAAAGAAAGACTCAAAGCTTAAGGAGATTGATGATGTGAGAAATTGGGAGTTTGTTTAACCATTAAGACTGATATAAACATTGATGTATTCTTTATTTGCCAACTTCCAGATGGTCAAAGAAGTCCTAGAACCAAGACTCAGGAAACTTAAAGACCAAAGATCTCAGTACTTGGAGTTTCAGCGTATAGAAAGAGAGCGGGATCATTGCCAGAAGATTTACATTGCTTGGAAGTTCGTCTCTACTTCAGAAAGCATTGCTAAAATAGAAGACGATGTCAACAAGGTCAAAGACACTGTAGCTGATAAACTGCAAGCCATAAAAGACGGGCAGGAGGAAATAATCGATATAGAAAAACGAGTTGTTGAGATGCAGAAGGCTAGAGACTTGGTAAGGTTTCAACAATCAGACCATCTGTTTAATCTAATCTTCATCTAATCAAATTTCCACCTTCGAAGGTTAAAGGAAGCGCCCTGGAGCAGGCTGAGGCGGATTTAAAACTGGTTGAATCCGAGGAGCACAAACTATCGGCGGAATCAAACAGCGGCAAGGAGAGTATAATGTCTGAGGAAAAGCTTGTGGGTCAATTAAAGACGAATATAACCGAAGATGAGGCAGCTTTATCCCTTAAAGAAAAAGAGCTCGAAAAAGTAGGAGAGTTATTCAAAAGTTTGAAGGAAAATTACGAGAGAGATTCGCAGATGTTTGTAGCTGCTCAAGAGCGTTTTGAAAAAGTTAGTTCAGGCTTATTGATAAACGAGGATGGAGAGGCGGCGACTCTCGAGCAGCAGCTGATGACCGCCAAACAAAATTTATCCAAGTCGAAAACGGAGATTAAACAGTGCGAGATGACGATAAAACACAGCAAAGAACAACTGACTAAAAAACAGTCTGATATGCGGAGCACTGAAAACCAGTACAATCAGGACACAAAGAGTTTGGAAAACATGGAGATCGAATTAAAGAATCTTGAGACGGAGTTAGGGAGGCTCAATTACACCGAAGGATCCAGGGAGAAACTCCAAGAGGAGGCACGACTATTGGCAAACAACGTAGCAGTATTGCGATCTCGAGTTGATAACTTTGAGGCGAGACATCCGCAGCTCAGACTCCAGTATCAAGACCCTGAGCCAAATTTTAACAGAAATTCAGTCAAGGGAATTGTCTGCAAATTATTATCGGTCAAAGATCCGAGCGCAGCAACTGCCCTGGAAGTTGCTGCCGGCGGAAGAGTAAGTTGTACAGAATTTTTGCAGCCCGTTTCTTCGAGGTTTTAAACCCCTTTTAATGCTTTCAGCTCTTCAATTTGATCGTCGATACGGAGAATACGAGCAAAAAATTACTTCAAAGAGGCCAACTGCAGCAAAGAGTGACTATTATTCCTCTGAATAAAATAAGCGGACACGCAATGGATTCCGCGATCATAAAACTCGCCGAGAAAGTGGGAGGGAAGGAAAACGTTAGGCCTGCTTTATCTCTGATTAATTATTCCAAGGAATTGGCGCCTGCGATGACATGGATATTCGGCCAAATATTTATCTGCAAGGATATGGACACCGCGAAGAAAGTTACCTTCCATGAACGGATATTAAAAAAATGCGTGACTTTAGATGGGGACATTTTCGATCCGGCAGGAACTCTGAGCGGAGGAGCAGCTTCAAAAGGTGGATCGCTGCTCCTGCAGTTGGAAGAGCTTAAAACTTATCAAGACCAGCTTAATGAAGGAGAGAAAAATCTCGCGGATATCAATCAGAGGATTGAAAACGAGGCCGGTATTTCGAAGACCTTTAAAACTCTCAAGCAAAAATTTGATCTCAGAAATCATGAGGTAGATCTGGTACGGAAAAGATTGCAGCAAACTTTGCATCACAAACTGCGAGAAGAGGTAGAAAATGATAAATATAATGAATTTTCTTCAAAACATCATCCCGATTATTGAAACTAAATTTTCTCTTTTCTGGTTCCAGGTCGATGCTCTTAAGTCAACGATCGACGAAATAGCACAGAATTTAAAATCTGCAAAGGGTTTGGAAGCGGAAAGTGTTAAACGAGTTAAACAAATCGAGGAGCAATTAAAAGACGCAGTTAACGTGCGCGAGAGGCAGTTAAAATCTGTCGAAAATGAGATGAAAGAGATGAAGAAGAGGTCGACGATAAGTAGAGAACTTTGGCAAAAACGAGAGCAGGAATCAGAGACTTTAAACCTCGAGATAATCGAATTGAAAAAGACAATACAGAATGGTAGAGAGCAGCTTAAAACTGCTGAAGATAAATTGTCTGCGTTAAAAGAGTCGGCGATGGAGAGCGACCAGAGTTTGAGCAGAGTTAGAGCCAAGGTCAGAGAACTTCAGGCCGTAGTCAAGGCCCAAAAGGAAGAGATAAATCAGAAGAACAAAGAAATTCAAAAGCTTTTATCAAGAAAGGAGGAAATTGGTAAACAGAAGGCAGACGCTGAGCTGGAAATTGCCAAACTTAAACATGAAATTAACGCTATTCAGAATTCTTCTGAGGAAGGTCAAGCCAGATTGAAAGATTTACTTCGTAAAAACGATTGGATTGAAAAAGACAAGGTCTACTTTGGCGTCGAGGGTAAATTTAGTCCCACTTAATAGAATGTTTATATACTCTTTCGTTTCTAGAATAAAAAACTTGGGACTAAAAGATGAAATACTGTTCTAATAATCGAAAATTTTCATTTATTTTTTTCTATCAGGTGGGATGTACGACTTTAACGCTAATCCACCTGAACAAATGGGCCGCAGAGTACGCCAGCTCGAAACCCAATACGATAAATTAAGCCGAAATATAAACGTCCGAGCAATGGATCTTGTTGGTAGAGAAGAAGAAGAATACACAAGTTTGATGAAAAAGAAAAAGATTGTCGAAAGTGACAAGAGAAAAATACTCGAGACAATTAAGGAACTTGACGAAAAGAAGAAAGATATATTGGCAAAGGCTTGCGAACAGGTATTAAATGAACGAGGAAAACTATTCGTGAAGAATTTTGAAACTGTGAAAAAAAGGTTCAAAGATGTAAGAAAAATAGAAATGAATTGATTTTTTAAATAATTTGGTGATTTTTTTCAGGTGAACAAAGACTTTGGGTCGATATTCAGCAGTCTATTGCCAGGAGCGAACGCAAAATTGGAACCACCAGAAACCAAGACATTCCTTGACGGTCTAGAAGTAAAAATCGGTTTTTCCGGAGTATGGAAAGAATCGTTGAGCGAATTATCGGGCGGTCAAAGATCGCTGATAGCATTATCGTTGATTTTAGCTATGCTGTTATTCAAACCAGCGCCGTTGTACATATTGGACGAAGTAGACGCGGCTTTGGACCTATCTCATACCCAAAATATCGGGACTATGCTTAAGCGACATTTTAAAAGATCACAGTTTATAATAGTTTCTTTAAAAGACGGAATGTTCAATAACGCGAACGTCCTGTTCAGAACCAAGTTTATTGATGGTTTTTCAGCTGTTACTAGAACAGTAAATTCAACGATCAGAAGAAACTGAGAAAATTTAAAGCCTGAATTTCGGTTCAATTTTTATTTTCTTGGTATCTCAGGAGTCTTGAAGTTAGAAATTATTACCCAGTGGTAAATAAAAGGTCTAATATTTGTTTAAAATCATCTAATAGAGTTAGAAATATGCATTTCTTATTATTACGATTATTATTATAAGCATTTAGAGTGTTAATGTAATTAACATATGTGAAATATGATCCATATACATACATAGTTTATTTTTATAAGAGTTTTTTTTATATTTAAGAATAATATATCGTTGGATCATTTTTTGTGTCTTATATTATAGCCAGTATTTCTTTACTATTCAATAAATAATTCCATTCGTTTTTTTCTCGTTGTATTTTCTACATTTTAATATAAATCTTGTTGTAAAAGATCATCAATTTTTGTGAATTTTACTATCATGTGACTCATAGTAAGACACATAGGTATATTAATATTCAATATCAAAGTTGAACGATTTCTTCAATATGGCCTAAAAAAATAACGTTGATTTTATGTCTTTAAAGAATTTCGTATGACGTATATTTTCACCGACCAAACAAGTAATTAATTATTTTGATATCGTAGTATATTTTCTAAGAATTTCAATCTGAATAAACCCAGGTCTTGTGAAAAAAAAAAAACAATATACAAAAATCTGAGAGGATAAGGAAACGGAGAATCTAAACTTTTAATCGAGAATCTTGAAATTCTATTTAGTTATTATCATTTTTTTTTTTTTTTGAATATTCCAAGGTATATTAATTAGAAAACAATGATATGTGTATGTACGTATGTATTCTATGTACATCCTGTTAGCCTTGGCTCTCACCTAGTTAACATATACCATATCTTCCTTATTTGTTATACGACGCGGTACCGTAAAACCTCACCACCTACGTACTGTACTTTACTTTACTATACTTTACTGTACTATACGAATTTGATACACTTGCACAGTATATGTATGTAGGGGGAATAGAAACGCGAGTTACGCTTATACGATCGTCCTTGTTGAATCGAAGGAGTTCGAAGAATAATATATGACTAGTGGTATAATAATAAGATTAAGAATATTTAATTCGAAGACATCGAATATTTGTATATCGAGGTTGTAAAGAAACTGATCAATATACCTAAAATCCAATTAATAAACTAGTGATAATTATTCTCAGTATAACTATAGACAGAAAGCTGTTAGCTTAGCATGTTATTTGTAAAAAGAAAATACTTTCTATTTTCTTCTAATTAACGAATTTTGT
This sequence comes from Macrophya alboannulata, assembly GCA_949628255.1. NCBI lineage: Eukaryota > Metazoa > Arthropoda > Insecta > Hymenoptera > Tenthredinidae > Macrophya > Macrophya alboannulata. Next base: position 21,622,711 of record OX451207.1, read on the forward strand.
TTATTAATCGACTTGTTTACTCATTTTGGTTTCATCCCAATTTCAAATCTGCAGATATATTGAATATACCTATATCACTCTCACAGCGATTTTCTTTCTACGAATATGAAACTATTATTTTTTTTTTTTTTGGCTTGGGTATACAGCATCGCGATTTAGCTATTTGGCAGAGAGTTATTTAGATCGGAAACGGGAAGTGTACGTATATACTGGGATACAAAACGTCCTTCGAAATATTGAATAATTAGAAAACTTCGGTTTCTTTACGAGGAATCGATTTATTATATTCTAAAATAAACCATGTGACCATGGATTTGGAAATTCGTTTCGAATATCGTATAAAAAGCGGGGAAAAACCAACGTTTGTATTACAATCAGCACTTATATAGCCCCTTGATATTTTTCTACTATTTTAAAATCCGGTAAGTATGATAATTAACAGATCTGTTGATAATTGATGTATAATTAAATCTTTATCATAAAATATGGAGTGAAAATTTCAAATTCCATACTTCGCCGCGCCGCGTGGTAATTTTTAAGTGAACCAAAAAACGATTAAATTCAAGTATAATGATGATAAACAACCGGGGCTTTCAGCATATAATTGAATGAATTTCACGTGAAAACTTATATATGTAAACGGATATTGCGATACCCTGCAATAATAACGATTCGTGATCTTGACGCGTCTGTGTGCGTCTCAATTACGAGTGCGGGAAATTTGAAAAAAAAAAAATTAATGAATAAAGAATATAGCTTTTCTCAAATTTTCTACATCTTCTGTCCTTTCCATTCGGCGTCATGACTACGTGATCCTTGGCCTGTATCATGTCAGTGTCAGTCTTTCTCTCTATACCTACTGACACTTTCTACCTATACATATACACACATCGCCGCGCGTCCGGGGCCATCCACCTTAATGACGTCAGAATACAAGTACGTGTCCTACCGGCCTACACTACTTAAATTTTATACCCATAGGTATAGGTGTACTACCTATAAGCGGATGCAATAGGCTTATCATTCTCGTTATACGTTAGATGAGCTACGATAATTCGCGTTATTTAATTATATTGTATATTATAAACATATATAGGTATATACTTAAAACTTGTATTATTATATTTTGTATATTTAAATATATTCAAATAGGTATAATAATGAGAATTGCAGATATGATAATTATCTTTTACAATCATTATTGCACTACGTCTGAATATACAAATATATATGAAGTAAATACATATGATCGTGTTGATCTATGTATAAAACAGTACACCGAAACGTAAGAGAGAGAAAAAAAGAAAATTGTTTTATTATCATATTATTATAATAACGGGTGTAGGTGGATATATATTAATACCTATAACGTGTATATGTATACATGTATACAGGTAAAATAACTCGAAGGCGTTAAACTTACCGTTATTCTACCTAGATATAGTGTATATAAACGTCCGGTTTAACGCGGCATTTTTATTTTATATTTATACGCTATATGATATATATACCAAAATAATTACGATGATGCGTCATAACAAAAAAAAAATTAAATATATTCGCGCAATTTATAATTCGAACATAAGTTATATGTAAAAAAGTTATACTAGGTATGTATATAATGAAGATAAATTCCTAAATTGCTTAGTCATATTTTCTCCAGCTATTTTAAATATGTATACCTATACCTGCATACATGAACTACTCGCTGATTCGCAGTTTTAACTACCTTGAACGAGAGACTTATATAGGTATATGTATAGGTATATTATAAGCTAGAGTTTTAATGAACGCGCGCGCGCTTTCTTAAACAGATCATCGTTGCAGGAATCCCCACACGACCTCGACCTCGGATTCTGATTTCACGGCGATCTCCCTCTCTTTCGCCTATATCTTATACATATATACATACCTATATGTATATACTCACAGAAACATACATATATAATAATAATAATAATAATAATAATAATAATAATAATAATAATAATAATAATAATGATAATAATGATAATAAAAACGAAGAATTTATATACATATGTATGTGCGTGTCTTTGTGTACGTGTATGCCAAGAATGCAGCAGTAACAATATATATACTATAGTAAGAAATATATATACATAGATCGAGTGAGTATAATCTCGATGCAGGTGAAGAACCCTGAGGAGAGAGGATCGCCTCTTCGCGTCACGAACGAACGAATCTCGGTCACTGGGCCTCGACTAAACGCCTTCAGGCGCTTTGGAATTCCACTACTTCTGAACCGAATTAACCCGTATTCCTTCTCATACCTGGGATTCGAGATATGTTATACGTACGTATATGCATATTATACCTACGTTATTTTCCTGCAATTTTTTTTTCTTTCTTTTTTTCTCACGTTCGAGGTATATCGCCGAGTGATAATTTTTTTTGTTTTTGGGATATGTATATATATTATTATCAAATTTATAAAATGTCAATAAGAACTTCATATCATTTGCAATTTTTTTATTCCACTTATATAGCGTTAAAAAGAAATACAAATATGTACGTTTTCCGAAATGATCCATAACAATTTTATTTCAACACTATAATACCTACGTATAAGAGGAAATCCTCTTTAGGTGGATTAGTTTGAAAAAATTATTGAGTAAACGGATTCAGGATGTATGCGTGTGTGAATCGCGCGAGTGAATAATCATCGAGGACGATTCATAGTTCGATCGATCATTCACTCATTCATTCATTCATCAATTCACGTTGTAATAATAATAACAACTTATACAGGATTTAGCCCATTCTCGGTCATCCCTCCGCGTCAGCAACCGCGACGAGGACGACGATGCCGGGTGACCACTACAATAAGAAGGGGGTCATCGCTATGATGTGGGTTTAAAGCAAGTTGAAGAGGCACTCTTTGGAACGGTACGAGTAGAGTTTCGTTGCCCTGTAGTAGCAGTTAGTTAGTCTCTCGCTGTGAGGTGGATATATTCAACATTGCAGTTATATACTCCGATATATATATGTATTCGAATTTGAAGAAAATAATTTACACGCTTTATATACCTTCGCATGTGTGTCGAATGCAATAATCAAAAAGTGAATAAATAAATAAATAAATTAATAAATGAATAAATAAATGACTAAATAAATTTAGTTATATATATGTTATACATATATGCGAGATAAACTGTATATAAATATCTTCGGTTAAGACAAAGACTAAATTTGAAAATACAAGATTATATACGCCCTCTTCTTTTCAACGAAAATTTATTACCTCAGATTCGATTTTTAAGAATATACATCTGTGATCGTGTGCTCGAACTAATTATCGTTATACTTTTCGGATATATATTTAAACAGAATTAAGGTGAGTTAAAGGTTTTTTTTTTCATTTCGTTTTTTAGTCAGTGATTTTGAAATATTCGCGCACGTCCTACCCGCGTACGAGTAAGATATTATATTTGAATCACAGTTTTCGCGGGTATAAATATCTCGAATTATAACTATAACTGCATACATACATATCGGTATATATTATAATTGAGATGCGTTCTATCAACGAGTTAAACAGATCGGAACAGTCTCGTTTTACTTCTGACACCGATCTTCCGAGTGCAGATGATATGATCGCGTACTTAGCTATTCTATCAAGCGAATAATACAACGTATTTCAATTTCTATATCGACTATTATAAATCGAGGCGTTAACCATTCCCTTATTTCAATATCAGTTGAGCTTTTTTTGAATCGCTGTTTATTCACTAATTATCAAAAAAATGAGACAACAAAAAAGGGGGATGCTTCCCAAGGTCCGAACAAACGGAAAATCCGCTGCTAAAGGATGTGCTTCGAGAATAAATTTTTTTTTTTCCACAATTGAGTCAAATCAACGGGCCGCTTTTTTATTTTTTAGAAATCCACAAGCAGCTATAAAACTACACATCGCCTAGGAATTACTATGTACACTGTCATAATAGATTTCTAAAATTTTCTATATTCCTGAATAAGATCGCTTCCCGCTGATAAGAAGCTGTCCTAAAACTCGACCACAAATTTATATCAGTGTAAAAAAAAAATCTTTAAAAAATCGTAATTCAGGTATAGTTAGAATGACTTCCGGGAAACGTTCTACATATAACTAGAATAAAGGCTACAGAATATGCGTGGGAACAATGTGTCTATATAAAACGCGTTTTTTCTTTGTGCCTGTAAATGTAATAGAGATACGTTCATTTTGAGCACAAAGGAGTTCTCTGCAGTTTAGGGCTCAAATTCGCTAATTTCCGGTCTAAAGAAACCCTGTATAATATATGATCGTAATTGCGAATATCGTGTATCTCCCTATATACCTGCGTTTCACACATGTTTATATTATATACTCAGCGTGAATATACATATAGTATATAAACCGAAATCTCGGTCAATTCGATTCAATTTCAACGATGACGATATGTAGTTTGAGTTTCTTTCTTTCCTCATTTTTTTTTTTTTTCTCTTTTTATTATTATTTATTCTCCTACCTGAAGACAATAATTTATGTAAACACATACGCTATACATGTACATACGTTTGTATGCATGTAAGTACGTAAATATACACACATTGAACTATACGACAATAGAAAGTTGTTGCATGGTACCGAGAGACACGCAGCGACGACCCGGAAGGAAATACGCAAATTACGAATATTGACCCACATCCGGTCTTACGTAGGACGAGTATACATGGAGTATAGGTATTATACACTCAAGGGCAAATTCAACGGCGCACTCGGTACTCCGCGGAAAAAATTTCCATATTCAAAACGCTGTAACTCGACGAAAGTTCAGTCGAAAAAAAAAAATCATCACAAAAAGTATTTCGAATGGTTGAAATTTCAACTTAAAAATGATTTTTTTTTACATTTTTTCTTACCTCGTGGCGTAGGTATGAGTTTCGTACGCAGAGAGAACCAAGTTTTTCAAACCTCTCTACAGAGAGTTTAAAAAAATCGCGGAGAATTTTCGAGATAGAAATTTTGTAGCCTGAAATCTTCTCTTTAAAATGGCTCTTTCCATTTTCTTACGCGATTTTTTTTCACCGAGTTATTCAAGTTTAATTCAGGTCATGCGTATAGGCACCGTAGATACACACACGACGATGTAAAATATGTGCATACAAAGATGCGCTTTTCGAGATACAAGTGTAGTGCGTTATTAGGTATACACAAAAAAAAAAACACATATAATTCTCTATTATAATAACCGATAGAGATAATATCTCTTAGATTTCATATACCATATACCTGTTCAAGTTTATGTTCATAAATATACCCACCGGATGTATATTGAATGTCTATGCATTTTTATTCAACTATCATCCACCCGTCCTGCGAACACCGATCATAAATAATGCATAAGCTTTCAAAATATCATAATTCCCATTTATTATTATTATTATTATTATTATTATTATTATTATTATTATTATTATTAAAGGTATACTGTAGACTGTATGGCTATGTAACTAGCATCGATTATGAATTCTACGACTCGAAGGAATTAGAAATTTTTTTACATCTACCTTGTTTCTTACTTTTCAAAATTCTTTATCATCTTTATAATTTTTGTCCCTCTTTATATATGTAACAGGTATATAACTTCATGTTACTAATTATCAGGATACTCACAGAAATATGAATAACTAATTTATCTTGTTGATTTTATAAGTTGGAAAAATTTGAATCATTTTTAAGTATGATAAGACATACTCATCTTTTTCTTTCGAAAATATTTCACTTACTACAATCAACTTCACACCAATCTATCGAATTCTCTACCAAATATGTGGCGTGGTTATTTATTCCCGATAAAGATTAGAGATTATCTTTATAATTCTTGATTCTAAATTCAATTTCCCTTTCTTTTCTTCTATTATATGCTATTCTTGGTTTCTGCACTCTCTCTCCTTTTCTCTATCCCTCTCTTTCTCATCTTTATTAATAACGCCAACTTCTATCCGAATTATTTTAATCCTAATCCTAATAATTGTAATTAAAAATTTTCTCACAAATTGAAACTATAATTTCAGAATAGAACGTGAAGTCTTCAATATCCCTTGATGTGTTGATGATGCGCGCTGACTTTTGCAGTAGGGTAAATGCCTGCGCCTTTGTGTGGGTGTTTTTGACCGTACAAATTTTATCGACGTCGTTTACATCCCATTCTGTTAATGCAGGTGAGTAAAATTGCCGATTTCCTGCGTTCGTTATACACAGATCAGGATCTCAATTGTAGAAAAAATACCGAATCCCTCGATTTGAATATTCGAAAAAGTATCATAGCAATATAGTATAAAGGAGTCGATTAAATTCAACAGACCATCGATTGCTAAAGATTAACGAGTACCATAATTCAATATCGTGTTGAAATAACGAACAATTGTCACCTTTGTGATTGGAATAAAATATCTCTTGCACACCTCTGCAGTAGGATCTTAATTTCTATAACCGTTACGCAACGATTTATTCTATACACAATGACTGCTCATGTAATCAGCTTAGTGCAATTCAACGGTTGCGAAAGCCACACACATCCTCTGTAGAAGAAAAAAAAAAAAAAAAAACTACTCGCTTGATTGATCGACTCTAAACGGGCTTTGGGCGGTTTAAACCAACATGAAAAAGGTGTAAATTTGAATAAGCTAGTACGTTGTATGTTATACATACAAAACTATGTAACTGTACATAATTCAGAGGCATATTGATCGCCGTTATCGAGGAGCACGACAGATCCAAAAATAATCCAAAGAGAATATAATACCCGATATTCTTTCCTATTTGGTTATTAAACCGTATCATAACGGTGGAGAGATTGAAAGAGCCGTTAGTCAATATAGTTACTTTCTTATTATTAACAACAGATTAATATCTCACGGTCATGAGTTCAATTAAAGTTTATAATAGGAAGAAATAATGAGGTGGTAATAGAATAGATGAAAAAACGTAGCTAAAGACCCTGAAAAGTTGTAATTAAATGTAGAATAATAAAATCAGCGAAGTAAGAAGTAAGGCTTCTATTCGATATTTGAAAAAAAATCAAGTCCTGTTTGACAAAAAACCGTTTTTCAGAATCCTCGCCTCTCCAAGTATCAGGAAGATGTCCTACTCTGGTAGATCAAAATATATGTCCAGCCAGAGCTCCGGGGTGCAGATTTGACTTGGAATGTACAACTGTTAATGAAAAATGCTGTGACACAGCTTGCGGTAAGAGATGTGTAGCTGCGGAGTTGACAGGATGTCAACAAGTGGCTTTGGCAGCAACTAGGAGGTCGAAAGCTCCGGGTGGAAATTCCTTGCGCCAGTTCATCCCTAAGTGTAACAACGTGACCGGAGAATTTGAAGAAGTCCAATGCACCGCGAACGGTAAATCTTGCTGGTGCGTTGACAGCGTAGGCGGCGAAATTCCGGGGACCAGAACGTCCGCGAAACGTTTGGTGAATTGCAAAAATCCAAAACCATGCCCCGCTCACACATGCCGAATGCTTTGCCCGCTCGGATTTGAGGTAATTTTTCGAGAGACGAGTAACATCAAAAGCGAATTAAAAACGACGATGAGAAGCTTGAAACGACCCCGTTTTACAGGTGGACCCTGTCACAGGCTGCCAAAGATGCGAATGCAGAGATCCGTGCCGCGGTGTAACGTGTCCAGGTCCTAATCAGCACTGCGAGTTAATAGACGCTCCTTGTACGAGTCCGCCTTGTCCTCCCATCCCAAGTTGCCGAAGAGCGAAGTCATTGTCTTCTGTATGTCCGGCGGGTGAGCCGTTGCAGATAACGGACTCCCCTCGTCCCTTTCTCTGCGGTGATTCCCCGGGTAAACCAAACTGTCCGCCGCTTTATAGATGTCTTGTAGAACCGGGGCAGGAATACGGAGTCTGCTGCCCTTCAAGTGTCAGCTTACAACGACCGGGCTCATGTCCGGCCCGGGAGATTCCGATCTGCGGAGCCTTTTGTAAACACGATTTGGAATGCCCAAGTCCTCAGAAGTGTTGCTCGAGCAAAACCTGCGGCGGAGGACACTGCGTCGTTCCTCAAGGACTCAGCGTCTGCAATCAGAACCGAATGCTGGCCGAGCTGTTGAGCATATCTGAGAGACAGGGCCGAGGGTACATTCCCCAATGTAACGAAGGTGATTATCGTCCTATTTTTTCTTTAGCTTAATGAACTGTGTTTCAATATTCATAAATCCTTTTATCTCTCTGTCTTTAGCCGGTGATTTTAAGTCCAAACAGTGTTCTCGCAATGGTTTGGTCTGCTGGTGCGTCGATTCGGGAGGTCAAAAGCTATCGGGTTCAATGGGTCCGGCGAAAACGGTCGATTGCAAATCCCTACCCAGGGCGAGATCTCTCCCTGGCATTTGCGCCCCTCAACAATGCGCCCAAGTTTGTCAGTACGGTTTCAAAACCGACGGATCAGGATGCCCCACTTGCGAATGTGACAATGCTTGCGAGGGGTGAGAGACAGTCGGATATATAAATTCTGACCAATAATGACCGCAGAGTGAATAACTTTCTTCTTCTTTCAGGTATCCCTGTCCTGCGGGACAAAGTTGTGTACTGATCCGCGAGGAAGGTTGTCCGGACTTTTTATGCCCCACAAAGCCAGAGTGCAGAGCTAAGAAGACTTACGCCAGTCCTTGCAGTTCCGGAGTACCGTTAACCGACGAAGATGGCAACGCAATAACTTGCGGTAAAAATTCAGAGTGCCCTAACAACCACAAATGCTCGATAGTTCCCGACGCTGGACAGTCAGTTTGTTGCCCGTTTTCACAGCCTAAGATGAAACCATCGACAAGTAAGTAGCTCGGCACTGTGACTAGAGAATAACATCAAAAGAAGAGAAGAAACAGAATTTCGACGAGAAACTAATCGACGTTTTCATTCCAGTGTGCGAATACCTCAGAGATTTTTCCGACCGGATGGAGGGAACTCGGGACGGAATGGCTCTGGCTTTACCAGCACCTCAGTGTGAAGAAGACGGGAGTTACAAGTCGCTTCAATGCGTGAAGAGCTCTTGTTCGTGCGTGAATAAGCGGGGAGTAATTCTGAGGGATTCCGTGGCGAACTTGACGGAGTGTAAGGCTGTAAAAGAGTCGCTGACTTCTTGTCCAGTGCTTGAATGTTCTCTGGAATGTCACTACGGCTATGAGTTGGACGGGGCTGGATGCGAACAGTGCAAATGCCGGAATCCTTGCAAAGAAGTTAACTGCGGAAGTCGACAGTCCTGCGTTATGGTAGACGTGAACTGCGGAAAGGGACAATACTGTCCTCCTGTACCTGCCTGTCTCACAGCTAAGGCGGGACAGTGTCCCTACTTGGTCCCCAGGTCCTCAAGTTGCGAATTGAAGTGTGGAAACGATCAGGAATGCTCAGGGGATGATAAATGCTGTTCTACGGGTTGTGGAACGCAGTGCGTTGCTCCCGTCGTGGCTACCGCTTGTCAGCATGCCAGAGCCTTGGCTGAACACGCGGCTAGAGAGTCAGGGGAGCCTGCAAGGCGACTTTACATCCCGAGATGTGACTCTAACGGATCTTTTGAGCCGGTTCAATGCCACTCAGGGATGTGCTGGTGTGTTGATAACGAGGGACGCGAGGCGGCGGGGACCAGGGTGATCGAAGGTATCGTCCCGAAGTGTAACAAACCTTTACACTGCGCGGAAATAGATTGCGGTTTGAATTGCGCCGAGGGTTTTGAACTGGACTCGGAATCCGGTTGCCCCGTTTGCTCCTGCCGAAATCAATGCAAGAACGTTACTTGCAGGGGAGAAAACGAGGCTTGCAGAATGGTCGAAGTAGCCTGCAGCGCTCCACCCTGCCCACCAGTTCCGGTGTGCTTACCTAAAAAGGACAATCCCTGCCCCAATGGATCTCCTCTGTTAACACCGGAGGGAGAATCTGTCACTTGCGGTCCACGAGGCTCGCAATGTCCGACTACTCACAAGTGCGAACTTTCTCCGCTTAACGAGTACGCCGTTTGCTGCCCAAAGCCTAGAGATGTCTGTTTCGAATTACCCCAAATGACCGAATGCCTGTCTAGAGAATTGTCCGTGAATGTCAGCCACTGGTATTTTGATCCCGAGCATAACGAGTGTCGAAAAAGAAAGGGTTGTGCAATTGGGCACAATGATTTTTCCAGTAAATTGATATGCGATACTGTTTGCCCGGTGCTTTCTCAGTGCGAAATATTGAGGGAAAGGAATTTGAAGACATCTCAGAGGCTGAAACAGCCAACCTTTTTGCCAAGATGTATTCCTGAGACTGGAGCCTGGGAGGCGGTGCAGTGTTTAGAGCACGTCGGTGTTTGCTGGTGTGTAGACAGAAGAGGTGAGCCACTGAAGGGTTCATTGACGAGGGAATCTGAGCCGAAATGCAACTTCAGACAAGCGAGAAGAGGCAGAGGTCCGTTGGAAATTGATTCACAGATAAAATCTTACATGGAAAATTCACTCGTCGGATTTGTGGTCGAGGATCGAGGCACCAGGTGTCAGAGCATGAAGAAAAAGGGATACATTCCTGCCCTTTGCGATAGAAAAGGGAGATTCGAGCCCACTCAATGCGCGAATGGACACTGCTGGTGCGTAGATGAAGCTGGAAATCAACTCAGCAATTCGGAGCCGTTTGCTCAAGGATCGAGAATATGTTGTAAGTATTAAAAACGAGATAACGCAACGGATTGATCGATTAATCCAACGTATTATGACTTTATTTTACAGTGCCAACTCCCGTCGAAGCTGTAGAAGTGACTTTACACTTTCCCGGTAACTTTAAACGCTCTGATGAACCCAGATTGATAATGGCTGCTGAGGATCTGCTGCGAACGTTGGGAGCAACTTTGAAAGATAAAATCGAAGTACTGCTAGACGAAGACTCAGCTTCTCTGTCTTTCGAGATAACTGGACCTAACAAAGTGGACGTGGCTTTTCACTTGGAGGAATTGATAAGATCCCGGAAGTTATATTTGCTAGAATCTACGGCGGATGCTACTGCTTCAAGATTCGTGCACAGATCAGTGCCGCAAGTTTCTAACGCTAGAATAGTCGCCCTTGAGCAGAGGGAAATAGTCACGGAACTTGACGTTCCATTTTATCAAACAGCTACAGTCGTCTTGGGAGCAGCTAGCGCCTTTGTCATTTGCAGTCTCCTTATACTTTTGATGATTTATAGAAAAAAAGTAAGAACATCCGCGCTACCTCGCTTTAATCCTTTTATGACTTTAAACTTTTCGAACTATATATTACCTATCACAGATGAACGCTAAGGATCCGTCAAAGACTTTGCCTCCAGATCAGAGATTCTTGGCGTACAATCATCAACCGGTCTACGTTATCTCAGGGTTGGAGAAAGATGATAAGGAAAAGGAAGCTACGAGTCAGCTTCAAGAGAGCCTGAAGATCTCAGAAACCGCTGCTCCGGCGTGAAAAATCATTTCCCCAGTTTCACGATCGTGATATTATTGTTTAATAAAATAAAGTAGTTGTTATCGGTATAGGGTCCTGCGCTAGCTGGGAGGAGAGGAAGGCAGGGTAGGACCCACGTTGGGCGCCAATTTGTTATCGGTATAATTTCCTACCCTATCTTCCTCTCTACACGGATAGCGAAGGACCCTATACCGATAGCATAGTGAAATTTAAGCGGCATAATTCGCTCTGAGAATTATTAATTCGCATTCTGAATATAACAGGGCTGAGAGATTGAAACCAGGCTTTGTTGATAAGAAGGTGTATATATTAGACTGCACTGTTAGTTAAGGCGTCACCAAAAGTGGTATGTTCTATATTTGATGACGTCATAAGCGAGAAATTTTGGTCTACATATGTAGCCTAAACGCGGACACGAATTTAACGGTAACAATTTTCATATCGAAGTTTAAATTAAAATGTAGGGCGCTTGCTCAGATATTCACAACTAAGATTACCCAATCGAAAAACTTATATTTCATTCGTCTACGTTCCGTAAATGAGGCTCAATTTGTCGATGAAATTTCTCGTATTTGACGACTCCGAAAATCTGTAAATTGACGGCAGTTTTGTGGCGCCAATTAAGTCCAATTTCTTCATTGTTCGTTATTATTATTATATTTCTTTTGTACTCAATTTTCTCGATATTTTAGTGATAAAGAGATTTACGAATCGTTTGAAATTTTAATATTATTGTACTACGAACGAACTTGAAGAAATTTATATAGCCAGTCCTTACGTTTTCAGTTAAATCAAAACGAAGCTAATCTATAACGAGATGAGAATACACGTTAAATCATTCCGGCCTACTACTTAATCGGTAAAATAATATAAAAATCATTTGAGAACGTATGGATTAGATTATCTAGATCATAGACCGTAAGATTTATACCCTGTGTAATTTATTTATTTGACTAACAATTTGATAAGATGTTCTAATAAAGTTATTATAGATAAAAATTCCATCCCATGATATTTATAACCCCACTTTTGTGATCTTATATAGCATTACGTGTGAATAGTATCGATCCGTCTCGGTGTATACATAGAAATTGCCTAGCAACAATATCCAGTAACACAAATTCCATTTATCTTGACACTAAAATACGTAAAGGAATGAGAAAAATTTGAAGCAACGACATTCACACCGGCTAATATATATTTATATTTTATCCAAAGTGTATAATTAACGAGGTGAGTAAAAACAGTATATTGAATACTATAATTCATTCAGATATCGAATAGTCGCGGTATAGATTGGACTAGAAATTCCGTTTTTTTTCTTTTACAGAAATGACAAGATGTAAACATTGCAGCTATAATTATCAGCTCAAAAGCTCAGGTATGACCCGTTAATAAGAACGTATATAGAGAATAATCATCTAATATCAATGAATAAGTACATTTACATCCAGATCTTGTTAGTAGAAAAATTGTCTCTATTTTTTAACATATTTATCATCCGTTAATTTTGATGATTTAATTTCGATTTGCTAAAGCAGCGAAGAGTGCAGCAGATAAGCCAAGTTTCTTTTCTCTTACAAGCTTACAATCAGACCGGGCAATGTTACGAGGTACAATTAGCCGCTTATAATGCCATGACGAATCACCTGCGGAGAGTATTGCTTGCAAAGAGTGTTGTGGACTCTGGAAAATTAGATAACAGAGTTACCCGCAAGCCCAATGCAATTCGTAGAGCAAAAACTCAAATTCCTAGTAAAAGAGTGAGGGAATCTCCGTCTCAAAATCTGATCAACAGACTTGCGTACGACACGAAGCATCATCCGCATGTAAGTATTTATTTTAAGGAATTTTGAAAGAGAGTTCTAATTATCGAGGAAAAATCTTCTTATAGGAAATTGCCAACATGAGCTGGGGGTTCGGAAATCACAGTTCAGCAAAATACGCCGGCAGTAGAAGAGGAATTCGTTCAAATTCTACTGACAGTAGCGAAGATTCCAGTCTTCGGGATCATCAAGACTCGCTGAAGAGCTACAGGGATAAATTTAGAGCCGAATCTGGTGGCAGAAAAACTAAATCTCGATCCTCGCCCTCTCGTCAAAGGGTGCGGGGATTAAACGGTGTTAAAATAAAACATAGAAACGACTTTGAAGATCGTATAGACAACTCTGGGGATAGTGATGACCTTGGAGACGGAAAGAAATTTGGAAAATCTGATAGAGAACGAGGAGGACATTCAGCGAAGACATTTCCCTGGTGAGAATATCCGTTTAAACTAATCTCCAGTTCGTTTAGATGGTATTTATTCCAGCATTAGATCAACTTCGGAAATATCGTATCCTGGAACACCGGAATTCATCGCATCCATTATCGGTTCAAATTCGAATATTGATTCCCATAGATTCAGTAGGGATTTTTCGATGTACGTTAAGTTTGTCTACGATATAACAAGGGAGGTAATGGACAGGAGGCTTTATTCTGATCAAGAAATTGAAAGGGTATTCGTGAAACATTTCCAAAGAAATCTGGGGATACTAGACAAGGTAATTCGCCGATACACGCATATATCTCTGTAAAAATAATCATTCTTCAGTAACGATTCTTATCCAGAAGAAAATGCTGCGGGAAATAAACTCTCTGAAAAAGTCTCTGAATATAAGTTACGACTCTGAATACGAAGAAGAGGAAGAAGAAGAAGAAGAAGAAGAAGAAGAAGAAGAAGAAGAAGATAAAGCAGATTTAACAACTTCCGGATTTGCACTGAGCTCTAAGCAGAGTTTTTCGAAGCTGTTAAGTAGGAAGAAATCAACAAAAATTGCCGATAATCGACTAGATAAATCCGAACAGTCCAATCCTCCGAAAGAGATAATAGTCACGAAAGAAGATATACTGACGACTTTGTTAGAGATGGATTTAAATCCTGATAAGGCGGAAGAAATCTGTAAAAGTTTGGAGAATAGAAGCAAGGAGGTGAATCAGATCCAGGTATAATATTCGAATCTATACAGGGTGGCCCATTCTGATTTCCCCAGGCCAATATCTCGAGAACTGAGCGAGACAGTGAAAAATGTTTCAGACAAAAGTTGTACGGTTCCTAGGGGGTCATTTGATAATGCTACGGGTTTTGATTTTTTATAGGGTTTTATGGGGTAACTTTTGTTTTTCGAATAGGAACCCCGATTTTTTAATGCGGATTTATCATCCACACAAAAAAATACGTTACTTTTGTAGGAACCTTTTTTCCCCAAATGTTCAAAGCTAATAATGTAACAACATTCTTAAAGTGAGATTAATGAATTTTAAAAATGACTAGCCATGGTTAATCAATCAAATTAAAAAAACTTTTTACTCTTGATATTTTCTTCTTTGAAATCATAGTTTTAATGAAAAAGTTTTTTCAAAAAAAAAAAAAAAAAATCTCAACCAAAAAAAAAAAGATATGAAATTGAACTTTTGCAAAAAAAAGTTTTCTACAAAAGTAATGTATTTTTTTGTACAGATTATAAGTCTGCACTGAACAATAGGGGTTCCCGTTCAAAAAACAAAAGTTACCTCATAAAAACCCCATAAAACCCTATAAAAATTCAAAACCCATATCATCATCAAATGCCATCCTCTGAACCGTACAACTATTGTTTCAAGTATTTTTCTGTATCTTGTTTAGTTTCGCAAATATTAGCTTCGATTGATTAAAATAGGCCACCCTGTATATAGCAGATTATTCCGAATCGTTGTAACAATGAATTCGCTTCAAGGAAAACCGATTAACTCCGACCGAAGAAAAAGAAGTCATAAGGAGCAACGAGAGCAAAAATATCCAACTTCAAGTATCAAACAGTGAAGATACCAACATCAGATCAGATCCGTAAGGAATCGTGAAAGAAAATATTAAAAATTATCGATTAGAATTTCATTTTATAAAGAAATGAATCCGTTCAAAATAATATTAATTTAGATTTAAGGATGATATGATTAGGTTTTTTTTCAATTCAATTATTTGCAGTTTCAGCTCATCGAATGCAGCGAGCTACCTGATAGAAACGAGAGATCATGGGATTGAATCTAAAAAGGACAAAATAATAGACGGGATCAGCATGAATCTGGATAAAAAAGAGTCTGCAGATATTCTTAAAGATCATTCTACGATCTCAAACGATAATATGAGAAGGAGAGACTCTTCGTCCAGTAAAAAAAGTTCTGTTAGTAGTAAAGGAAGAGATATCGATAAGACGGCCGAGGAAATATCTATTGATTTAGGCAACGGTACAGAAGTTAATAAATCTATTAATACCATATCCGGAGAGGATTCGAATAAAGAATCCGATAGTAAAGAATTATTACAGGATATTACTATTCCTAATTCTTCAACGAAGAAGATGGTGACTCTTGATCCTGTAAAAGGAATTAAAACTTGAAAATGTAAAGACGATTTGTCGATAGATAGAAAAAAATAATTAAATAAAATTAAGAAAATATGATAAATATCATATTCTCTCAACTCACAAGGATTAATCTATACCTACCTACAAACCGCGTATAATGTAATAAATAAATGAAATATTTTGAGGTATATAAATGAATGTGAAATAATAATCTCATATTATACAGAATATTTTGATATTTATTATGATATATAGTTATTGTTATTTTCATTTGCATAATAACATTTAATTTGTAATAGAATGAACATAATACAAAGTAAATTAGGTAGTAATGATTGCAGGTACTTAATGATATACATATACATATAATATATACATATGTATATACCTTATATTATAGAAGAAGTAATCGATAATAAATTGATAAGATAGTTTATATTATTTCATACTGATTAATTTTTCATTTTGGATATTATTATATCGCATGTGGATAGTAGGTAGAAGTAGTAGTAATAACAGTAGTAGTATCATAGTAAACATGGATATTAAACAACAACAATAAAATATATATAGTATAGTGAAAAAATATATCAAACATATTTGTTCTTTCATATGGATGTATGTGTTAGTGTGTGCGGGGGTGGGTGTCTTTTATCATTTAAAGTAGTTTTTAGTGTATACATATATAATAATATACATTATTTGAATATGTTTATGTGTGTACTGCATCTATTTTCATTATATCTATATATTCTAATATCCTAAATAATAATCATATGAGGAAAACGTATTGTACAGAGAAAATGTATAGGTATAATATTTGCATGTATTTGTTTATACCTTTGTATATATGTATATATATATATATATATATATATATATATATATATATATATATATATATATATATATATAATTATGTATATACATATATCGTATCTCTTTTCTTACAAGTTATTCTCACAGCATTTTATTTTATTATATTTTATTATTTCTCCCTCTTTTTTATAATATCGTCGAATTTATAATTTTCTTTCCCTCAATATTCACTCTATTATTATTGTTATTATCATTATTTGTACATATACACATCTTTCGGTTATCATAATTATATATTTAATAAAAAATATATTAGGCTACGACGAAGATATGGTTCATTAGTTACTATAATCACTATTACATATACATTATACTAGAAAAAAAAAAATATCTATATTTATAATAGTCAAGTGATAACGGTGGTGTTGTAAATCGTTAAGCGAACAAGAAATATACGTAAGTATAGATTTAATTAGGAAAGGAAAAATATTTGATTCTGCAAAGTAGGTGATTCCATGAATCAATTAACAAAAAGGAAAACGATATTTTATATTCTCAGAATATTATTAAGAGAGGAAACAAACAGTAATTATGGAAATTGTTGTTTTTTTTCTGTTTTTGTTTTTTCAAATGGGAATTTAATTTAGTCCAAAGAAATTAGCGAGACACAGATATTTAGAAGAGATATTTAGAAGAAATTTTCATTAACTAAACAAAAATTAGAAAAATCTAGCTGCTATCTATTAACTAAGTCTATAAATTATAAACCTTTCCCCGAGTTTTTTCTTTTTTTTTTTTTCTTTCGAGTAAATTCTGCGATTAACTTTACATATATGTATGTATACATATATGTATATACATATACATTATATAACTATTTTTATATCTGATATTTGATTTTTAAATTCGTAAAACTAATAGCAGTCTAATATTTCCAGTCTAAGTAATTGATCTTCAAAAGTTATAAGTAGGCTACTTAAGGACAAAAAAAAAACAAACAAACTTAAATAAATCGAATGGTGATAATAAAAAAAAAATAAAATAAAGTAACAGTCCGTTACGCTATGTAGTTCTGCAAATATGTATAATATATACTATTCAATATTTCCTAAATATTATTAGATACAACCTTTATACCAAATAGTTTAGTAATCAAATATAGAGATTCAGTTTCTTTAAGTAATAAAATAAATTTCTTAACAATTTTTTTTTTTCCTAACGACTAACAATCCAATTAATAACCATCCGTCATTAAAATGATAGTTTGAACAGCACATATACCGATGTTTAGATTAATCGGTGTCTAAGAATTTTGTAGCATTGCCAATGCTTGATTGACGTAGTTGAATAATTGAATCCCTAAGTTTGAATGATATATCTCTGTATAGCGAGACTCGAAACGTAATAGGTTTCGTAGAATGAGACATCCTCCCATTCTCAGCTACCGTCAGAAGCGTTTGAAGAAGAATCTTCAAGTTCCGGTGCTCCGGGGCCTCGATTTAATACATTTAATATATCAGTTACATGTTTTATCGTTATGTCTGGCTTAGGATCTCCTGCACATAGACGAGGCTTGTCTGTTGTTGGTATCCACAACGTCCCTGCTAGACCAGCTTCGATGCCCCCTGTTGAATAAAACAGATTTATAAAAACAAGACGACCTTTATTGAAGAGGAATAACTAAGGTCCATGATTTTGTTTTTCTAGCTGAAATTTAAATTACGGTTTATCAAGTTATTTAATTACCCATAATATCAGTTTCCAGTTTGTCTCCGACCATTATGCATTCGTTGGGTCTAACTCTGAGGCATTGACAAGCTTCGATGAATATTCTAGCGTCTGGTTTTTCCCAAGGCAGATCTCCGGACACAAGAATAACGTCGAAGTACTGGTTCAATGATAGTTTGTGTACTTTTTCCCATTGGGCGTTGGAAGGACCGTTTGTTACTAAACCAAGGAGATATTTCTTCCTCAATTGGCAGAGCATGGATATAGTGTCTACGGATAGAGCGAGGTAATGGTATCTCAGTTGAAGCCATCTTTCGTAAACTACTTTAGTCAGGTAAGAGTAATTGTCTCCAAGAGATTTGCTCCATAAAGACTTTCTCCAAGCGTCTAAACTATACTTCGGATTGTCTGGACACTTTCTAAACTGCTTCAGGTAGCTCGATGTTATTTTGACCAATGTTTCAATCGGGATTCCATATTCTTGGCTCAATTCTTCGGAAAGCTAAATAATAATCGATATAATAATACCATTAATTAATCTTGAATACCTAGACACGTGATTATTTATTTCATACGTAACATTATTATGAAACGTAACAGAAAAAAAAAATAAACTTTTCAGGTAATAACAAAGAGATTTGCCATACTCAATATATTTAATCTTCGCTAATCAACAACACTTCATACGTAACGGGTGTTTTCTTTTTTTTTTTTTTCTTGTTTTCGTTTTTCTTATAATGTTCTACAAAGAAAATCAAATTTTAATTGTAATTCTTCCATAAAGCGTAGGGTAAATTACTGAATATGGCTCGTAATGATGTAAAAGAGATAGGCACAGGTTTAGGATAAGGATATAGGAATAAGGCAATTGAGTAGGACACTATATCATATTAATGATTACCTATAAAATGCATTGATTCATTCAAATACTCGAGGCGATTATTGGACACTCGAGGTGGCCCCCACGGTCACTGCTGTAATCACAACAAAATCAGTTGTGCCAACGACGGACTTATCAAGTATTCCGAGACCTAGGGAAAGTAGGAAATCAGTTTATGATCGAAGCGGAAAAGAAGCCTTTATGAAAGAATAGCTTTGTGCGTTAATTTATCTCCGGCCCTTGTCTCATCTTCGCACAAAATCTGTTTTCCTACTTTATACACATGACGATATTTAATAGAGAAATTATAATTAAAAAAAAATAAAAATAAATATTAATGAATCTTTTTTTTTTTTTCTTTATTTATACAGATTCTTTATATCGTCGATAAAACTTAATGAATACAAGGGTGAAGGAAGAAGGCAGTGTAAAATATCTTAGACTATACCATATATTTGAAAATTGATTCTCAGTTTTATTCAAAAAATCTATCATTTTCTTTTCGAAGACTTACAAAATTGTTATAAGTAGTATAGGTATATAAACTGGTGAATTGACAATATTCAAAGAACTATGTTACTTTTACTATAATTCATTTGTTTAATCATTAATTTCAAGTTTTAACTGTATACCATATTACATATCATCGTTTTTTTATAATTAAATTAAATTTTCCTTTTTCTTTTTCTCTCTTTGAAATACAAAAATAAAAATAACACAGCCGCAAAACAGGGCATGTAGTGATTAATAATCATCATTTTCATGATCATTCTCTCTCTCGGCACACGCACAACAAGAACAACAAACTACCATCTATTTACTGCTAAAATATATCGATAATGTAAAACTGAATTAAATTTTATTTTAAATCTAAAATATCAAGTTTTCATTACCAAAAAAAAACTCAATAATCTCGTAAACTATACATAGTTTATTTTAGCATATTAACGATACATCGTTCAGTAACGGATGTAAAGAAATTACAACTCGAGGATCTGGACGTAGTGTTAAAAATATATTTTAAAACAGCTGCGTGCTACATAAAAGTTAAATCAAACGATCTAAATATACCAAAGAATCTAGCCCCTCAAAGAAAAAAAAAAAACATGGACCGAAATCCTCAACGAAAACGATATCTCAGTTAACTTAGACTCGAGTCTCGCCATCAATCTATTTTTGGGTGTGATGCAGAGAAAATATATAACGGGATAGTGCACCATTCAAGATATCGAAGCCAGAAAACAAGAAAGATATATAGATGTGCAGATAGATTATAGTTTGACGAAAACTATGAAGAAAGCCAACAGTGTTACAAATTTATATAAATAAATAACTTTTGGCTCAAGAGTTTTCAATGATATTCATTTTTCGCTTATCTTAAATAGTCGCAAGGAGATTTACATGCTGGATAAAGAAATCAAGAAAATGACAAAAATTATACAAAGATATAAAGAAAAACAAAAGTTATATCAAGTTCAAATAATCGAATACAAAGTGGTTATTTTTAATCTCCAAAAAGGTGTTTTCCTAGCTCCATCATACGATGCAATCTGCACACAGTTAAAGCGTCGCATTTCTTTAAAACAGCAGCTACACTTTCATCTGCAGTTACCAAATGGCATAGTAAATCTTCGTAAGCAGATTTAACATTAGGCTGAAGGCCTCCGACTTTAACTTTTTTTAATGTCTCAATGATCCCCTCTGCCCATCCAGACTCTATAGCGAATTCTGAGAGCCAAGGAACGAGCTGAAGTACTCCAGCCATTGTCTGCATACCCAAAAACCACAATTCCATTATTTCCATCCAATGTTCTTTGTAGGCAATAGCTACGACCAATTCAGTTGGATCGTTACTCTCGTCGACGGTATATGCATCCCAAAGAAACCTGATGGTGGCCTGTATGTATCGGCATATAGAAAAGTCGTTTTTCTTTACTCGTTTGGCTTGCTGTTTGAGCAGTAGAAGTCCGAGGATAGCGAGATGTCCGTGAAGCACTAAATTTTCAGGTATTTGTTTCAGCTCTGGTAGATTATTGAATATGAATTTAAGCAGGGATATAAAGGTGGGAGATTCTTCGACCATTTTGGCTTCCAAAACCGTTATATTCATCAAAACGTTGCAAACGGAGACCATAGCAGCCCTGGAGTCTTTCATCTCGCTCAAAAGCTCAGGGCTCAATTCCTTCTCTGGTTCTTTGAGAGCCTTGAGTCTCTCAGACCTTGGGACAGGCGGTTTTTTATAATAAACGATGGTCCAGTGGTAAGACAAGCATTCAAAAAGCACCTCGTCTTGTTTATGTTTCAGTAAAATCTTCCTGGCATCTTCTTCAACAGCTAAATAGCACAGCGCAGGCAACAGAAGTCGCAATACATCGATCTGGCTCAAAGGATCTTGCGCTATAACATCCCCTGAAGAATTTCCCTCCTCAGCTTTGGCTCCCGCTTTAGATTTTTCCGATAATTTCCTGTTTCTATGAGCATAGAAGGTGTCGTTTGCCACTGTCAAAACATACGGCAAAACCGAGTAGACTTGGGGCCTCATAGCGGAAGTCTCCTGTGCCAACCAAGCAGCCAAAACTCTGACCATAGCGCAGACGAATAGTTTCTCCTTAATGTCGGTCAACTCCTTCATCTTAGAGACCGAATTAAGGAGTCCAATGATAGCGGCAAAGGCGCCTTTTAGAGCCGTGTACAAAGACTGTTTCTCTTTCTGTTCCAGATCCAATTGATCGCTGGTTATATAAGTCAAAGATATCTCAAGCATTATAAAGCAAGCAGTGATCAATTCCGCATTAGCCAATACAGCCTTGAGCTGTTTTCCCTCAAGTTGCATTCTGACCTCAATCGAAGAGAGCTGTACAAGCAGAAGGAAGAAAATCTTGGGTCTTTCCTCGTCAGACAAAGCCCACTCTACCCCTAGAAGTTCCAACATAATAGCGGCAAGTTTAAGAGCAGGATCTCTCTGGTTCTTTCCTATCCTAGAGCCGAGAATATCATTTAAAGCCTTGTGTATACTCCCGGGCCAGGATTCGTCCTTAGAACTTTCCTCGATAGCCTGTCTTCTACATGATGATAATATCGCCTGAAGTATCTGACAAACTTCAAACTTTCTCTCCGTATGATCAGTCTCAAAGTCCATAGCTATCTTATTTACAATAGCATGGAAGGGCTTGGTATCAGCTGCGTCCCAGGCCTCTGGACCGAACGTTTTTACCAACGTAACAAGTATGTTCAATGCTTCATCAGTCTGAAAGCTTTTTTCAGCATAAATCTCGCACATTTTGGGTATAGCCTTCTGCTCAAGTAGAGCCTTCTGGCCGGGTGGATATTGCGCGATACTTTGAAGACAGGCATAAGCCTCGCTAACAATGATCAGAGTATCGTCAGGCGCGTCGTCGTCTGCTTGAGATACTATACCAAGAAGAGCTGGAACATGGCCTACCATATCTTTGTGCGCTGCAAGTTCAGGGTCGGAACAAAATGCGGATAATATCGATAAAGCAACCGACTTGTAAACCTGAGGCGGACAATCGACCGGTACTTCATCGCTGGATAAAAGTTTGCGTAAAAATTTTGCCCCAATTGATTCGAATAGCAATTTGCGGGATACTGATGTACATTCCTTACTGTCCACCAATTTTGTCACCATAAATAACGCCGCGAATTTTTCCGAGTCTGTTGTAACCATTTTCAGAATGGCTACACACTTTTTCACACTATCTGGTACACTCATTTTGAAAACTGATTTGTCGCCGCTTGATTTTTTTTACGATTTTATTTTTGGAATTAACGTGTAAAACGCGAATTTTGATCGATGGTGTTTTTCTTTATATTTTCTTTATATTCACTTGGGTATAAAATTCGACATTTGGATTCGACGAGTGATATAACCTATAAAACTAATAGAGATTAGTTTAAAGTCTTTGGATGGTACGACGTTATGAGTCACAGTGATTTCAGAGAAATAACGTTTTTTAGACAAGGTAGAGTTTGAAACGGCGAGCGCATGTCTCGGCGACAGGGTAGGGAAAATGTTAGTTTAGGAAGTTAAGTTTAAGTTTAAGTTAAGTAAGGAAGGAAAGACGGGAATGAATGAGGCGAGAGAAGGGGTAAAGAAATACGTGTTCCAAAAATAGGTGAGATAGAAACCGTCTCTATATGTGGATATAGCGTATCGAGTTACCCCGGCCGGAGTTTATTTTTGGCGTATAAAATAGCGTTAAACGGGGGGTTTAGCAAAAAAAAAAAAAAAGATAGAAAGAGAAAGAGGGGAAAATGTGTGGCAGTCGATCGGAATAGAAAATAGATAGGAAGAAAGAGAAAAAAATAAAACGACTTATACATGTATCTATGTATTTAAAACGAGCTTTAATTACGTGTTGAAATAAAACGTAAAACCGTACCGCACCGCCATTTGCCAAACTATTGTCGTCTGCTAATGCTACACCCCACGTAGTCACGTAACTATCCATAATGCATTGTATGCGTACACGATGACCTCACGTGCCCTTTAAAACTTTCGTATCTCTTCCTTGTGGATATACATATGTTAATCGGTTTTTTATTTTTTATTTTCCCCTTTTTTTCCCTCTTTCCGAGTACTCAATATGGGGAAATCCGCGACTTTAAAACGTAAAACGGGTGTGGAAAGAGAAAACGTGAGAGAGAGAGAGAGAGAGAGAGAGAGAGAGAGAGAGAGAGATAGATAGATAGAGAGAGAGAGAGAGACAGAAGAGTACGAAGTAAAATTGGCAAATTTTTGAGTCATCATTTTTTTTCCTTGTTTTTTGTTTTTTGTTATAATTCAACGATTTAACGTTAAAACAATTGCGAGACCCGAGGAATGAGAGTGAAAATAAGAAAGTAGAAACAATAAAAAATAAAATGAATAAATAAATAAAATAATAATAAATAAAATATTTATAAAATATGTATGTATGTTACAATTTCATACCTTTCTGCAGGCTAAACTATCCGCCTTTCGTGTCTCGATTAAAGTGTTGTCCAGATCAAAGAGGATCGTTGATATAACGACGGATGAATTTTTCATAGAAAACGTAGCCATTGTTATTATTTTTTTTCTTCTATTATCGATATTTATAACGATAATTATGACCGAGGTTTTTTTTTCTTCTTTCCTTTCCTTTTTTTTTCGTTTTTTCAGATTTTAGATTTTATTTCGTTTCAATTAGGATCCCTCGATATTAACAATATTAATTATGTATACAACTATGTGTGTATCTTATGACGTTTTACTTCTCTTCTTATTATTAGACAACATCAGACTGTTAATGAAATAACGACCTGCTGCTGCTGCTACTGCTGTGCTTCGTCATTCGTGCCTAGCTGCCAGCCCCGCTACCCGCCCCTTGTCGTAGTTCTGTATAACCGAGCTAGAGGGGGGGTAGAAATGACGACCTCTCTTAAATCTGACGTCACTATGCTCAACGTGGTCTTCTTTTGTTTGTCCGATAAAAATATTGTCGATAAGAAAAAACGCGACTCTACCCTACCGACCGAAAATAATACAAGTAAATAAATTATTTTTTTTTTGTATATGTAATATATATTTTTTAATCTTCTTTTCTTATTCGGGCCCTACTATAATTATTCTTACAAATTTATCTCATATTCTCATCGTATCATAAGTGAACCTAATTCACGAATATAACCATTCATTTTCTCTTCTTTTTTATTTGTCCAATAGACGATCGATCAAAACGTGACGCTACACTACCTACCGCGACATATATATTTCGGCGGGAAGTAAATTGTTGCGTAAACATAACCTCGTTTGAATGTTTACGGCCCCCGAAGAATCTCTGTTGCTTATTAAATAGACGTTTATTCAAATGGCAGTTACAGCTACAGCGACGACCGTTTCTATCCAAGAGGATGAAGACTTGGAGGAATTTAATCCGCAGGCTAAGTTAATCAAGTCTTTAGAAGTAAGTGTGTGAATGACGCATGGGTTACTTCGTTCAGATCATTGTTAACCTAAATTGACAAATAATTGTTTTTACGATGGGACAATCGTTTGATATTTCGTTGGTAAATATCGTCATTTAACAATCGACGCAATAATAACAAATAAAATATCAAGAGAAATGAACACATTTGTAATGAAAAAAATTAATTTCTTTTTTCAGGGAAACGGAATAACCGCAGGAGATATAAAGAAATTACAAGACGGCGGCTACTACACAGTAGAAGCAGTCGCATACGCTCCAAAAAAACATCTTCTAGCAATAAAGGGCCTTAGCGATGCCAAGGTTGAGAAAATTCTCCAAGAAGCTTCCAAGCTTATAGTAATGGGCTTTAAAACAGCAAGCGAGATTCATCAATATCGAGCGAACACAGTTTATCTAACAACAGGCTCGGCTGAGCTTGACCGTCTTTTAGGTGGCGGAATAGAGACTGGATCAATAACAGAAATATTTGGTGAATTCAGAACTGGAAAGACCCAGATATGCCACACATTAGCTGTAAACTGCCAATTGCCAGTAGACATGGGAGGCGGGGAAGGAAAGTGTCTCTACATAGACACAGAGGGAACATTTAGACCCGAAAGATTGATAGCCGTTGCCGAAAGGTATAAAATAAGCGCTGAATCAGTTTTGAACAACGTGGCTTGCGCTAGAGCCTATAATACAGACCACCAAACTCAGCTGTTGATACAAGCCTCAGCTATGATGACTGAGTCTCGTTACGCACTGTTAATTGTAGACAGTGCTACGGGACTTTATAGAACGGATTATACTGGCAGAGGTGAATTGTCTGCTAGGCAAACTCACTTGGCTAGATTTATGAGGATGCTTTTAAGGCTTTCGGACGAGCATGGAGTTGCTGTTGTCATTACTAATCAAGTAGTAGCTCAGGTCGATGGAGCAGCTAGTATGTTTGGAGGTGATCAGAAGAAGCCTATAGGTGGACATATCATAGCACATGCTAGTACTACTAGATTGTACCTTAGAAAAGGGAGGGGGGAAACTAGGGTTTGTAAAATATACGATTCTCCTTGTTTGCCAGAAAGCGAAGCAATGTTTTCCATCAATTCGGATGGTATTGGAGATGCTAAGGAATAGTAGAATAGATATTGGGTTGTTTTATTTCGTCTTAACACGTCAGGTACTATTACTATGATAGGTAATATTATTATTATTATTATTGTTTAATTAATATAGACTAGAGAATTATATCAGTATTTTTTAATTTTTATACGTATCTAAAGTGACAAAGAAGATAAAAAATATATATTTTCTTAATGTATTTAGTAATTGATTTAATTAATTCACCGATTCATTGTAATAAAATGTTTCTCTCGATGTTTAAATAAAATGTGAATATCAATCGTTTCTTAGAATCATCACGGGTCTTGTTAATTCCTATTCTTTAATTTTCTTTATTCTTTAATTCTTAAGTTAATTTCAACCATAATTTAAATTTTAAATTCTCGCGCTGATTTTAAAGGCAACATGTCTCAACGCACATGCGCAGATTTTTGTTCATTTTATTTATTTGAGGTTAAGTTCGATTAAACCGTCAAAATAATTTCGGTGTTTTCTTATTTTCTTATTTTAATCGGATCAAACGAAAACCGTTTCTTTGCACTAATTTCCGATCGCAAGTAATAACGAAGAATATACAGAAAAAGGATCAAAAATAAATTTAATAATAATAATAGAAAATAAACGAATAAATAAGGTGGAATTTGTCGGTATTTATTATAGACCTAATCATTACTGTCTATTCATCTTTATTCTATCTGTCATTACAATTCAATATATCATCAATTATCAAATATATTACAATTTACATTTTCGAAGCCTCTTTGCTATCAACATGTTTAAACAATCGTTAACAACGCGTCTAATTTCACGTCTAAGTATCCACAATGATTATAGAAAAACAAATTCTTTTCAAAGTTTGGTTAATAAGAAAATGGAAAATTTCAAAAAAATCACTAAAATTCAGTCCCTAACGAGCGTTATGTGGAGAATAAATAACGTCCGAAGAGGTCATTGCTTTTGGTGGGTTTTGGGACCCACAAAAACGAAAAAGAAAAACAATCATAAATAATGAAAAATATCTAAATTTTTGTCCTTTTTTTTTACCCCAAATAATATTTCCAAAACAAGAAAGAGAAAGAAAAAAACAATATTCTAACATTCGTTTTTTCTCAACTTTCAGTCATACTAGAAGATTATTTACAATGAGCGACGATATCTCTCAATTTACTCTACCAAATAATCAGCCAGTTGTTGCCTTGGAATGCGAAACTGCTTTCAAAGCTTTAACAAACAAGGAAAGACTCTACGCTCATTATCTGAGTCAGGCGGCATGGAACGGAGGTCTGATAGTACTCGTACAAACATCTCCAGAATCTCCGTTAATATTTGCAATTTTACACTCTATATTCTCTGCTGAGAAGATTGAGGACCTTAAGAGATCTGCTGTCGGAATTACGGAGGATGAATTTACAGTAAAGATATTTGTGTATTTGATTTTTTAGCTGGGGAGAACCGTTTCATATTGTTTTTTAAACCTTTCAGGCTTTCCTGGTCTACACCGCAGGCGTATTGTCTAATTCTGGCAATTACAAGTCGTTCGGGGACAGCAAGATCATCCCAAACCTTGATAAAGCGAAATTTGAGATTATAGTAAAAGCCTCTAAGGCCTACGCCGACTCGCCGCAAACTCTACAATCTATTTGGGACAAAATAAAAGACAGACTTTACTCCCTCGATGATAAATCACGCGCCTTGGGTCTCGGAGACAAGGGAACCACCACCTACTTCTCTGCAAATTGTACAACCGAAGATGCCGAGTTGGTGAATAGATTCATGCAGAAAAAGGGACTAGAGTCTTACAACGCGCGTTGTTTCAAGACCCTGGAAGTATCTGCGGAAGGAAAAAGCTGCGCCGTTTATGAGATCAGATTGGCTTCCGTTGAGAGCGTCGATGATCCGAAGATTACTTTGGCAGAGGAAAAGTTTGATGATGCAAAGTTCAAAGTAACAAGAGGAGATTATAGCAAGCTGCTGATACCAGTAGTTGATAATCTTCTCAAAGCAAGGGAATACGCTTCTAACGATAACGAAAAACTTATGCTGGATAAATACGTCAGTCATTTTAATACCGGGTCTTTAGAAGAGCATAAAAACGGGTCTAGATATTGGATAAAGGACAAGGGACCGGCGATAGAAACTTATATCGGTTTTATAGAGACTTATAGAGACCCTGCTGGACAAAGGGGTGAATTTGAGGGATTTGTAGCTATGGTTAATAAGGAAATGTCCCTTAAATTTACTACCTTGGTGAACAGAGCAGAAGAATTGCTCACGAAATTACCGTGGGGAAAGGATTTTGAAAAGGATGAATTCCTCAGGCCAGATTTCACCTCTTTAGACGTCTTAACTTTCTCTGGTTCTGGTATACCCGCCGGTATAAACATCCCGAACTACGACGAGATACGGCAATCAGAAGGTTTCAAAAACGTATCACTTGGTAACGTGATTCCTGCTAATATGAAGCAGGACGTTATCCCATTCTTGTCTGAATCCGACCAGGAATTAATGAACAAATACAGGATTCAGAGTTTCGAAGTACAAGTCGGACTCCACGAGCTTTTGGGTCATGGTAGCGGAAAGTTATTCCGAAAACTCCCAGGAGGCGAGTTTAACTTCGATAATACTAAGGTCGTTGATCCTCTGACAGGAGAATTAATCACAAAATACTTCAACGAGGGTGAAACTTACGATTCTAAATTCGGAGCGATGGGATCTACCTACGAGGAATGTAGAGCCGAAGCTGTGGGCCTTTACCTAAGCCTCGAGAAAGATATAATAAAGATATTCGGCCATGAAGGACAAGATGCGGATGATATCATATACGTTAATTGGCTTAGTCTTTTGTGGAACGGATGCGCAAAGGCTCTTGAAATGTATCAGCCATCGACCAACAAGTGGCTTCAAGCTCATTCACAAGCGAGATATGTTCTGCTAAGAGTCTGCCTAGAGGCTGGTCAGGGATTAGTTAATGTAGTTGAAAACGAGACTGGAAAAAATTTGAGGCTTGTTTTAGACAGAAGCAAGATAGCCACGGTTGGTAAAGCTGCTGTAGGAGAATTTCTGAAGAAATTACAGGTCTTTAAAAGCACCGGAGACGTTGAAGCGGCTAAAATTATGTACGAAAAATACAGCGAAGTTCCAGATAACGGACCCCAGCCTTGGGCTACCTGGAGAAACATCATTCTCGCTCATAAGCAACCGAGAAAAATCTTCGTACAGTCAAATACTTTCATAGACGGTGGTAATTGTCGTTGTTTTTTTATACTTTTTTAAGTTTAAGATTGAATTTGAGGGCAAATAATACGTCGAGGAATTGATTTTAAAAATTGACTTTAAAAGATTCTAGAAAGCTTGCAAGTTCAATAGCAGGATTTTTTCACACCTAATTTAGCGTTTTGGATTACATAGGATGTTGATAGATCGATTATTGATCGTTTTTTTTCTTTTTTTTAGGATCTGGAACCGACAAACCGCTTAACGCATCGCTAAAAAATTACGAAGCTACTTTTGAGGGATTGATAGAATCTTGGGTAGATCGTTTCCCATCTTCTGAAGTTTCGTCAACTCTTGTAGAAATTTTTTCAAAGGATGAACAGCACTTTTTGGAAACTGAAAACAAGTCAACTACCGGATAAAGACGTGGGGGAAGGGCGAAAACTTTTATGTATCATAGAGATAAAAATGATGGATAATTGTTACAAAATAATAATAAAAATAATAATAACAATAATAATGATAATTGGGTGTTTTATACATTTATGCATACATTTGTATGTATATCATATAATATGAAATAAAATATTGATAATGAATATTTTCAATACATTCAAATCGTCTTTTTTAACTTATTTTTTTATTATTTCTTATAGATAATCAAGTGTTTTCACAATCTAAGTATTCTAATTATTGTTAGGATCGTTATTCAGTACTGAAAATAACGACACGAGCATCAAAATCGACGATAATATTATGGTTTTTTTTGCCATTTTTCGTACACAACTGTTCACTCATTAGGTTCAAATAATTCCCGGGCTCAGGTGGCGCTATCTGTACGTCAACGCTGCCAACTTTGGCGATACCATTTCAGACCCCGTTGGTGGCGAGAGCAACGACCTTGAACTTGAGTAGCTGCACCTGGAGTCGCGGGGTCAGTGGCCCTCGTGGCGTCACAGAGTTCACAGAGGGGTTGCGCTTACGCTCATTCAATATGAATACTCCGAACAGATATTTATTTATTTACGTATTTTTTTTTATTTAAACCAGGTGACATGGTAACAGTATGTACAATATAATACTGTATTCTGCAGAGATGCACAGCTTCTGTTCGCAGTCCGGCCACTTAATCCTTACCTGAAACAAAATACAAATTACGAAAAATATTAAGTTGCATTGTTTCAATGGCATTGTTATTGCACATCGATTATTCTTATATAATTTTGGATAATTAATTTTCAAATTTTGATTTTATTATTTTTCATATAATAAAAATAATAATAATAATGATTTTTATTTAAGTGCATATACATATACAATACTAATATTTCATATACATTTTGAAAATAGTTGCATTGTAGTATATTATTAGTAGTATGTAATACAATTGTAATATATATACATTAAGATGACCTGTATCTCAAGAAGCAAATAAAGAAACTCGATCAAATGCAATAATGGGTACATATTCATTTTTGAGAAAATAATTATTAGTTGTCTTTTTGCAAATTGTCTTTTGAAAACCCCCTGAGTGTATGTCTGAGCAGGCATGCATTCGTATAGATGTGACTCTCTCTCTCTCTCTCTCTCTCTGCATGTCTCATTCGCTTACAAAATTGAGAATTTTCGAAATTTGAGGTCGAAAAATTGCTCCTGGTATCAGGAGAACATCTGACCCGAGGAGGTGTGCTGAAATTTTTGGCGGGAAAACCCCCTGAGTGTATGTCTAAGCAAGCATGCATTCGTATAGATGTGACTCTCTCTCTCTCTGCATGTCTCATTCGCTTACAAAATTGAGAATTTTTGAAATTTCAAGTCGAAAAATTGCTCCTGGTATCAGGAGAACATCTGACCCGAGGAGGTGTGCTGAAATTTTTGGCGGGAAAACCCCCTGAGTGTATGTCTAAGCAAGCATGCATTCGTATAGATGTGACTCTCTCTCTCTCTGCATGTCTCATTCGCTTACAAAATTGAGAATTTTTGAAATTTCAAGTCGAAAAATTGCTCCTGGTATCAGGAGAACATCTGACTCGAGGAGGTGTGCTGAAATTTTTGGCGGGAAAACCCCCTGAGTGTATGTCTAAGCAAGCACGCATTCGTATAGATGTGACTCTCTCTCTCTCTCTCTCTCTCTGCATGTCTCATTCGCTTACGAAATTGAGAATTTTGGAAATTTTAAGTCGAAAAATTGCTCCTGGTATCAGGAGAACATCTGACCCGAGGAGGTGTGCTGAAATTTTTGGCGGGAAAACCCCCTGAGTGTATGTCTAAGCAAGCATGCATTCGTATAGATGTGACTCTCTCTCTCTCTGCATGTCTCATTCGCTTACAAAATTGAGAATTTTTGAAATTTCAAGTCGAAAAATTGCTCCTGGTATCAGGAGAACATCTGACCCGAGGAGGTGTGCTGAAATTTTTGGCGGGAAAACCCCCTGAGTGTATGTCTAAGCAAGCATGCATTCGTATAGATGTGACTCTCTCTCTCTCTGCATGTCTCATTCGCTTACAAAATTGAGAATTTTTGAAATTTCAAGTCGAAAAATTGCTCCTGGTATCAGGAGAACATCTGACTCGAGGAGGTGTGCTGAAATTTTTGGCGGGAAAACCCCCTGAGTGTATGTCTAAGCAAGCACGCATTCGTATAGATGTGACTCTCTCTCTCTCTCTCTCTCTCTGCATGTCTCATTCGCTTATAAAATTGAGAATTTTTGAAATTTCAAGTCGAAAAATTGCTCCTGGTATCAGGAGAACATCTGACCCGAGGAGGTGTGCTGAAATTTTTGGCGGGAAAACCCCCTGAGTGTATGTCTAAGCAAGCATGCATTCGTATAGATGTGACTCTCTCTCTCTCTGCATGTCTCATTCGCTTACAAAATTGAGAATTTTTGAAATTTCAAGTCGAAAAATTGCTCCTGGTATCAGGAGAACATCTGACTCGAGGAGGTGTGCTGAAATTTTTGGCGGGAAAACCCCCTGAGTGTATGTCTAAGCAAGCACGCATTCGTATAGATGTGACTCTCTCTCTCTCTCTCTGCATGTCTCATTCGCTTATAAAATTGAGAATTTTTGAAATTTTAAGTCGAAAAATTGCTCCTGGTATCAGGAGAACATCTGACCCGAGGAGGTGTGTTTCCAAACTCAGCCGGGAGAGTTGGAAATTTTTTCAAACCTCCTCCGGTCAGATGTTCTCCTGATACCAGGAGCAATTTTTTGACTCAAAATTTCAAAGGACTGGGCAAGCTAGGAAACGCAGTCGATTGGGACTGGGTGAGTTAGGAAAGTGCGGTCGATTAGGACTGGGAAAAATTTGCAAACAGGCAACTATAATAATTATTTTCTCAAAAATGGATATGTACCCATTGCATTTGATCGAGCCTCTTTATTTGCTTCTCGAGATACAGGTCATCTTAATATATAAATTATAATTGTGTTACATACTACTAATAATACACTACAATGCAACTATTTTAAAAACGTACCTGAAATATCAGTATTGTATATGTATATGCACTTGAATAAAAATCATTATTATTTTTATTATATGAAAGATAACAAAATTAAAATCTAAAAATTAAGTATCCAAAGTATATAAGAATAATCGATGTGCAATAACAATGCCATTGAAACAATGCAAATTAATATTTTTCGTAATTTGTATTTTGTTTCAGGTTAGGATTAGGCGGCCGGACTGCGAACAGATGCTGTGCATCTCTGCAGAATACATTATTATACTGGACTGTTACTATGTAATCTAGTGTTAATAAATACATAAATAAATATGAGTTCGGAGTATTCATTTTGAATCTTACAACCGCCACAGGAGCCACTGAGTGCACTGACCCTGCGACAGCAAGTGCAGTTGATCAAGTTCAAGGTCGCTGCCCTCCTCACCAACGGAGTCTAAAATGGTATCGCCATCTCGCGGTCGAAGGGACAAACCACTTTGTCCCGTAAAATCCGTATATGGCACGACTGCCGGTAAGAGTAGTACATCATTCA
The DNA here is from genome assembly GCA_949628255.1 of Macrophya alboannulata. NCBI lineage: Eukaryota > Metazoa > Arthropoda > Insecta > Hymenoptera > Tenthredinidae > Macrophya > Macrophya alboannulata. The sequence goes on from OX451207.1 coordinate 21,656,246, forward strand.
AAGTCTGCTTCATAGATGGAGCAGCAAGCATCAAACAGAAGTCACAAATGTGTTGTAGCTGCGTTATAATTCTCTGACGTCAGACGTGGTGTTGCACGCTGCAACGCTAATGAACGACTGGCAGCTAATATACTCTCGAACCCCGGTTCCCCTACTCTTGACTAACGTGTTGTGGGAAACTGAACGACGCTGATGCTTCAAAGTCTGCTCCATAGATGGAGCAGCGAGCATTGAACAAAAGTCAAAGTTATACATATACATATATCATCAATGTGTGTAGCTGCGTTATAATTCTCTGACGTCAGGCGTGGTGCTGCACGCTGCAACGCCGATGAACGACTGGCAGCTAATATACTCCGGAACCCCGGTTCCCCCACTCTTCACTAACGTTTGCCTATAGGATATCGGCTTGAGTGGGTTTGGGAACACCGACAGACACAAGTCTAGGTGACTTCTCTCGGCTTGATCTGTAGTAATTTTCTAAAAAGTTAGGTTAGGATAAACATCAATAAAGTGTTTATCTCTTTGAATTTAAATTCTTAAATCATTTGAGAATACATTTCGACGTTTTATGAAGCGAAAATGAGTTCCTCGGTAGACACATCAGCCGAAGTTCATGACACTGATCGCGTAAGACGACCTAAAATATATTCAATGTGTATATTTGAGGTTATGCAACATAACCGTAAGAAAAGAATCGTATAAAATCAAATTTTTGGTTATCCATTCAGAGTTTTCGTAGAAAACGAAAGATCGACCAAATTCGGAGCTAGTCATTGTTTTTTTTTTGTTGTTGAAAAATCATATATCTAGGTCCAATAATTGTGAAAATAGAAATTTATTTCAGGTTAGATTCAAACCTGAAATAAAACAGCGATTGTATAATTTATTATCAGTCTCCGTTGTGAAATGAGATGAAATGTACATATTTTCAGGAAAAAATTCGCGAGGAACTTTCATCAATGAGTTTTGAGGATTTGAAAATATTGAAAGAGAAATTAGGGTCAAAAGTATACAACGCCGCGATCTTTGGTCCTAAGAATTCAAAGCGGATTGATTTTAAAAGAGCGAACAAGAACAGGCCCAGAGAAATGTCGTCCAAGATGCAAGTCCCAAGATTCAAAGAGATAGTACCAGTTAAAAAGAAAGTTTTAAGAGACCCGAGGTTCGACAGCCTATGCGGAAATTACAACGAAAAAGCGTTTAAAAATTCTTATAAATTTTTGAACGGTTTGATAGAGAACGACGTCAAATCTCTGAGGAATGAATTGAGTCAAACTGAGGATCCTAAGATGATTAAAAAAATCAAATACCTTATTCAAAGACTTGAAAATCAACAAAGAGAAGAGAAAAATAGAGAAACTAAAGAACTGAGAGATTTAGAAGAGAAAAAGGAAAAGATAGAGACACTTAAACGAGGGGAAAAACCTGTATTTAAAAAGAAATGTACATTGCACACTCATATATTTATTTTCTTTAATTATTAGCATTTATTACTTTCATTTCTTACGCCTCTATTGAAATTACTCAGTCGGATTATTTGCCAATTTCTTCTTAGAGGATAAAAAAGCATTCAAAGTCTATACTCTCTTGTTTCCGATGAACTAGAAGCTGGTTTAAAAAGCTCGATTAACTAGTCTTGTTATTATTTTCAGCTGAAAAACGTGTATTGGATTTGGTGAGGCAGTACGAGGAGCTCAAAAAGTCTGGAAAGCTTAAGAAACACATAGAACGTTTGCGGAAGAAGAACGCTAGCAAAGACAGAAAAAAATTTGCCGCACAGGAGAATGAATGATGGACAAAAATTCGATTTTTTAGGATTCAAGGGCGGAACGCAGCTTTTATTGTTCTTCTTTCGTCTCGGAAACGTTCAGGGAATAAAGGAATAAGAAATATTGGTGCTTTGAAAAGACTCCTTTTCAATTTATTCGACTCTTTTTTATTCCATTTTTATACCCAAATGAAACAAATGTAACAGCAAAATATTTAGCATATGGAATGTAATCTGTTTTTATATGTTCAAAAAGTATCAACGCCTTTTTTGTAATCAAATATGAAATTGTCTATTATTTAAAAACTAATAATAGGTACTTTCAAACGTTCTGATACGATATTAGAGTTATAACATGAGTCGATGTGTATTTATAAATAAATGAAAATCTAACTAAACATGAACAGCAACGTATCTTATTGATCCAATTTCCATTCTTAGAGGTCAGAATTGAGAAAAAAAAAAAAAAATTATGAAATTCATTAGTCCGGAATTTTTAACAGATGGTAATAATCAAATTTGGAACGGTTTATTTTTCATTTTGTTTTGATTTATATCCCGAGGATAGCTTGACGGATTTTTACAATTGTCCTTTTTGTTTTTTGATCGACAGTATTTCCTCCAATTTAAATGTGATCAAATTTTGTAATCAATCAATCCGGTACTTTTTTTGTTTTTCGTTAAAACTCATTATCTCGTGGTTTTTTCGGGTACGATATTCCCAATTTCAAAAATTTGCTATAATATTTTTAGGGTCTTGAAAAAATTCGGTGTAAATTTTCAGCGTTGGCTTGTCGATCAGACGTTTATCGTGAAACACAAAAATATTAGAATCGGCTGAATTTGCCTTGCAGTTAATTATGGTATTTTCAAAAAAATAAAATATAATGGCTATAATGAACAGTAGTTATTATTTTTTCATATTTTCAAGATGAATATGAATATCCAAATGACATTCTGCAAGGCTAGATGATTCTAACTAAGTAATAGGGAAAAATAAATTCGTGGCGATAGGACGAGTTATTATATAAACGTATATGAAAGCTAATTAACGTGTTCAGCTTAATTTTCTTTATCGTAGATACATCGCAATTACATTGGTGCGTTTGACAATTATCGTACCATAATGATGTGATGCAGCACATTGCGTATCAGTATATTCAACGATACCACAATGCGAAATTGTCAATTATATTTAACTATAACACATAAAAAAAATATATATATAGATAAAACACTATATTCTAGCGTATAAATACGGCTGCAAATGAATTACAGTACGTGTCACAATTTTAGAAATATATCATCGACCTCGCGGTTACAATTCGAAGGTAAGAGAAAAAAATATTCATTAACGGTTATACGTATTAGGGTGTCAGTTATCTTAGTTATTCTGGAATTTCATCCATCCTACCAAAAGAATATGTTCATATTATGGAAAACAAAAATTCCTTTTTTTTGTTTTTTTAATACATTTTTTTCGTTAGTTAAAATCGATGAAAAAATATCCTGCTGTATAAGATTGATGTTCATACATTCTATTCTATTCCATTTCTATATAATATGAACATACTTTTTTTGGTAGGATGGACGAAATTCTAAAATGACCAAAATAACAGACACCCTGGTACATACGCATGCACATACATTAGGGTGGTTAAAAAAAACACAAATTTGTTAGATTCCTAGTTGCTCTGCAGCCGTAGTTTTATACGTTTTCACAAAGAAAAAAGTTTCAGCGGAGGCTCCAGCCTTCGTATAGGTAATGTGAGTGTTTAAAAAAGCCAGTGGCTGCAGCTTGACTTGACTCAAACGTGGAAGGAATTTTTTTTCCGTGAAAACTTGGTGTGACAAATCGTTTTCAAGAAGTTCAAATCTCGATTTTAACTACGGGCCTCTTTATTCTTATCATGTTCATGAATTGGAGGATTTTTTCGAATCAGGTCCAAATAATTAGAAAATCTACTGCAAAAAGGTACAGATATTGTTTTTTTTTCTTCCAAGTTAGAGTCGAGTTGGAAGGGGCACTTTTTTTTTGAGAAATCTACATATTAAAGATCGTAATATGTATAGCGAGTTTAATCGATCAGTCGTATCGGTATCTAATTTTCAAAATACGTCGTCTCATCATAATGACTGTGAATGAAAAATTTTTAATACAAAACAAACAAAAAATGTCAGTTTTGATGCCCATGTGGTAATTTTTTTGATATATACCTATATATACATAGGTTGCATGTTTCTTTATATTCATTTTTATCTCCTATCATCAATTTCATACGTTTCAGATAAACCAATTAACTGCAGCTGCTAAAAAATGGGAAAATCAACTATGATCTGTATCTTGATCGCTCTTTGCATCCTCGCTGTAATCCAGCCGTTGGTGGCTAAGAAGTGTGAATGGGAAGGAAGAGTCAGTACACATTATTAAATACTGCGGGTGTTCATATATTTTATCCTGTTACGAATTTTGTATGTCGGAATTAGCGAGACGCGTTTTCGAGCAAAATCTTCAAACGGGGAAAACTTTCCAATGGGGAATATAACGATAGTATTTTTTATTTCATTTATTTGATGAACGTGTTCAGAGATCACTCAATAACGTCGACTACGCGTTTTTTTTTAAACGGAAACTCATATTCTTTTCTATTAGATAATTTAGGTATTAATTTACTTGAAAAATCAAACGACAACGATCAATAGAAGTTGACTTCGGAATTACCCTGAAAACGTTGATCACCAAATGAAAAATAAAAAATACTATCATACTCAGCTCCCTTGAATGATATGATAAAACTTTTATTTTAAAAAGTTTTCCTCGAAAACCGCGCCTATTGGTTCCGGAAATAAAAATTTGCAACAGCTGGACAAAATGCTGGAACACCTCGGATAGTATATACCTATATAAATATATGTTTAATTAAGAACCATAGATATAATATTTCTACATAGGAATGACATATTCAATTTTTCAATTTATTCAATTTATATCTATAGTATTATGTATGCATATAGGTATTACACATACCTGTAACATCTAATGAAACGTCCGTCTTATATGATTTCATTATCTGCAGTGTGAGGACTGCCAGTGCTTGGAGAGGCAAATATGTGCAACGTTTCCTTCTAGTAAGGAAAAATGGTGCGAAATGGCTGATGACAAAAAATGAAAATATGATCGCGGAGGATTAAACCTATATATATACAGTACGCATATACCTACGTGGGTCCAGCTATAACATAATATTATATGTACTGTATAAAGCGAATATTTCAATAAACATATATAAAATTATATATACACAGATAATAATACATGCATTTTCACATGATGAAATTTCCCGCGGACAAGGTGGATAAAAGTTGCGAATAAATTCAAAAAAAAAAAAAGTATGGGAAACTTGGAGTCTGTATAGGTCAACTCAGAGTATACTGCCTACGAGGTAGTGATATTATGGATAAAGGTTTTTTTTTTCCAAAAAATTGCCCAATCATTCGTTGAATACCTATATGACTATAGGAAAGACGTATACCTATACCAAATTTCAGTTTTTTAGAGGCACTATAAAAAAAAAAAAATAAAAAAAATAATTCAGTGAGCATTTTTAATGTTCTTTCTCTTTTTTTTTTTGATGTTTTTTGTGTCTAACTTGTTAGCATAGCATATTCTCGACTTATTTTATCACTATTTTTTTTTTTTTAATACATACCTGTATGCGTATATATATACCTATAACGCGTCATATTCATTATTAATAATCTTATTATTCTTATAATAATATATTCTTCACCTCCATCATCTTCCTCGTCTTATTAGTCTTCTTCTTCATCTTCTTCTTCAGCTTCACTCAATAATTCTTTCTGTCCAATTTTCCCTTATTAATAAAATAAAATAATTAATTCTCTTTATCTTTTTCTCCAAAAACTCTTGATATTAATAATAATAATAATAGTTATTATTAATCTGCAATTAATCCTTTCAACATCTACATAATAATAATATAATATTATTAATAATAATAAATATTATAACATATTATATGCATGATAATATATGTATGTGTGTATATACTTAAAATCATGATGAATATATGATTATTATTGTATATACTGAACGTAATAATAATAATAATAATAATAATAATAATAATAATAATAATAATAATAATAATAATAATAATAATAATAATAATAATAATAATAATAATAATAATAATAATAATAATAATGAATACTGTAGGTATATATGGGGCCTTCAACCAATTTCCGAAACACTTTACAGTCCCATGGTTTCCGCGCGGTTGGACTCAAAATTTTCTTACGAAATTTTTCGGGTTATATACATACATATATTATTTAACGCATATATATATATATATATATATATATATATATATATATATATATATATATATATATATATATATATATATATATATATATATATATATATATATATATATATATATATATATATATATATATATATATATATATATATATATATATATATACATATTATGTATATTATATGTATAGTATACTTTTCGGAAAAAAAAACAAGTTTTGAGTCCAATCGTTCGAATCCTGCATTCAATAATAATATAACATATATAATAACTCATTAATTAATCAATTATATTCGCATTTATTAATTATTAAATTTATTTATTATCATATATAACTCATTTATATTATATTATATTATATATTTATGTGTATATATATTTGTATGTATACATACATATATATATATATATATATATATATATATATATTATATAATAATCATAATAATAATAATAATAATAATCCTAGGGCGTGCCGTGCGTCTGGCGTACTGGTTTTTTTTCTGTTTTGTTTTTGTTTTTTTTTTTTTTTTTTTTTCTTTCATTTCATTTTTCTTTTATTTTATTCTTTTCCTTATCTTCTTTTCCTCAATATACATACATATATACATATATATGTATTTATATATATATATATATATGTATATATACATATATATGTATATATATATATATATATAGACGTATTACAGCATTTACTACATTTTTACCTATATAAACGTATATGTATGCAATGCATGCGTGTGTGTGTTATTTATTTAATTAATTATTTATTTATTTATTTGTTTGTTTGTTTGTTTTATCCACCCCTTCGTCTATGACGTGGCTCTTTAATTTTTCAATTCGATTTTATTAAATTTCTCTTTTTTTTCTAATTCGACTCTATTCTTTTACAGCACTTTTCTATACGTATGACCGTTTCCTCCGCCCTTCCCCTTCCCCCTCGCCCCAACCCGCCAAACCACCCCAGCTGCTCTGCTCACCTCCTTCCTTCCTCCGTTCAATTTCTACACATACACATATATATATATGTATATAGGTATATATTACAATATAGTATAGTATATATGTATATCATATTAATTACCTACATCGCAGATTCATAAAATATTCATTCATTTTCTCGTAGCAATAATTAATTAATATTATTAATATCATAATTATTAATATCATTATCATTATTATTATTATTATTAGTATTATTCCCGTATAATAAATTCATCTATCTATGATTTTCCAAATATTCGCGAAATAATTATATATCATTCTTCTATACATATATAATAATAATAATAATAATAATAATAATAATAATCTTTTAGGTTTTTTTTTTTTTATTTTTATTTCTTTCCTCTTTTCTTTCCCATTCCGCTTCCATCGGTTCCTTTTCTTCGTTCTCATCTTTTCTGTTTTTTTTTTTCCTGTTTTTACATTTGATTCTTAATTTTCGTTTTTTTTTTTTTTTTTTTTTTTTTTTTGTACGATTTAGGCCCCCTTTTTTCTATTATACACAGGTATACAATTCAAATATCGTTCCGCAATCATTTCTTCTTCTGTTCTTTGTTCTTTGTTCTTCTTGTTGTTGGTTTTTTTTTTTTTTTTTTCTACCGTTCATTTTCCTACTTCATTTTCTATATAGAGTATAGATATATGTATAGGTACATACTATGTATAATTTATCGAAGCAGACGAAATGAAGAAAAAATAAAAAATAAAAATCATAACCCGCCGACGATATTTCATATCACGATATTTTTATATAACAACGACAATACTAATAATAATAATAATAATAATAATCATAACAATAATTCTAATAATAAGAATAATAATAATAATAACAACAACAATAGCAATAACAATAACAACATTGAATGTATAAATTGAAAAAGAAAAAAAAAAAAACTAACTTCGAGTTGAAAGATACCGAAGAAAAAAAAAAAAAAAAGTCAAATTGTCGAGTGAAAGATATATTATATATATATATATATATATATATATATGTATATAATATGTGTGAGATTTTTATTTTGTCATTCTTCCTCGTGTTTTTTTGTTTTCTTTTTTTTTTTCTTGGCTGTGTTTTTCCACCTCTCGACGATCTTTCCTATTATACTAATTCGCTCAACGTCGAATTCGAGAAGTGAAAAGTGAAAGGTGTTTTTTTTTTTTTTCAATTTATTTATTCATTTATTCATTCATTCGATTTTTTTTTTTTTTTCACTTCAACGGGATGGTATAATTTTTTTTCTCTCCTTTTTTTTTCTTTCCTGTTTTTTTTCTCCCCGTTTGTTATTCATTTCTTTATTGCCCCCCCCCCCCCCGTCAACGATTATACATATATAGGTATATTGTATCAGTAATCCTGATTTGCGCAAAAATTCTTTAATTTTTTTTTTTTCAATTTTTTCTCTCGTATTGCATAATAGATATCATCATCATCATCATCATTATTATTATTATTATTATTATTATTATTATTATTTATTTTTCATTATTATTATTAATATTATTAATATTATTATTTCTATTACTATTACTATTATCATCATCATCATTATTATGATTGTTATTATTATTATTATTATTATTATTATTATTATTATTAATCATTATTATTGTTATTATTATTAATCATCATTATCATTATCATTATTATTATTATTATTATTATTATTATTATTATTATTATTATTATTATTATTATTATTATTATTATTATTATTATTATTATTATTATTATTACTATTATTATGTAGACCCAGTAGCACGCCCCGTGTGAAATACGTTGTTGCTGTTGTTGTTTTTTTTTTTTTTTTCTTTTTTTTTCGTTCTTTTCGTTTTTTTTCTCTTCTTCATGCTCGTATGTGTGTTACGTACTTGTATCATGTATGCGTGAGTGAATTTTTTTTCGTTTTTTTTTTTTTTTTGTTTTTTTTTTTTGTTTGTCATGATAAAGAGAGAAGCGAGTGAGGGTGAGAGTGAGAGTGATTATAGAAAGTGTGTGACAGAAAGAGACAGAGAGTAGAGTAGTAGAGACAGACAGAGAGAGAGAGAAGGAAAGAAAGAGAGTGAGCGAGTGAATTATTTTGCGTATTTTTTTTTTATTGTTTTTTTTTTTTTTGGTTCGGTTTGGTTTTGGTTTGGTTTCTTGTTGTTGTATGTTGTTCTATTTGTTTTCTGTTGTTGTTGTTGTTGTTATTTATTTATTTATTTTTTTTCTTCTCAACGCGGTTCAAATTAATATAATCTGTGATTTGTATTCGTGTTTCGTATTTGTAAATGTATTTGTTTGTTTGTTCATTTTTGTTGTTGTTTTCGTTTTGCTTGTAGGTTTGTTAATTTTAGTACTAGATGTTTATTATTATCATATAGCATGTATATTATGTATATATGTATATGTGTATATATATATATATATACACCTATATATAAACATATTCATATATATAATATATAAATAATGTATAATTTAGTAATAAGTTTCTTGTTCGAGCCAACCACCAGGGTTTCGGCGGAGGTAGAATCGTCTCGTTTCGTCGTATATGAAAATTGCAATCATGAATGGAATTGCCGGCAACCACCAGACGAACCTGAAAAGAAAAAAAAATAAATAAATGATTGCCATTAAAAGTTAATAAAAAAAAAAAAAAATCAACGATAGAGAAAAAAAAAAGAAAAACGAAAGACAAAAAATTAATAAACAAATAAATAATGATAAAATTTATGGAAAATTTCTGTCTTTCTTTTCGTTTTTGTTTTATCAAAAAATTTACCGAAAATGTCTAAAAAAAAAAAAAAAATAACAGTATGGAATGAAAAAAAAAAAACTTACAAAAATTTGTATTAAAAAATTCTACAACTGCATGATCGTTAATTTTTGTTTTTATATATTATATATAATATTCTTACTTGAGTGGGAACATGCGAAGTCCCTTGTCCATTCCAGGTGTGTAGCTAAGGAAAGCAGCTAGTGCAGTTTCGAATACGAGGCCGAAGTTTAACGCCCAATTTCTCATCCCCTGATGTATTATAGAATTACGACGTGTCTTGCAAACTATCAGATCTGCCCATTGGACGATAACGATTGACACGAAGAATGCTGTGTGGCACGTAAATTCCAGCGTTTTACGGTCCCGGAAAGTCTGCAAAAAATTAACGTGAAAAAAAAAAAGAAAAGAAAAACGGTTTTAATATTTTTTTGATTTTTTGTTTTCAACTTTGCGGATATTTTCTTTTTTCCATTTCGATCGTATCGTTTGATTTTCATAGAAAAAAAAAAATCGCCAAAATTGAAGAATGATCGAATAAATTTGACAAAAAAACGAATAAATAAATAAATAAAAAATATTCAAAATCTTACCCATTCCTGGCCGTAGCTGTCTGTCAGATCGTTGATAGCTTTCGAATCCCAGTGTTTTCTAATACCGAATAATTTCATTGGTAGAAAACCATTCTCAGCCATAATGACGAAGTAGACGAAGAATCCAGCCGCTGCTTGTATCATACCGATCTGTCCATAAGCCATCGATATCAACCTATATATTTTTTTTTTATCATATTTTGTAGCCGATTCGGATAGATGAAGTAAAAAAAAAAGAGAGAAAAAAAGACAATTATTAATAAAAATTGTTCATTCGGTCAACATACAGGGTGTATCAGGTTGACCGCACCGAATTGTGTGAGTAGATTCCGCGAGACATTCTAAGACTAAATTCCCTTTACCAAAAATTCAAGGGCCTAATAATTTTCGAGTTACAGAATATCTAAGTTGACCAATCACAGGGCCTGGAGCTGACCGAGTCAGGGCCGTGTCAAAAGAATAAAATAGGTAGTGCCCGTGGGTCTGATCCCGTAAAATTTTATTTTCCTATTTCGAAGAAGGCGTCGACATCATCTTCGGGAAATGTCTTTGTATAGCATACGTCTTCCTTATCTGCGTCCAGGTCCTCCGCTTCGTAGTCTTCGTCTTTCAGGTCATCCGCTTCGGATGGACATTTCCCGAAGATGAGTCGATGTCACCTTCGAAAAAGGAAAATAAAATTCTACGGGCTCACACCCATGAGCACTACCTATTTTATTCTTTTGATACGGCCCTAACTAGGCCAGCTCCAAGCCCTGTGATTGGTCAACTAAGATATTCTATAATTCGGAAACTATTAGGCCCCCGAATTTTTGGTAAAGGGAATTTAGTCTTAGAATGACTCAAGGAATCTATCCACATCATTCGGTGCGCTCAACCTGATACACCCTGTATATTATTTAATTTTTTTTTTTTTTCTTGTTTTTACTGTTTTTTTGTATAAAAATCATAATAATAATAATAATATGTATATTAGTATATAGTATAGTAGTAGTAGTAGTAGTAGTAGTAGTAGTAGTAGTAGTAGTAGTAGTAGTAGTAGTAGTATAAGTACAATGCAATCTGCTGTGCTATGCTAGGGTGGATGCCGGCTTGATTTCCAAAAGACTTCTTTTTTTTTTCTCTACACAATGCTTAAGTTTTTGCAAAAATTCTTATGTTTTTTCGTTCTTAAGGTTTCTTTCTCTATTTTATTTTATTTTATTTTTTTCCATTTTTTGCAAAGTCGATTGGTAACCAGGCTAACTAAGTAACAAAAAAAAAAAAAATAAATAAATAATTTCATTCGTATTTAGTTTGGCGTTTTGTTATATAATAACAGCTATGAGGCGATCTAAGGTGTTATTTATTAATAGATACGTATAAGCGTTTTTTTTTTGTTGCTTTCTTTCTATTGTTGCAAATACTTTTTTCTCTCTCACTCTTTTTGTTTTGCGGTTTTTTGCTCTGCGGTTTTTTTTTTTTTTTTTTGATCAAAATGCAGTACTCACCGCGTTCTTCGACGAAAGATCATCAACGTTCCTCAGAATAATTATAAGTATACAAAACAGCATGCCACACAATTTATACATACATACGTATATTTATTGTACATGTATATATGTATGTATATAAATGATAATATTATATCACGTATATACCTATAGGTATACATGTATGTATAACAACATTCAAACGCTCAAACTATATGATGATCGATATAGATGTGTATATATACATATATATATATATATATAGACGTATGTATGTGATTATTTATTTAATATCATTGTCATACATACCTACGTATGTATATAATAAATACCTATATTGTATCTCACAGTGCGATAATAATTTGATTTAATTTTGTTCTTTCTTTCTATAGCGATTGAAAATTATTTTAAAAATTATTACTTCTGTGTAAATTCATATATATATATATATATATATATATATATATATATATATATATATATATATATATATATATATATATATATACATATAATATGTTAACATAACATGCATATGTAAATATAGGTATATACACACATATATTATATGTATATTTATATATATTTCATTTTTTTCATTTTCTTTTTTCAGATAAATTGGAAATCAGATGAAAAAAAAAAAGAACACTGTGAAATTTTCGATCATCATCATCGCATCATCATCGCATCATCATCATCATCATCATTTTCCTTTCACAAATCAATCAATTTCGCTCTTCGTTTATATTATGTACATTTAAGTATGTACTTTTGAATAATATTTATATGTATAGGTACGTATGGGCAAGGTATGATGATGATAATATATATAGGGTAGATAAATATATATAGGTACATGTATATATGTATGTATGTGTAATTAACAATTAGAACGAAATTGATTTCACGAGAATTTCGTTTTTTTTTTTTTTGGTTCTTATACCTAAATTTGAAAGAACAATAATAAATAAATAAATAAATGAAGAGAGAGAGATCGTATTCTTCATAGTTTTTGTATGATTTTTTGTTAAAAAATTTTCAAAGTATATCCTTTTTTTTTTTCTCATTAATCTGTGAAATCAATTCGTTGCAGATGATGCATATGGTATACATGATGTATGATGGTGACGGTGATCTCGATGATATTAATTATACTATATATAATGTATATTAAAAAATGTATAATATCTCCGATAAATGATGTCCTTGAGTTACATGAGAAATTTTTTTTTTTTTTTTTGGAATTTATAGGTATAGTACGTACATATATGGAATTTGTTCAGGATGAACGTATACATGGAAATCGGGATGAGAGGATATTAGTATAATAATAATATTAATAATGATAATAATAATAATTAAATACGAGATTAGAAATAATAGAATTAGGATATTTTCATAGATAGGAGATAACGTTGAAGAAGAAAAAAAAATCGAAATCTAAGAGTTGAAGTAAGGTTTTTGATTATAGGTAATAGGTAAGTTGAGGTAAGTAAGTGAGTGAGTAAGTAAGTAAGTAAGTAAGTAAGTAAGTAAGTATATAGGTGAGTAGTAAATAGAGAGCAGTGAGATATAGATATTACATCGATCGACAAATCGGAATGAATATAAAAGAAAAAAAAATCTATACATAATATATAGTTTACGTAAGAGTAATGATGGCATGAATAATAATAATAAGAAGAATAATTCATGCTCTACGTAAATGTATAAGGGTAACACGTGTATTATATATATACAATACATATCGAAAGCAGCAATAGGTAATATATAGGTATTAAGTATACATAAGCACAATCCAGCTCTGTAGCACATAATTAATCAATTAATTAATTAATTAACAGACTACGCAACGACAACGATAACGACGACTTTAGGACGACGACGACGATAACACATCCATATCAATATATATAGGTATCTATAGATTCGATAATAATAATATCAGTAATAGAAATTAATGAAAATAATATGATTAAAAAAAAAGAAAATTACTATTACGACGTATCCCCAAAATGAAAGACTCGATAATAATTAATTGAATGATCAATAATTATGATCGTTGGTTGTCAGCTACGATGGAGATATTATTTTATTTTTTCGGACATGTTATTATTTGGTTTCTTGTATAACAACTAATGCTACACATTTGACAATGTTCAAAGTGTGTTTGATAATTTTTTGGTACCAATCTGACGGATAGTTATGACACGGCAATCATTTGAAAATCAGTTGGGTCAATTTGACCCAATATATTTTAACAGACGCGTAACTTTTCGGAAATGTGACAACGGACGACTAAATAACTGACTACTTTTTTTCCCCTCTCGTTTTTCAGCGCATTAACTATTTGTGTTACGTATTAGCTATTCAAAGAAAAAAAATATCTATATATATACAAAAATTTATGTATTTTATAGGTATATATATATTTCTAAATAAGTGTTTAAATATTTATCTATATTCAAATTTCTATTTCTATGAACATGTATGTGTGGGTGTTTCAATATACGGTTGTCAAAAATCTAATTCGCTAATCAAAAACAGACATTACAGTCTAACAAAAAACAAAAAACAAAAAAACAGAAACACGAAAAAATGAAAAACTAAAAATAACAGAAATTGGAAACCTAAACGAAAAAAAAAACGTCTAAACATATTTCTGTAACAGAAAACGAAAAACAACGATCATCGCAGGCAATCGGCATTCCAATATACATATATACTAATATATATGTAACTAATAATCCCTATTAATTTTCTAGGTATCTATACTTTTGCAGCTGTATATTAATTTTGTATGCAATTTCTATTTTCATTTTTTTTTTTTTTTTCTTGCTATTTTTTATTTTCGTCTAATTTATTCGATTAGTCATCTAGAGTAGCCAAACATCAGTGTATGTATTTGTGAGTTTGTGTGTGTGCGTGTGTGATTGCATTTTCGAAACGTGGCCAAAATCAGAATAAAAAATAAAATAAATACGATGATAAACTAAATCGAAATGATAATAATAATGACAATAATATTAACGATGAAAAAAGAAATCAAAAATTACTTTTATAAACATTTTTTGAATCGTTTTCTTTTTTTTTGAATACGAAAGGCAAGGTTTTGAAGAAGACAAAAAAAAAAAAAAAAGATAAGGACAAAAAAACTTCGCGAAAGATGGAAAATATCAAGACATGGAGAAAAATTCGAAAAAAAAAAGAACGGAATAAAGAAGACAGAATTTTTTTTCCTTTAGACATTTTAAAAAAAGTGGAAAATAGAAAAGAAGATAAGGAATTGATAGATTCCAGTTTTATAGAAGATAGAGTGGAATAAAATACAGTAAAATAATGGAATAATTAAGGAAAAACGATTGACTAAGGATTTTGGTCACTTTGAATGAAAAATTCTAATTAATCGAAACTATATCTATAGTTTTTCTTAAATAACAAAAGCGAAGAAAAAAAGAAAAATAGAGACAATTTTTTTCTGAGGGGGGTGCAAAAAACATTGTGTCAAGGTAAGTGAGTAAAAGTTTTTTTTCTGTTTTTCGTTTTGTGGGTGGTGTGTGGGGCAGAGATGGGGGACCCACCTTCGGTTGACAAGATTGTCTCTGTAAGGGTCGCGGGGTTGACGTTTCATTATGTCCGACTCCGGGGCCTCGTATGCAAGCGATATGGCCGGCACCTGGCATACGTCCATCATATAATATATAATTAGGAAAATATCTACCCCCACATGCGACAAGTATAAGTTGCGATAGGTTTTTGGGTTTTCAGGGGGGTTTATGGCGGGGTTGCATTTTTCTTTTTCGCTTTTTACGAGGTATATGGTATAAGTACGTATACATATATATGTATGTATACATGGATAAATAATGTCAAGTATATAGGAGTATAGGTATCTATATGTATATGTATACACATATTTGTATATATATGCTTTTGATAATTTTTTTTTTGATTTTTTTTCTACACAATTGGGAATCTTGCAATATATTTTTTGTTTATTTTCATCGTTATTCCGAAAGTATATGAATGAAGAAAAAATTGAAACTTGAATTGATATATGTACATGTGTATATATGTATATATATATGTACATGTACTGTATACACATACATATTAAAAATATTGTTTTAGGTAAACTTGGAAAAATAAAGAAATGAAAAGAAAATATAAAAAAAAAAAAGGAAATTTATTGTTTTTATTTGAATTTCCAAGTCATGTGAAAATTAACGATTTTATGTATATATATATATATATACACATCGAAGAGGGTCGGTGTGATAAACGGATGTGGATATTTTGACGTTGCAATACACAGAAGAAGAAGAAAAAATAAAATAAAATAAAACGAAGGAAAGAAAAAAAAAGTAGAAAAAAATCTAGAATCAAGAAAAAAGATCCAAGTTTTTTCTCAATTAAAAAATCATTGTCTCGGCATATATCGTTTGGTATATGTTAATATAATATAATATATACGTATAGGTATATAATGTAGAAAATGAAATAGAGAGCTATATAGTATACAAGTATGATGTATAGTTGTCGATCGTTGTCTGTAGAAAAATAAAATAAATATATATATATATATATATATATATATATATATATATATATATATATATATATATATATATATATATATATATATATATATATATATATATATATATATATATATATATATATATATATATATATATATATATATATATATATATATATATATATATTAGGATAGATAATTATACACGAGCGATATATATGTAGGTATGATAGGTTAGTATATAGGCAGCCTCATACAGATAAGGTAGATAGCTAGATAAATAGATAAATAGATAGATAGATAGATAAATAGATAGATAGGTGAGAATTGTGATAATAATAATAATAATAATAATAATAATAATAATAATAATAATAATAATAATAATAATTAATAATAATAATAATGTGGCATAATAGCGAAAGATATATATGTGAATAATAAATTTGATATAAAATATATGTATATATATGTATATGTATATATATACTGTGAATCAATTAGTACTATTTACTTATAAAAATATCTATATAGATACATATAATAAGGGGCACGATCTGTATAATAACGATATATAGAAATTTTGTTGGTTTTTTCTTCTATTAGGAAAAAAAATTTTTTAAAAATAAAAAAATAAAGAGGATCAATTACTACGGTATCTAATCAATAATTTTCTCAATTATCAAACAGGATCGATCGAATGTAACAAATTTTCTAGCTATATAGAAAAAAAAAATAGACAAAATAAGAAAATTATTTTTTTTGCTATTTATAATAATAATAATAATAATAATAATAATAATAATAATAATAATAATAATAATAATAATAATAATAATGAGATCACAGCTAAGTATTGGCGTATATATATATATAGGAATATTAAAAGTTATATTGTAGTTTAGTTTAGTAATTGCGCTATTATAGTATAGTATAATAAAATTAGAATAAATCGGTATATAAAGACGTACTGGGTGTATGTAATATCATTTTTTGAAAAAGTAGAAAAAAAAAACTAAATAATTAAATAAATGGTACAAGTAAATAACAATTAATCATCATCGTGATCATCGGTTATGGATTGTTCCATACCCTCCAGGGTTTGGGGTTTGTTTTTTCAGGGGGCTGAGATAGAAAGATAAATAGATAGATTAAGGGGGGCGGGTGGGGGCTGTAGGAATAAAATACAGAGATAATTATCAAACGCTATCAATGATGATAATAATAATAATGAATAATGAATAATGAATAAATATGATAATCGTTATTAATATTATGTAGATATATAAACTATTAACTTTTTTTTCGATTTTTCTTTTAATTTTGTGCCAATTATTATTATCAATTCGTTTTTTTTTTTTTTTTAGTACGATTTACGATAATGGATTTAAAGAAAATTTGAAAAAGATTGAAGAAAGAAAAAAATTATTCAACGCGCATTCAAGTCGTTGTCGTTTTTAATCAGAAGAAATTGAAGATAAAGAAGAGAAAATAGAAAGAAAGAAATGAAAAAAAAAAGAATAATATATATATATATATATATATATATATATATATATATATATATATATATATATATATATATATATATATATATATATATATATATATATATATATATATATATATATATATATATATATATATATATATATATATATATATATATATATATATATATATATATATATATATATATATATATATTGTTGTATATAGAGAAAGCTCTGCGTGAAGAGAAGAATTGATGGTATAAGTTTTTTGAACCACCCTGATTGTAATGAATAAAAAAGCGGTATATTTAGGGCGGATTGCACGCAGCCTGTAAAGTGCAGCAATGCAGCATATACGTATATAAAGGTATATATAGCATATGCCATGTATACATAGGTATGCATATATTCGAGATGATAGATTGGGTATATAGATAAATAAATAAATGAATAAATGAATAAATAAATAATATATAGATTTTTCAGTTTTCGAATACTGCAATAACGTATAATATGATCATAATAATAATAATAAGAATAATAATAATAATAGCGAGGATTAGGCTGCAAAGTGATTTTCAAAATTGTTCAATTATTAATTTATCCGATATACAGGGGAGGAATGTTTTTTTTTCTCTTCTTTGCGAAAACTTCGGGCAAATCGTTAGAATGATTACTATTATTAATAGTTTTTTTTTTACATGTACATGTATAAAAAAATATTATACACATATATAGATATATGTCCCGAAGTTTGTGCACCGCGATATATTATGTTGTATGTATATATGTCGCAGCCTTTTCGTAAAATTAGGCTTTTTGTGAAAAGCCTAGCCTTTTCACGAAACGCCGCCTTTTCCTAGAATGAACGTTGATTCTACAATTAGACTGACGAAAATCCGGCTCTTCATGAAGAGCCTGACCACTATCAGCCTTTTCGTAAAATCAACGTTCATTCTACGATTAGCCTACCTGGATTTAGCCTTTTCATAAGGAGGCTGAATCATTTCGGCCTTTTCGTCAAACGGTCAGTCAGTAATATTGATATCAAGTTTGAATTAGAACTTCAAGACATTATTCGTTAGAGCATTTATAGTATGAAGTCCATGGTAATTTTAATAGAAACCTGGAATCAAAAAATTAAAATAATAATTATTAGAGCATTTATAGTATGAGGTTTATTATAATTTTCATATACTACAATATGTAATTTTCATATATATTTGAAAATTCCAATAAACTTCATACTATAAATGATCCAACGATTAATGTCTTGACTTTCTAATTCAAACTTTATATCAATATTACTGACTGACCGTTTGACGAAAAGGCCGAAATGATTCAGCCTCTTTATGAAAAGGCTAAATCCAGGTAGGCTGATCGTAGAATGAACGTTGATTTTACGAAAAGGCTGATAGTGGTCAGGCTCTTCATGAAGAGCCGGATTTTCGTCAGTCTAATTGTAGAATCAACGTTAATTCTACGAAAAGGCGGCGTTTCGTGAAAAGGCTAGGCTTTTCACAAAAAGCCTAATTTTACGAAAAGGCTGCGACATATATACGTATAATATATTTATTTTTCTCTTTGTACAAAATTTTGTTTCGTTTTACTTTTTTTCTTTTTTTTTTTTTTTTTGTTTTCTTTTCTTTTATTCCGATTTTTTGTACCCTCCACCTTTATATTCGTAATTTGAAATAATTATATAATATATATATAGAATATAGAATATCGAAATAATGAAGAGATATATGTATATATATAGGTATAGATAGCGTGAAATAATCTCGTATTTATATATATACACATAGTTTTTTAGTTATTATAGTTATTAGATTTTTTTTTTTTTGGTTTTTGGATATATTGGGGTTTAATATATTACTGGTTCGGGGAAGGGGGGTGGGGGGGGATATATAGATCGAAGAAAATTAAAAACGAAAAGAAAAGACGCTTAACGAAAAAAAAAAAATGAATCCAAAGCAAAGAATCATCATCGACAGATATAGTAATAATAATAATGATGATAACAATAATAATATTAATAACAATGATAATTAATATATGGGATCATATGCCATAGTATAATCAGCTGAGGCTGGCGGACGATATATAGGTATATAAGGACGTATAATGTATATAATAATAATGTATTAACGGACATGCGAATATAATATAATATTATATGAGAGTGATTGCATTCTCTCAATTTCGTCAATTTCTGAAAAAAAAAAAAAATTGTTTTTTTTTTTTTCAAATCGAAAAAAGTGAAAGAAATTTCAGTAATTAGTTTTTCTCAATTTTCTTATCTTTTATTTTCCTCTTTTTTCACATTATTGTCGTTGGAAAGGGTTTTTTTTTTTTTTTTTTTTTTTTTTTTTTAATAACGATAGGTATAATATAATTTCAGAAATCGAGAGGAATAAGATGAATATATGCAAAAATCGAGATAGCGACGAAACAAAATGAGAGAATGAAAAAAGAAAGAAAGGAAGAAAAAAAAAAGAAGAATAAAGAAATAAAGGGAAGAATTTTTTTTTTTTTTTTTCGAAATTTTTCTTTTCTATATGCTACGTATAGTGTATAAGAAATTGACGAAATCGAGGTACGTATATATGTATATAGACGAAAAATAAATAGAAATTAATATCTTACCTTGTATATAAACGAAATGTACATATACTATTATGAACTGAGATCACCGGCTTATATTATTATTGTGCCAATTCCGTAAAATATCGTATAATTTATATACTATATACGTATATTATATAGGTATAATAGATAATTATATATATTATGCGTGATTGATGTTATTTAAATATCGATGATAATAGTAATAATAATAATAATAATAACAATAATGATAATAATCGTTTGTGTATGTATGTATATGTATTAGTACCAAGTACATTATACACCAAGAAGTAGAAAGAAATATTCTATCGACTCTGCTGCATGGTTAAAAGAAAAAAGGAAAGTAAATAAAAATTTCCACGGATTTATAATTTTAGAAAAATAATTTAGAGAAAAATTTCTTTTTTTTTTTTTTTTTTCCGAGAGAAATTATATTATACGAATGATTGGAATTTTGCATAGATTTTTTCAGTTTTGTTTTTTTTTTTTGCTCTCATCGTTATATATGATCGGAACTTATAATTCTTTGGGGAAATTTACCTATACGGGGTGATCCAGAGAAATGTGTTCGAAAATTTATATGTCATAATATGGTAAGAGATACGGGTTACAGCTCTTCGATAGAATAATTCTTCGAAACGTATAGGTATGGAAAAAATAAAAATAAATAAATTCATTCGTATCTTGTTACTTATATATAACTTGTTATATTAATCCCGAGTCATTTGAGTGTGACGATCGTGTGTATGTGAATTAATGAATTGATGAATTAATGAATTAATGAATAAACCCGTCGCAGAATATTGCAGATTTTGTATAAGAAAAAAAAAAAATATATATATAATATGTATATATATATATATATATATATATATATATATATATATATTTTTTTTTTTTTTTTTTTTTTTTTTTTCTTGTTTCAAGTTATACCTTTCGTCGATTATCTGGGCATCTTTTGACAGTATTTATATATATACTGTTATTATTATTGGAAGAACAATCAATATATACATAATATGTAATATACCATATGAAGTATTGGAAAATATAATATATACATATTAAAAGAACAGCTATAATACACAGCGCGTTATAATATAGAAGAGAAGATGGTTACTTTTTTATTATTTTTTTTTTTTTTAAGATAAATCACAACAATTAGGTTTTTGAGAAGCGATTATAATTTAATTACGACGTGTGAGAGAGAGAGATAGAGAGAGAGAGAGAGAGAGAATAATAATAATTAACAAAGTTATAATAATCGAGACGATTTTTAATAAAAGTGATTTTATCGATTATTCGATTATCAATATTTTATCTTAATTCTTTTCGTTGCTGTTTTTTTTTTTTTTGTTAAAAAAGTTCAAACCGAAGCAATAAAATCTCAGATAATAAATATACCTATATAAAAATAGTATAGAATGTATATATATATATATATATAAATATGTAGAGAGAGAGATATAGACAGATTTACCAAAGCCAAGATAATGCGAAAGTTATTATAACTAACTAACTAAACTAACGTAGTATAGTATATAGTAAGTAAGTAAGTAAGTAAGTAAGATATTAATCATATTATAGATATTATGCGTATACGTTCAAGGTTGGTGAATATATATGTATTATATATATATGTATATAAGAGAGAAGAAATTCTCTGTTCGTTATGTATAATAATTAAATAAAATTATATTATATACCCCCTTTACTATTATTTATCATTCATATGTATGAAATTTTTTTTTTTTGTGTTTTCTTGTTTTCCAATATTATAGCTTTCACATCATTCGTATAACGAGTAAAAAAATAAAAGAAGAAGAAAAAAAACGCGATTGATAAAAGTAATATATATACAACTTTATATGTCTCCCTTTATATATTACCGACGATTTAAATTTATAGATCATTAAACTCGCGCAATATATATCAGTAATTGAACGGAGCAAAGAAAAAAAAAAGTTAAATAAAAATTATTGTTCATAAATAATGAAGAAGAATATAATGAGAAGCGCGGCGGCGTTTCTTTCTTATACAAGATAATTGTACTAATTATATATGTATAGTATAACGACCGTATAAATTATACATACACGATATCAGAAAAAAAAACGAATCTATAATAACGAGAAAATTTCTTCTCCATTTTTTTTTAGTTTTTTTTTTTTGCGATAAAACCTCGATCAATACACATTATATATTGGTAGAGGGTGGATAACGTGTTACCTTTCGTTAACTAGCTTGTCAGTGAACGGGTTTCGTGGTTGTCGCTTCATAATATCACTCTCAGCCTCCTCGTAGGCTAGCGAGATGGCAGGTACCTGATTTCATATTACCAATAAGCTGAGTAAATATAACTAATAGCTATAGTCGATATCTGATATAGACGATAAGTGATTTATAGCGACAAGGAGGCTGTTTTTTTTTTTCTTTTATATATTATCATTCCTGTTTTCTTTTTGATTTTTTTTTCAATTTCGTATGTTCGACATAATCGAGATATTATATTATATGAGTAAAATTAATTTTTTTTTCTTATATTATACAGCGTCCTTGCAGGCTAATTGATATCCCCGACTTAATGTGGCGAACGTGTGTTGGATGTGATAAATAAATAAATTGAAAAAAAAAAAAAAAGAAAAAAAAAATTTCACTACAACAAAAATAATTGTAAATCAAAAATCGAAGAAACAAAATTGTTGTCATTCCGTTTGATGAATTGAGAAAGAAAAAAAATTCAAAATAAATAAATTTAGGAATGAATTTTTTTTTTTCTTCTTTTTTTGGTACGATGATTAATAAACGAGGGGCGAGACGGGGGTTCGATTGTAGGATCGGGTTGCAGGCATATTTGAAGCAGCTTTTTTGATTTTTTTGGGGCGGGGGGGTTTTCTTTGGGTTTTTTTTTGGGCGGGGGGTAGCAGAACCACACACTGTAGTATAAACATTCCAGTAATGCTGTTATTGTGTATAACGAGCGACACTCCAAACTGCAAACATGTTATTATTTCCTGTCAAACGATGCATAAAATGCTGTTATTATTATTACGAAAAAGAAGAGATAGTGTATATATGTATTCAGCCATTGGAAAGAAACGTTGATCTAATATAAAAAAATAAAAAATCAGAGTTTTCATTTATCCACTGCACCGAAGGTATTGAATATTAACCATACCTATAGCGAGATCAAAAAAAGGAAAAGAAAAGATCGTTTTTTCTTTCCAGAAGCTGAATCCAAGAAAAAAAAATTCAAAAAAATCAAATAAAGGTCAAAAGAACTCAAATGCTGAACAGAGAACATGTTTTATATATAGGGTTCGTCAATTGGACCTTTGGTTGACCAAGTTGTCGTTGAACGGATTTCTCGGCTGTCGCTTCATGATGTCTGACTCCGCAGTCTCGTATGCCAAAGAAATAGCCGGTACCTGTTTTCATTAACGAATTTATTTTGAATGAGTGAATAATCGTGGTCGATTATAGGAGTCGATATCACTTCAGGGTCTGTATGTGTGATAAATTACGTATTTTTTTGTTTTTTTCTGTTTTTTACATCTAGCGATCTAATTTTCAACTGAAAATAAAAAAAAAAAAAACAATACAACGGGGAGCTGCCGAGCGATACACTTCTTTCTTTTAGCAATACATATATATATTGCACTATTTAATCTGAAAATATATACTTTTAGCGATGAATTTTCTGGCTAACAGGGTTCTTTATATTTGACCTTTCGTTGACGAGGTTGTCGTACAACGGGCTTCTAGGCCTCCTCTTCATTATGTCAGACTCTGACTCCTCGTAGGCCAACGAGATCGCCGGGATCTATCAATATGTTAATTTTCTCAATAAAGAGATATTGGGTCGGCTGTTGTATTCGTGCGTTAATCATTTTACAGTTAAAAACCAAAAAAATAATATTTCAAAATTTTCGTTTCGCTCTTTCGGGGACAATAACTTCACGTAAATCGTTACGAATTAGCTGAAAAAAATACACACACACAGAGAAGGACAGGTCTGGTTTTCATTTTTTTTTTAATACCATTTTTCAAATTTTGACCACCGATATGCTCGAGCAACGGCCACATTGAACTCGTAAATCGCGTAGCAAAAGGAGGGAATACTGTTTATATGGTTCGGTCAAATATCAGGGATTTAAAAAATCCCAATAATATGATAAAGTTTCAGCTCGGTTTGATTTAGATTTCAAATAACTTACCATGTCCGTTCCCAAATCGATGCAGAGAATTGTCACCGTTCCAAGTGGCAGTGGAATATCGCATAGAATGAACGCGAGGAAGGGCGATATCTCGGGTATGTTTGAGGTCAATGTATAGGCGATGGACTTTTTCAAATTGTCAAAGATCAAACGGCCCTCCTCGACGCCCGTAACGATTGAGGCGAAATTATCGTCCAGCAGAATCATGTCCGCGGCTTGTTTCGATACGTCAGAACCAGCGATTCCCATCGCTACTCCGATGTCCGCCTTCTTCAAGGCTGGTGAATCGTTCACACCATCACCTGGAATAAGGAACGAAAATCTTTGAATCCACAAAGTCCAAGAAAATAGAGAAAATTAGAAAAAAATAAGATCTTCAATGGAAACAAGATCCGCGATATCAGTTTTTCGATCATATCTCGATAACCGTTGACGATATCAAAATCAAGGTAGATATCAAAAATGAAGTCCATTAAATTTCCCATCAGAAATGTCCTATACATTATTTCGATATCTTCATTCGTTTCGCTGTCTTTTGAGGCTGAATATTTAAACATGAATTGTGACGAGTAGTCATAGATTCTACATCAAAATACAGCAGAACCGATGAAGATACAGGAAAAATGTATTATACCTTTTTTATAGGGAATTTAACGAACTTCATTTTTGATATGTATCTTCGTCTTGATATCGCCAACGCTTCTGAAGATATCGTCAAAAAACTGGACTTAACTGAAAAACGAGAAACTTACCCGTCACTGCAACGATTGCACCCATACGTTGGCAGCCTTCAACGATGATCAGCTTCTGCTGAGGCGAAGTACGGGCAAATACAATTTCGGTGTGATACCTAAGAATTTCGTCCAATTGATCGGAGTCCAATTCCCTCAATTCCGTTCCGTGAATTACCGCCGCTTTAGCTTCACGCGGGTTGACTTCGGCGACTGGGATGTTCAGGCGTTGTGCGATGTCTTCAATCGTCTCATTTCCTGAAATTCATACAAAAAATCCATGAAGAACTATTTTGAAAAAAAATGCTCATTCTCTGCCCAAAAAAAAGAGCCGACTAATCTTACCTTCGGAAATGATGCCGACAGATTTGGCAATGGCTTTGGCAGTGATAGGATGATCTCCAGTGACCATAATGACCTTGATACCGGCTGATCGACACTTTGCAACGGCATCTGGCACAGCGGCTCTCGGAGGATCGATCATAGACATGAGTCCGACGAATCTGAGTCCCTCGCAAGGGAAGTTAGGGTCATCACAGTTGAATTTAAATCCAAGTGGAAATTTGTCGGAGGGTAAAATGAAGTCGCAGAATCCAAGAACTCGCTCTCCAAGTCCTCCAAGTTCCAGATAAGCGTTGTTGAAAGCTTCCTTCATCTCCTCGTCGAGGACCTTCTCCTTACCGCCAATAAATATGGTGCTACATCTGTCCAAGATCCTCTCAGGAGCTCCCTTCATGACCAACAAATGTCTGGGATCGTTGGGGTCGTCCGACTCGTGGACCGACACTTGGTACTTGTTTGTGGAGTTGAAGGGAACCTCGCACACCTTTTTGTTCCTCTTTCTGATTCCCATTATATCTCCAAGCGCGAGTTCCATGCATTTGAGCAGCGCGGCTTCGGACGCGTCTCCGTTCACCTCTTTCTTCAGGATCGGTACCCCGTCTTGACCACCCTTGAACTCGGCCCTGTTACAAAGCGCGGCTATTTTGGCAAGTGCCTTGAACCCTGGGCTTGTTCTGTCGTATTGAACACCGGACTGATCCTCAGTTGTGTCGGCCTCGATGATCTGGTTATCGAACCACATGTGGGCAACGGTCATTCTGTTCTGGGTCAGGGTGCCAGTCTTGTCAGAGCAAATCGTTGACGTTGATCCGAGCGTCTCAACAGCCTCGAGATTCTTAACCAGACAATTTTTCGACGCCATTCTCTTGGCTGTAAGGGTAAGGCACACCGTGACAGTGGCCAATAGACCCTCGGGTACGTTTGCGACGATGATACCGATGAGGAAAATTACAGCGTCGAGCCAATGATAACCGAGGATGAAAGCTATGAGGAAAAATGTTACTCCAAGAAATACTGCGACTCCTGTAATGAGATGGATGAAATGGTGGATCTCCTTGGCGATCGGTGTCTCTCCTGTGTCCAGCCCCGAGGCAAGACCGGCGATTCTTCCCATGACTGTCTGATCACCGCAGCAAATTACAACACCCTTAGCAGTTCCCTCAACGGCGTTGGTAGAAAAGAAAGCCAAATTCTTTGTCTCCAGTGGATTTTCGTTCGTGAATTCAGGGGACCTTGATTGCGGTTCTGATTCACCGGTAAGGGAGCTGTTGTCCACTTTGAATCCTCGGGATTCTATGATCCTTATATCGGCAGGAATTCTGTCACCAAATTTCACCTCGACAACGTCGCCCAGAACGAGGTCCTCTGCTCTGAGAGTGAGCTTCTCACCCTCTCGAAGAACGGTTGCAAATTGTGGGACCATGTTTTTGAACGATTCCATGATTTTACTCGACTTACTCTCCTGGTAGTACGAGAATATTCCTGTCACTATTACTACAGCTGCCAAGACTATGCCCAGGTACAAGTTGTCGTCGTTTGGATCCTCGACGGTCGAGGCTTGGATCGAGTATGCGATGAAGCAAAGGAATGCACCGATCCAAAGGAGCAACGCAAAACCACCGAATAAATTTTTGCAGAACTTCACCCACTCGGGGGTCTGCTTCGGAGGGGTCAACGCGTTCGGACCATCCCTCTCAAGGTTCTCTTTTGCTTTCGCGTGGCTGAGGCCCTGGAAATTTTCAATATGAAAATTCTTGTTAGTTTGGGGCCTGAAGTCTCCCTCTCTTTTTTTTTTACAGTTTTTTCCATCAATTCTGGAATTGGAATCGAATAGAAAAGGAATTTTTACATATTTTATAAATTATACTCACGTTTTCTGGATGCGTGCTAAATCTCTGGTATAGTTCCTCGGGCGTGATCTTATGGAAATCTATATCCAACTCCTGTTTCAAATCATCCAAATTGTCCCCCTTCCGCTTCGGGTTCTTCCGCCGCGACTGATTTTAGAAAAATAAAAATTACGATAGGCGTTAGTTTGAACCTTTCGATTTCCGCTGATCACCTTATTCGATTTTTTTCGTTTCATTATATTTGATTTTTGATAGAGAAAAATAAATCCAATAAGGTGAATGTAGAGGCCAGTGTTTTTTTTTTTCAAATTATTACACAAATATTTACATAGTCATCTGGATTCCGAAGCTATTAGATAAATTATTTGTAAAATAGTTGAATACAAAATCCTGTTTTTATGTTATCAAAAGATTTTTGGAGATCTCTGCAGATCACGGATCTGATTTAAAAATTGAAGAATTCAAAGCCAGTGAAAACATTTCGACCAAGTTCAAATATCGAAAAGAATCTAGATGACTGTATTTGAAAAAAAATATAAAATAAAATAAAAAAATTTATACATATATGATCGTGTTATAAATTCGGTGATAGAGTATAATAATTAGTATATAGTGATATATGAGAGCGAAGATGAAAGCGTGTAGTGTTTTATGTTACGAACATATAGAATAGAATACTTTTAGAATGAAATTTCCCTTAATTGCATATTGCGATATATTTACATAATATATTACTTTCGATTAACTTGTGTGAATTGTATATATGTATAGTATATAGATATTTGTGTGAATACATAGTGGAATTAATAATCAGAAACACAGTACCAATATTAGTATAAGTCTACGAATTGCTACATATCGAAGAAGATATATAGGACAGATTTACAAGAATTAATTACACGAGAAGTATTTTTTCTTTTCTTCTTCATCATTACTTTCAATTTTCTGTACAAAGAACTAAAAGATCTCAAAAAAAAAAAAAAAAAAAAAATTAAAAAAATAGAAACAAAAATAAAAAATTTGATTCCAATTATACGGTTCAAAAATCTGTCCCCCTGGTAAGTTATTCAAAAAAATCAATCGAATCATTCAAAAATACTTCTTATGATCTTTCATTTTGTCTAATTTAAAAGAAAAAAAAATTATATTTTATTTACAAGCTTCATTCACCCCTGCAAGGTAAAATATTTAGGAAAATCTCTAAGACTCAGAAAAAAGATGAATCTTAACGACGATTATGAGTATAATATTATTTACTCAATTAATTGATTAATTAATTAAATAACGGTTAGTATTATAAGCTTATATTTTACTAAAACTGCACCCAGTGCCCTGATATTAATTAAAATCAATATCGGTTGTTCTTAATTAACAATTCGAGGGCTTAATTATTTCCCACGATATTATTTTATATGATATTATTATTATTATAATAATAATTATAATATTTCTGTATCGATATACCTTTGCCGAGGCCACTCATCGAGGCCTACATCTTCGAAGAATAAGAAGAAAAAAAAAAAAGAAATTAGTACCATTTTTATACGAAAAACGTATATTATAGATCTGTTTTTTTTTTTTTTTTAAATATTTTTGTTCTATCTATTTTTTCAAAATCGGTATAGTTACAGATGGGTATACATATATACATATTATATGTATATATGTAATTTGTAACGATAAATTGAAGCTATCAAATAATAATAATAATTATAATAATAACAAGAACAACAAGAACAACAACAACACCATCACCACTTATTTAAGCGTAAGATAAGAGATTTTGATAATAGTCGAAGAAGACAGAGCAAAAAAAAGAAACAAAAAAAATTACAGAATAGTCAGAGCCGGCAGATTTGAGGAGAAAAGTTTTTTTTTGATTTATAGAATTCAGAGTAGGTGTATAGAGGATAAAGAAAGATATTGCTCGAGAAAGAGAAGACGAAGAATAAGCAATTAGATTTAATTAGTTAATATAATAAGAGAGTGTGAGATAATATTGGAATAGAAGAATATTCTTCTCTCATTTT
Organism: Macrophya alboannulata; assembly: GCA_949628255.1. Taxonomy (NCBI): domain Eukaryota; kingdom Metazoa; phylum Arthropoda; class Insecta; order Hymenoptera; family Tenthredinidae; genus Macrophya; species Macrophya alboannulata. Next base: position 21,686,035 of record OX451207.1, read on the forward strand.
TTTTTTTTTTTCTTAAATCCAATTTTTCTCGAAGTTTTTGGAAAAAATTGATTAGCAATAATTAGGTATATACAGGATCCGTTACACCCATACTCGATCAAATTAATACCTTGTACATTCCGTCAGCGGTCTTGTTGTCGTCCCGTACATTTGGTAGGGTAGCGACTCTGTAAGAGTCTGAACGGCCATGCTGTAAATAAAATTTTCAAAATACGGGGGAAAAATAAGAAGAAAGTTTATAATAATAGAAAAAAAAAAAAAAAGAAAATTGTAAAATAATCAAATTTGCTGTTTTATAAGATAAAATTTTCCAATATTTCACAATAAATTGCAAAAATAAAAAATCAAAAAATGAATATTATATAGGTTTGAGTAAAATAAACGAATAATCGGTATATATAATAACCTTGCAGTGAAAATAATTCTACGAATTTTCTTATAAGAAATTTCTAGCTTTTCCTCGTTTTTTTTTTTTCTTGTAAGAAATTTTAGTTTTTCAAATTACTCAAAATTACCAAATTACTTTTTTTTTCCCTTCAACGAAATAATACCTATAAAGAAAATCTGCAAATTTTTTTCTTCTTCTCTTACTTTTTGTACGATAAACTACGAAATGTTCGAGGACTTTCCTTACAAAATTCTTAGAAAATTCCCATATAGGAGTAGAAATTTTCATCGGGGTAATTAATTTAATTTAATTCAATTGATCAATTAATTTTTATTATCTAGGTATATTTTTATATTCATATATATCTGAAGATCATATATAGAAGCCGCAGGATTTTTAACGATTTTTTTTTTTTTACCGAAAAATCAAAAAATGACCGAAAATCTGACAAACATTTGAGAATATAATTGTTCGTATTATATTTACTATCGTATGAATACATATATAAATATATACACGTAATTATTATATTACATAACTGTATATATATAGGTATATATATAGAAATGTATATATGTATTATATATGTATGTATAATTAAGCGATTGCGTGCTAATTACGATGATAATTATTATTGAAAATTAAAAGAATGCACGTTCATAGCCTCTCTAATTGGGCCTGACGACGTTTAGGGTATAATAACCCATTGCGGTATACATATATGTACGATGACGAATTTCGAGACACATAAATGCACGTATATGCATGTATAGTATAGGCATATAACGGTAATTCTCCTATACAACTGACTACGTGCAGTATGCATATACAGCTAGGCACGAATTTTTATAAACGTATATATTTATATATGGGTCATTCCGTGCACTTTTTTTTTTTTTTTGTACATTTTTGTTTCGACCGAATAATTTTTCTTATTTCAGATATAGATATAACCATATTACGAATGTTTCTTCACCGATTTTTTTGTTCAAATTTTCTTCTATTTGTTTTTTCATCAAATTTTATCGCCTATACGAAAGTTTACCTTGGATTTTATTCATTTCATTATATATTTAATAATAGGTATATGTACATACATACATACGAAATATATGTATATTATACTTGCACAGGTATCTGTGCATAGTGTATGTACCGGAGTCGTTGTTCGCAAAAGCTTTATGGATGTAGATCAGTAGATTACACACATATACACGCACATAGATATATGTGTGTATGTATATATGTATATAAGTATAATATATAACGTCAATTTCCTGTAATTTGAAAACCAACACACTTTAAAACTAGTATAGATCGATTTCTATGGTGATTAGGTGTTCCTACCTCCTACATACTAATGTGTATGTGTATTACATACTCGAATGAAAAAAAAAGGGTGGGAGAAACAGGCTTGGTTTTTTTCTTTTCTTTTTCTCTCTCTTTTCCGCTTTTCTGTTTCTTTTTTCTTCTTTATTTTGACCATTTTCTATTAAACCTTCGAAGAATCGGTGACGCAATTAATTACAAATCGACTATCGAACGATTCATTTTATTTCATTTTTGTTTTGTTTTCTTCTTCTTTTTCGTTTCAAACTTCAAAAGAAATAACCGAAATTAATTTAAGAGCAAGAATTTGGAATAAGAAAATAAAAATCGTGAATACCGGAAAGAGTTGTCGTATGACTTTGATTCTGTGTTACGTATTGATTTAGTCCGATGTTACCCGATCGAGCTGAGCCGAGTTATACCCCTTTCTGTCTGAATAAGTGAAGAAATTATTTGTTTCTTCTTTGCTCTTGCATTGGCACGGAATCCCCCATATAGAATGATAGAATTTCTTAAAAAAATTTTCGTTGTACGGCATTTGAGTAAGAAATAAAAGAAACAACTTTTTTTGTCATTCGCAAGAAACGCCCTGTACAATGAGAAAATAAAATTGTCTTTTGTCTTTTTTATCATTGTCACGGAATGGAGCGTACACAACGATAAACTTTGTACAGTTCAGTCTACCCCAAATCCACGAGAATTAAAAAAAAAAAAAAAGAAATATTATTGTTTTGTCATTGTCACGGAATGGCCCGTACAATGATAATCATTGTACAGGTCATCCCGTGCCAGTTATACTACATGAATTTGTTATTGATTTTTTATTTTTTATTTCTCATCATTGTCACGGAATGGCGTATACGCAATGATAACCAGTGTACATATAGTTCATTCCACGCCAATGCTACCACCTGCGCATATATACGTATATACCCATACAGTCTATGTCGTATAAGTTTACTAGGGAACAGGAAACGGGAACTTGGTGGCGTCGTCAAGTCCGGGTGCGGTTATGGCGGACGTGAACTAGGTGTAGGTATATAGGTACAGGTAGAGGTAGGTAGGTAGATAGATAGGTATAGGTAGAAGGTAGCCGGGTCGATGGGCTCCTCGTTTTGGCTTGTGCTTATGCTGGTTGCCGATGGCGCAGACGCCGAAGCATAGAACCGCGACCCCCAGGATCAATACGAAACCAGGCCATCAACCGTTTTCTGCATTATAGGTATATAATACGCCGAAGTCCGGTTATATACCTATGTATACATATATTCTCAGGAATTCCAAAAGACTGGAAGAGGGGGAATAGTTGTTTTCTTTTCTTCTATTTCTTTCTTTTAGTTTTTCGCACGATTAGTTACGAAGAACTACAACTTTTCCTTAGTCTCATCAGGGAAAGATATAGACAAATAGTTGCTGACTATAGAAATTTGAGAATAGCCAATGACTACTATACAACCGATACGATGTATAGTAGTTCGATAAAAGAACGAAAAACTTTCGATAAGCGTCAGGAAAAATAGTTGTTACAATAGTTGGCGAATAGTCGATACAAATTTAAAATAAAGAACATTAAATTAGTCGAATGGTTAATGACTCAAAACGAATAGTTGCCGATTGAAAAATCAAAGATAAAATAGTTGTTTAATCAGGAAAAGATTAGTTTGAATTTCAAAAAAATAGTCTAGTTAATGAATAGACGAATCAAGAGTTTTTCCATTTAGAAAAATAATAGTTGGCTATAAAAATAGTTGATTAGTTGTTTCCGTGATCTGAATCGACTGTTATCGTACGATTAGTTTGAAACGATTCATAATTCTCGACGTGTTGTAGCGAGAACATTCAGGTAAATATATAAGTATAGGGTTGATTTTGTCAAGTACTACCATAAATCGACAACTATACGAAAATGGAGTAATAAAAGATTGATTTAAGTAAAGTTTAGTAAGTGAGTTCAGTATTGGATATACAGGGGAGAATAGTATAATGAAATTGTTAGGGAACTTTGGCTTCCCTCGTGAAGCTTTGGGGCTTGACGTCCACGTCGGCAGAGATTAGGTTATAGTAGAAACACGAAACCCGAAACCCGATTTATAAGTGTCTTGGTTCGAACCAACAAGGATAAACTGACCCTCCGTTAAACCTGCAGGGTTCGTTCAGAACGAAAAGAAGAAAAAAGAAGAAGGAAGGAAAATAAAATCCAAAATCTGGAGATAATAAACAAAAAAAAATAAATAAATCAAAAATATCAACTATTCCTCTGGATCACTTTAGTAGGCGTGAATTTTAGGTATTAGCTCCACCTGGCAACGTCCACTGGTGAATATTAATTAGATTTTGGTTACACAGGGGTTGTGCTTCGCTTTACTTTGCTTTGCAAAGTGAAAATCGAACGAGAGAACTTCACACTTCATTCACGAACAATTTCTATACAATTAATTTAACCAGAATTAGTATAAATTATTTTCTGGCAATCTTTGTATAGTAATAACTTCACTATACGACCTGCTTAGTATACAGATTCGGAAATACTCGAGAAACTGAATTAGTTTACGAGTCGAAACAAGAATCTATCATTTTTTCCAACTATTTTACAATTTTTTTTCGATTTCCTTCTTTCGAATTATATACGAGATTCAAAATCCAACTATAAATTCGAATCACTATAATTGCCAAAATTTCCTATAAATATACACATGCAACTATATTTACACATCAAATTGCTTTGGATAAATTCTAGTTGTTGTTTCAGTAATTTTTTCAACTATGGGTATTAATAGTTCGAAGCTCTAAAATCCTTTAAAGTCGCAACTATATCCTTGGCAGAAAATTCTATCTCGATTCAGAATTGAATTACTGTTAATTAGACTATACATAGGTTCGCGCGAACTATAGACGATAACTAAACTAGTTATTGCTTATTAATTATCACGTGTCAAAGGTTAGTTAATTCATCAGTGCAGCAGCCGCAGCACCGTAACACTGATTCAACTATTAGCGTATAGTAGTAGCGATTATAATACGAAATGAATTCTTTTTTACCATTTTTTGTTGGTTACAAATTCTTTTCTTCATTTTTTGAATAGTGCACAAAATGAGGAATTAGTCAACTATTTATAGTAAATGTATATAGATATATTAAATTTTTTGTTCCATTTGTTTTTCGAATAGTAACTATTATCTAGACCGAAGCCTGTACACGTATAGTATGTGTAATGTAATGGTAACTAGATTTGCGCAGCTGTGAGTTACACTTGCAAGCTAGTTCACGGCCCCTCGGTCCAATTGTATGCGATAATCTGTAGTTGTAGTACGATATATAGTAGCCTTCCAGCCTACAGCGACAGGGGCCGCAAACTGGACCGGTCAGAGCCTAACTCAACTAAACTGAACTGAACTGAATTTAACTAAATTTTACTTGAGACTTGAGACTTGAGATTTGAATCAACTAAAGGAGATATTATGTCGCGAGGACGATGATAAGACGAAAGGAAGTTTTAATTTATGCTATAAAAAATTAATTCAAATCTTTTTGTTAAGAATCAATTAATTCGTTAATTCGTTATAATTCTGGGAATAGGAGAGCATAGTCGTTTACATACTCAAATAGTCGTTTAAAGTTTGTTAGAAATTTGTTCAATTTCATTTAAAGAATTGGATTATAAGTTGAGGGGTAGATATATTCGTTCGAGAAAATTCTGGATCCCTAAAAATTTGATTTTTCAATCACTTTTATACATGAGACAAAAAAAAAATATATAGTTTGTCTTATATAAGAAGAATTTCTGAAATAAAACAAATTCAAATAAAAAAACAAAAAAAATCGTCAAAGTTCTCTTCAATTTTTTGAATCTTCTGTAACTTTACCCATACCTTAAAATGCCTTATTACAGGTAAAGAGATATAAACGTATGATGACGTGATCGGATATCGATAGAAAAAAAAAATCGTTTTGTTAAATAAATAAATAGATAAATAAATATGTACTATAAGTAACTGATTTTTTTTTTTTTTCTTTAATGAATGTTTGTACGTATTTAGATACATAGAATTTAGTTGTATATAGGTATATGGGTATAATCGACACGTATACCTATACCTATACGACAACAGAAGACCCGCAAAATCCAGTAAGCGGAAGTCTTTTAAAGGATGCAATTAAATCACCCGAGACGAACGAACGAACGAACGAACCGAACGAATGAACTTTCTAGTAGATACTTAACACTTATATACGTGTATACCTAATTAATTCTATGTATAAATAATCTCTAAATCATTTTTACCCTGTAAGAAATAATCTCAGATTTCAAAATAGGTCTCTGTGTTTTTTTTTTTCGTTCATTTTTGATTGTTATTATTTTTATTTTTTTTGAATTTGGTCTTTGGTTTTCGGATCTAATTTGCTTGAGGATCTCTGAACGACCGAAGAACGAATATTCACGCCTAAATCAAGTTTGCAAAGAACTGAAAAAATCGAAAAATCATTTCTTCTTCTTCTTTTTTTTTTCTTGTTTCATATAGTTTTTCTTTTTTTTTTTTGCGCTTCTGGTTCGTTTTTGAAATTTCGTTCATCGCAGTATGAACGGTTTTGAATAAGGATTTCGTATCGAAGTGTCAAGATGTACAAATGCATTTAAATCATTTATCTATACGTATGTATCTACGTGTGTACATAGGTAGATAGTTATGTACCGGTACATACACATGTTACATGTTACATACAAAGCGCGAACTCTCGCGGATTCGATCGATATGCGCCCTCTACCTACACCTACCCGGCTAAACTAAACTTGTTCGAAAGCGCCATCTGGTCTACGCCTTATACATATTACGTATATTATGTATTTCATTCTATGTATATATATCATGTATGTATATAAAAATATATAAAATCTCGTTTTTCCTTTCCTTTTCTTTTTTTTTTTTTATTGATTCATTTTTTGTTTTTCGAAAATGCTTCTTCTCACTTTTGTCTATCTACCTATTCATCCATTTATTTATCTGTATGTCAAAAACGATGATCGGTAATAAATAAAAATAATAAAACAAGTGTCGTTATATTCATTAAAAATGATGGAAGAAAAAAGTCGAATCATTTCAGGTCATCTTCCGGGTCAAAATGTATATATTCGAATTTATATAGAATTATTAATTCTATGTGAAATTATAGATATCGATATTTTAGGTATATCGGAGTAAAAAAGAGAAAGAGAGAGAGAGAGAGAATCGGAATAAGAAATATATATATACATATGTATATAGGTATATAACGTATATAAAAATAGTCTTTATTTAACCTCTGCTGCAGGGTTTAAAGTTTGATCGATTCTTGCATGTATTTACGTATGTACATACGTATGCATGGGTAGGTACTGTACTCTATTGTAACGTATGTATGTATGTATGTACATACTGCACAGGTCGGGTTAATAAGCCTAGGCGTGGTAGGGGTAAAACCTATATACACATACATATACGTATATATCTAGACTAAATCTATACATAGATTATACTGATGTATATATATATACATATACGTATATAAATTATACATGTATGAATATCTATCTATATTTAATTTGCGCATGCGATTGCAGCAAATGCAACTGGAAATGCAATTCCAACGTCAATTTGTCTGAAATACAGATAATTTCATCTTTTTATATCTCTCTATTTTAGTTTATCTCCCTATCTCTTTAGCTCTCTTTTTTAATGACCCGGAGAAGAAGAATAAAAAAATTTAACACTTTCTATTTTAATTTTTTCTTTTTCGGTATATTTTGATCTTTTCGTTTCTTTGAATACCTCGACATTTCTTGATCACTTTTTCCAAAATTTTATGCAGATTCTTTCGTACCCGTGTCTAATATGTGTATGTGTGCGTTTTTTTCTCTCTCTCTTTTGTTTCAACAAAGAGGGAAAATTTTTCTCACTCTCAATTTATTTCTTGGCCACGAATAATTCTTTTTCTGTTATCTTTTAGGTGGGTTCTTTTCGAAAAATTTCGCGGTTCTCGCCCACCTAATATACATATAATCCTTTATAATAATAATAATCAATCATTTTCAATTTAGAAATTTTCAATTTGTCAATTTGTCAATTTTACAAGTTTCAATTTTCAATTTGAAATTGTCAATTTTGATTCTTCAATTTGTCAATTTTACAATTTTCAATTTTCAATTTTCAATTTTCAATTTTCAATTTTCATTTTTCAATTTTCAATTTTCAATTTTCAATTTTCAATTTTCAATTTTCAATTTTCAATTTTCAATTTTCAATTTTCAACATCGATTTAAAAATATCGCTTCAATAATATCAGATCAAAATTTTTTAAATTTAAATTGGAATAATCGTCGACGTCGAGGTGGTCGTCGAACGTCCTCCTCACATCGACGTCGCGGTAGCGGAGGTGGTAGTGTCCTTGGATAAACCATACCTACCTACCATATACATAGGTATAGGTATGTGTTAGGAGTATATAGGTATATAGCGGACGCCGCCACCCCGTTCCCACCTCCGCCTCCGCAACCCCGCGACGCGCGTTACAAACCTCTAAGTTTGCGCAGTCGCACCGGAAGTAGTTACTATCCGGCTAAAACCGACCATATAGATCGCGACGCGAACCTCCACCGCCCGCGGACGCGGCCTATACAATTTTTTTTATATTCCTCGGCTCCTATATACGATAATAAATTCAAAATAATACGACGTTTTTTTTTTTATTCGTTTCTTTTTTTCTTTCATTCGATTTTAGAACCAGGAAACAAAAATATATATAGTATATATATTCAAAAACGTTTTTCTCATGGTTTCATCTCCACTTCACTTTTTGTCTCAATTCCCTTTACTAAGATTTCTTAATTTTTTCCCTTATTACAGATCGTTTTCTGTGTTTCTTTTTTTGATCTGATCTTCTTTCTATAGATGTATTTTGAAAATATCGAAATTATCCCTTTTTTTTTTCTTGGTTTCTGGTTTTCTTTCTTACTGATCTTCGTATGAAACAATTCATATCATCCCATTGACGTGAACGATAAATCAAAAAGTAGAAAACTCAAAAGGTAACGATATTTGCAAATTTTTTTGTTTGAATTGTTTTTCTTTTTTTGATTCAGTTTTTTCGTTCCTTACCGTAAATTGAAAGAAGAAAAAAACTTAAGGAAATATAAAGATGACTAAATGAAATTCGAGCCCCACCCCTTTTTTCACCCTTGCCAAAACCTATCTTTTATCCGTTCCTTTTTTTATGTATAGATATATATGTATTATATATATATATACAGGTATATATATAGGATATGTATAGCGTTTCTGAAATCGCGTTGTGTTGCGAAGGAGATACCGCGCAGCCGCGTAATACGGAAGAAATAATCACTATGTAATACATACGTATATATATATATATATGTATGTACTATAAGGAGAAAAAATTACCCCCGGATACTCGAAAATCTATAATTTCAAACTGGTTCTGTTTTTTTTTTTCTTACTTTTCTCTCAAACAAATTTGCGAGACGTACGTTAAATTTTTGTTCTTGCACAAACAAAATTGTAAAAAAAAAAGAAAAGAGGAAAAACTTTTTTGGCCACACTTCTCACTACACGGGACCTAATTAATGAAATAGCCTGTCCGATGAGGCTAATCGAATCCAAAAATGAAGAGAATTAACACAAGCAAAGAACAAAATAATAATATTCGATAATATTTTTTTTTTGATACATTTTCAAAAAAGTTGACTAACTTTTTCTCTTTTCGAAACACTTCTACGATGCACTATATAACTATTCGTTCGTTTATACAGATATATACATATGTATCTAGGTATATGTATGTATATAGGTATATACTATCTGTATTATTCCACCGCGGGGCGTGGTGGGCTGATATTATAGTCTCTACTATAAAAAAAAGAAAAAAGGAAAGAAAAAGGAAAAGAGATTTGAAGAGAAAGAAAAAAAAAAAAAAAAAAACAGGAGGAAAATGAAATGAAAATTGAAAAATTCCGATTACGAAGGAACATCGATTTCCAATCGAAACCAAACCGATTTGCCCCCCCCCCCCCACTCCCCCCTTCTTTTCTTCCTGTTTCCCTATAGCACCTCGCTCCGCTTAGCTCTTTTCAGATTCTCAATCTCTTCGTTTTTTTTTGTTTTTTTTTCCTTTTTTTTCCCGATTCTATTCACCAAAGTGTAATTTCGAACAAACTTCCGGTAAAAATATATATGTTATACCACTTATATACCTTAACGAAGTTATTTCTTTTTTCTTTCTTTCTTTCGTCTCTATATTCTTTTGATTCACGATTTTTGAGAAACGAAGAAACTTGATTTCTGTCTAAAAAAAAAAAAAAAAAAAGAAGAAGAAGAAGAACACCGCTAACTTATAAAATTCCATTTTCTTATCAAATTTTTTTTAGATTTTTTTTTTTGGTCAGTTCTACTTCTATCTATCTATCTATTTATCTATATATTTATCTAATTATCTACTACAACATCAATCGTTATACGATTCGGTTAAACTGAATATGTACGTGTGGGTGTGTCTGCATTTTTGTATTTTTTGTTTAAAGACAAAAAATCGATCGATCAATCATTCAAAAAAAAAAAAAAAATATCTGTACATGTAGATGTGGGCGTTACTGAGAATTTCTACGAATGAAATTAACGAACGAATGAATGAATGAATGAATGAATGAATGAATGAATGAATCAATCAATGAATGATATAAGAAGAAAAAAAAAATCACGTATAAATGATTTACAATGGTTTCGTCTCCCTCCCCACGTATGATTTTTGATGGTATATTTAAATGAAGATACAGTAGAACCCCTGTCCCCCCCTCCCGCCCCGGTTTTGTTCCGGTTCGCCTTAGTCCCACCCCTCCCACCCCTGTCCCTGCCCAGGGACTCGAGATCCTCGGAGTAAAAAGGATCCCCTCAAGATAAGTTTTTATTTTGTGGGTGTGTGTGCGTTTTTTCTTTTGGTTCTTTTCTCTAATTTTCACAAATACCTTGTCACCCATGGCTGCGGTGAGCGAAAGACGATGGTTCGATGTAGAATTATAGGTGGTTTTTTTCAGCAAAGGGGGTGGTTTTTTTTTTCTTTTTTTTTTTTATCGCCTGCCGAGATTTATCGCGGCTTCGAGACCCACCGAAGACTGATTAGGACTCGGACTCGGACTCGAATTCGAACTCCACTCGACTCTGACTCTGACTGACTGACTGACTGAACGTTCACTGCTGCTGCTGCTGCTCCCGATGCTCGTACGAGCTCTAACGACACCCCCGCTACGCCACCGCGCTGGTGCTGCTGCGGCTGCTGGTCGTTGGTGCTGCTGCTGATGCTGCTGCTGCTGTCGATGCCGACGCCACCACCGCTGACAACGCCGCCACCGTCGTTGGTGCTGCCGGCAGCATCGACCCGTGCTGAACAGTCTAAACCATCCCCCCACCATAATGAAATTTCCCCTGACTTCCCGGTAGACGCTATTGCGCCTACAACCCCTGATATACCTTTGTAAAGGCCCTAGATATGGACGCCCCACCCCGGTTTAACGCGCAGACTCGGGATTATGCTGTACGTACCTATACGGATCTCTAGACCGCGTGCCTAGTATTCTGTCTCCGAATTTTTGGAATTTTTTGTTGTCTTGGAAATTTTGCATTTCGATTTTTCGAAATTGGGAATTTTAGAGTCTTAGATTTTGCGAATCTTTGAATCTTAGAATTTTTGTTTCTTTTGCAAATCGTTTTCTGAATCTGTTTCAATTCGAATCGCTTCGGTTTTTGAATTGAATTTTGTTAAGGGATTCGGAAAATGAAAAATAAAATCAATGGGGGATATTTAAGATTTTGGAGTTGCTTTTTTTTTTTCTTTTTTATCAATTCATCGTGACAATAAATTCAATGAATTGTATTCGAAAATTCAATTCACGATCAATTCGAATTTATACCAAATTCAATTCATGTATTTTAAAAGTCAATTCACGATGAATCGAATTTCATATTGAAATTCAAGTTAGATGGGATTATATTGTGGAAAATTCAATTCAAATTCGTAATCCGAGAAATCAATTAATATGGAACTCAATTTTTGTTTAGTCATTACAATTATTCAATACGAATTCAAAATTCAATTCATGTCTAACTATAAATTAAAATTAAAATTCAATTCATATTTGATAAGATAAATTAAAGAAAATTCGATTCAAATTCAAGAAAATAAAATGTCGAAATCCAATTCAAATTCAAAGAATTTCTACTGAATTTCAATTCAATCTTTACAAAAATAAATAATTTGAAATTCAAGAAACTACATAATTTGAAGAAATTCAATTCCGAATTCAATAAATTCAGTTGAAATTCAAGAAACCGAATTGAAGAAATTCAATTCAAATTCAATCCAACACTGAAATTGGATACGATAAATTTTTTTTCGATTATTGAAGTGTGGTAGATTGATAATCGTTTCTTCGATGAAGGATGTTCAGAGAAAGACAGAAAAATGGAGAGAGAAAGAGAGAGAAATATGTTGAAAAAAAAAAATAAATAATCAACAAAGGAATAAAAGAAAAAAAAAAATGGTTAACAAATGAACAAAATTCGTACGTAATACAAAAATTGGATAATCCGGAAGGGGAAGAAGGAACTTGGCGAGGGATAGTTATACGGAATCGACGGAGCTAGGATCCCGATCTGTGCTAGTGGGCTAACGTCATCCCCCCCTGTCCTCATCGCCCCGTATTTTCTTCTCCTCTCTCCTTCCCTTGCGTAACTTATATACGTTATTAGATACTGGGCCAAATCGTTGACTCCCATCGACGAACAAAAAAACCAAAAAAACAAGGAAGAAACAAAGAAGAAATCCCGATTTTGTTTAATAAAACAAAAAAATTATCATTTTCATTCATCTCGCTCTCTCTCTCTCTCTTTTCTTTTATCTTTTTAACTTTACGTTTTTTGTTACGTATTTTTATTTATTTATTTTCGTCAAACCCCCCCAAAAAACAACCGAATTCAGTCTTGAATTTAAGAAAAAAAAAAATTTTCTCATCAATTTTTCAGTTTGCATTTTTTTTGGGGGGGCGTTTTTCTTCCGTTTCGCGCGTACATGATAACTGATAACTGATAAACGAATATGATGCCTATTTTTTATCGTCGCTACGCGGGGGCTTCACTTAACGCTTTTGCTTCAATTCTTTGCTTCTCATTGCCAGCTCTTCGGGGGCTTGAAGAAATTTAATACTACACACACACGTATACACACGTTATATATACATGCATACATATATATATGCGTTGGAGGTATAATGTACATACGTATACATGAGATTACTATACGATGAAAAATCCCACATAGATTTCGTAGATATAGTATAGATACCTATGTATGTGAGAAACTGGTGGCAACCCAATATCCGTACTCAAGGTTGGTCTATGTAGGTATCATAGGATTTTCTTGGGTAGGATCGGTTTCATTATAATATAAGAGGTTATACCTAATATATATACCTGAAGTTCCCCGCTAAACTTCGTCTATCACAGCAGCTACCTCTATCCGAGAATCAGCAATTTTCTATAAAGAAAGAGAAAGAGAAAAAAAAAATCCAAAAATCCCTTCCCCCCCAAAAAAAAAGTAGACAAGAAAAAATCGTATCTTCGGAGCTTTTTTTATTTATAAGATTTTCTTCATCTTTTTTACTGACCTTTGAATCACGTTTTTTGATTTTATTCTCAAGACATGTAATCCCATTAAACAAATTGCAAAAAAACAAGAAAAAAAGAAAAAAAAAAAAATTAAAAATGGTACGGATTTTTTTTGTTCATTCTTTTCTTATCTGCGTTGTATTTTGAAAAATTTTCGCTTTTTTTTTACTGCAAGTCGCGCAATTGTTAAAAAAAAAAAAAATTTCTTTCAATACAAACGTCGCGAAATCGGATTACTGCAGGTATACATATAGGCACACTCGTACGAGTGCGATACACTCTGCATCCATGAGAATATATACATATATATACTATATAAGTATAGGTATACATAGCTACTTGAAAACCGCCTAATTTCCACATTAATTGTGATTCAAAGGCAGTCGTGTAACACTTAGGTCGAACCCTTTCTCGAACAAGGTTTCAAGGGTTGAATAAATCTTGTAAAATTATATATGATTCTACTGATCAAAGATGGAAAATAATTGAACAAATATTTTTGAGAGGGAAATTCGAAAATTTCGTAGTTTTTTAATTTCCACAATTTTTTATTCGTGATTTGAAAAAAAATATATATATATTCTCGAAAAATTTCTTAGGAGTGGAAAAATTTCGGCACAGTAATAGAAACAAATTCAACATAAAAATGACGATGACTTTTTCAAATTTAGTTTTCATCCTGAATTTTTATAAATTTCAATTTTAATTAACTGTTTTTTTTTCAACGATTTTTGAACATCGCAACAAAAATACAAAAACCAAAAACGAAGAACCGAGTATAGAAAAATCAAAAAAATTGAAACTAAATAACGTGTCAGTTGATATTTTGATGAAATAAATTATTTAACTATACATATTTCATATATACATATACATATACTTATGTATATATATTTCAGTAAAGAAAACAAAAGAAAAATGAAAAGAAAAAGCTAAAAAAATTTAATTTAAATTAACCATTTCGGTATAGGTATATATAAATTTTTTTTTTCATAATTAAGAGACACTACAGCTATATACATGTATGTACCCGTATGTGTATATAGTGTATATATATATATTTAACAACGGCGTGAATTAATTTATTAGTCATCGTGCGATTTAATACGAGATTTAGGAAATTTCCTGTCCGTCACACTTTGCGGTCGAGTACCTACTTAGTTAAAAGTATATATACGAGCTATGGTATATACCTATACCTATTATATATAAGTATAATAAACGAGATGGTGGGCGGGGAAGAAGAAAAAAAAAAAAATTATTTAATAGAATATCGCGAGTATAATAATCGTATACGACCGTGTAAGTATAATGATAACCACTGTTCGCGTTCAATTGGCCTGAAAAAATCTTTATATCCAAGTATATATGTACATTTTATACATACGTGCCTATATACCTATACACGGTACATATACCTGGAAAATTTTTTTTTTGTCAATATTAATCATCATTTTTTCGGATACGAAAATCGAATTTTCTATCCCCGAAAACAAAAAAAAAAAAAAAATTTACGGTTTTCTTTATTTTAAGAATTTCTTCTTTGTTATTCATTTCATTTTTTTACTTTTTTGGAAATCAGTCAGGTATATAGAGATATGTACATATGTACCGAGAAACAGATCGAAAGACAAATTACCTAAAAAAAAATATATATATATATATATATCGCCAATTTCGTAAATTTTTCAAAAGTTTGCTTCATCGTCACTGAGAAAAAAAAAATCCAAAATAAAAATTGAGTCTCGACTTTTGGATATTTGAGATTCTTTTCGAAGATAATTTCAACCTTCATTTATTTCTGTTTCAATTTTTATTTATTTTTTTTTATTTTTTTGCATCCTAAAAATTATCGGTAATTCTTTTCTTTTACACATATGTGTATTGGTATATAATATATGTGTACACGGATATAGTTGGGCTCCGCGAGTTGTCAACCCCTGTAGTCTAGACTCTAGAGGAGAGGACCGAAGCTGGTGAAGACTGAAGGGAGTAAGTGGGTGGTGGAGGTGGTGGAGGTACGGGTACAGGAACTCTCGGGAATCGATAAATAGTTTGAACTTCCCTACTGCAAGCTCTCTCGAACCTTATATAACCACCCAGATAGAGATGTAGTACATATAGGCTTATGTATACCTCAAAAACGAGTTCAGCAATTTTTTTGGATCTGGTTTCCTTTTTTTTGTGTCTATGATATCCTCCATTTCATTTCCTTTCTCGCCTGTATCTTTCGTTTTTTAAGTTCTTATCGGAGGTTTTTTTTCAGTTTTTCTTATTTCTTATTTCTGGCTCTTCTGGTTTTCATTTTTTTTTTATTCATTTTTGATAATGTGGATTTTTTTATACCATCGAATTGGTACTATAGATACGATAGTATGGAAAAGACAAGAAAAAAAAATCGTTAAGACTAAAAAAGGATGGGGAAAAAAAAAGAAGAATTATAAAATCTCAAAATTCAGAACGACAAAAGAAAATGAAGAACGTAAAACAAAAAAATACTAATTTCAAATTCTAGTCCGGTCAGAAAATCGTATGAAATATTCAATGAGAAGAAGAAGAAGAAGAAGAAGAAGAAGAAGAAGAAGAAGAAGAAGTAGAAGAAGAGACATGAACAATATCAAAAAATTTAAAAAAATAAGAGATAACTACCTTTGCCAAAAAAACACTTTCGGAAAGAATGACTTTTTTTTTTTTTTACTAAATTTACCCAAAACTGATTCATTGGCGATTTTTTTCCCCTTAATTCTCTTCCTCTCTCTTATTATTTTTTCTTCGATTTTGTTGTGTCAAGTCTTCCGTCCAAAAATTTATAGATCATCGTATAGTAATTTAAAAAAATTATTCTCGTTTTTTTTTGCTTGCCTATCAGACTAGAAAAAAAAACAAAGAAACAAAAAAAAAAAATTACAACTTTTTTTAAATGAAAAACTACGAAAAGTTCGAATTTGCCTGGATCAAAAATTTGTAAAATTTTTTGTAAAATTATAGTTTCACCTGCATCTTAAAAATTCCGTATTATATTCATAATTTAAGTATTTAGAACCCAAAATTTTCAATCAGTGACGACTGTAACAGCAGCAATAGTAGCAGCAGTGTAGACTGCAATAGCGACAGCAATAGCAGTAACAGCATCAGGCTATGTTATGAGTATCTTAACGTTATGCAACCGCACAGCTTACGCAGTAGCATCAATATATATCAGTGTATAAATCAGCATATAAGTGCAACTGGCCTTGCGCCAATATATATACCTAAATATACATATATTGTATATATTATATATATGTGAATTTTTTTTATCGTTATAAAATCAATTTATCAATATACAAAAATGATAATAATAATATACAAAAAACGAACAAACTTTTTTCTTCCTCATTCCTTTTCGTTTCTCTGATCTCAAATTAAATTTTTTTTTCTTTTGTTTTTTTACTACAGTCGAGAAAATATTCTTTTTTTCCCCTCTGTTTCTTTTTTTGTCTGTTTGTTAATTATCTTAGTTGTAAATTTTATTACTATTTATAATACGATCAAGACTTAATCTTCAGAGTGAACAATTATGTGAGATATTCCGGACGAATCTGGTTATCAGTGTAATATACTTTATCACGTTGTTTTTTTTTTTTTTTTTGGATACGTATACATAATATTTGTTTGAGAATTATTATCAAATTTCATCAACGGGTGTAAGACATAGAATTAAAGAAGAAAAAAAACTTAATCACTAAATTTATTAATTTATTACGCGTAGGTTTATATTAATTTATTAATTTATTACTTTTATCACTATATATTATACGTTTATCATTATAACTGTACCTATACGTATGTGCATCGTCTTTTTGAAATAAATCTTTTTACCCAAACACACCTGGTTAAATGTATGAAAACAAATGATCAGCAAATAGCAACAGTGACAAAATTAGAAATTTTCAGACTCAGCGGGTGCACAGCAAATTTTTTATTCGAAGATTTTGTAACTGGTTTGATAAAACTTTTCGTATCTTAATTGTGAAGTTTTTTTTTTTTTTTATCTCTCGAAGGATAAATAAAAATTGTAAAATTGTCGCAGTTGATATTCTTGTCGCTTCGAAACATAAGACAAAAAATAAAAATAAAAAGAAAAATGAAAAAGAAAAACGAAAGAAAACGTGAAAATCTATAGCAAAGACTGAGATTTTTATTAAAAATAAAATTTAAAAATAAAAAAATTATATATACTCGCAATTATAGGTATATAGGATACAGCTGTAAAGGGAGGCGACGAGTTCATCGAACGAAATCGCTGCAGACCAGACTGCTAGTCGCCCCCCAGATTCTGGTTATATCCGGAAATCAAGGAGTCCGAGACTTGGCTCAAGACTTAACGTTACGGATATGTATAATATTATATATAGGTATAAACATATACTATATTTCGTAAATTTTCCAAAATTTTACCCAAACAAATGTATAGATACAATAAATTGAATAATTAATTAACCAAATGAATTGATTCAAATTAAGAGTTTTGAATGAAAAACAAGACAAAAAATAAAAAAATTACCAAAATCAAATTTTTTTTCTTTCCATTTACGTATATATAACCGTAAAAAAACGTGTAATAGATATAGGTATGTAACGTAATGTTTAATGTAACGTTAATTCTGACCATGCGACAAGAAAATGTATATATATAATAGAATCATATGTATATATATATTTTATATATTTATACATGTATGTATATTGTATATATATATATATATGTATATAGGTATACGTAAAACGGAGGGAGGAAGAGACGTATTACGTTCAATCTATCCGAGCCTCCTAGTCTCTATCTCGTATCTCCGTATATATGCCGGAGAGAAGAGAAGTCTCTGCAGTATACCTAGTCTACAGTATGTATGTACCTTATGTTATATACATATATATATATATATGGTATATATACCTATACTGACTCGCGCGAATGAAATTATTCTTGAACGAAAAAGTTTACATACTGAGAAATAGAGCGAGAGGGAGAGAGAGAGAGAGGGAGGGAGGGATAAAGACGATTTTAAATGACGATGAGTATGAGTACCTACATGTAATACGAGATTGAAGAGAGAGAGAGAGGGGGGGGGGGGGGGGGGGAGATGGATATATATTAGAGAGATTAATGCAGAGAAAGAGATAGAGAGGTGATAAGAGCTACGGGGGTGTAGGTATGCTGTAGTGAACGTAGTGAGTCACGTTATAACGACGTAACGTAACGTAACGCACAACGCAACGCGATATTTCGATAACTACGCGTATAGACTGAGAGACGGCGATGTCTCGAAGTCAGAAAATTGCTTTTTTGAAGTGAATTTTTTTTTTCTTCGCTTCTCTTTTTTTTCATTTTCGTATGAGGAGTCAAGAAGAATTCACGTGTAAGAAATATGACTGTTATCGGTAGAAACGAAAAAAAAAAAAAAAATGTTGAAAAAAAGAAGAAAATATAAATTTCTTGCAATTTTTTTTTTTTTCTTCCTACGTAAAGAAATTTTTGCATTTTTTTTTTCTCTGCTTTTTTTGTCACGAAATTCGAACTCCACAAATTCAAATAAAAAAACGAAGATGAAAAAAAAAATATTTTCCTCACAACAAAATCTCAAAATTCACCAAAAATTGTCATTTCCTTTTTTATCTATTTTTTTATTTTTCTCACCCATGTCTGTAGGGAAAATATCGTTATACATACTTATAATACATATGTAGGTATATATATTATATATTATTTGGAATATAAGCGATGAAATATTATTTTACCTTATATACAGGCATATGAATAATAATTTGAGAGGTTCTTTATTAGGACTAATTCAATATCGTTATCGATCCATCCGGTCGAGTTAGCGATTAATTTTTACCTCAAAAAAGAGAGAGAGAGAAAAAAAAATAAATAATAGACGAAAAGAAAATGAAAAGAAAAATCAGAAGAAAAAAAACAAAACTCCCAAATCCGCTCATCATCAACGAAATCGACTACTTCTACATAACGAGTATTAAAGTGGATAGCGTGTTATCTTGGCTATATATTTCGGCGCCCGATGACACGTGAAAAGAAGAATAAATCCCTCAAAAAAAGAACCAGAAGTACGAATTAAAAATGAAGGAAATAAAGAAAGAGAGAAAGACTGACCGAATGAAATCAATAAGAAAAAAAAGAAAGAAAAAAAAAAAAAACTTGAAAAGAAATTATTCGATTCGAACGAAATTGAATTTTGGTTTTTTAATTTTTTTCTTCTAATTTCTTCAAATATCAACGTAGAATGAAAAAAAAAATACACACTATACTATAATTCTTCATCTTTCCAAATAGTCCTCTTTTTTTTCTCTCTCTCTTTTAAACAAATCATTATGACTGATTCTTTTTCGATCTGACGTTTTTTTTCCTACAATTTTTCTATCGTCGTTGGTTTTTCTTTTTTTTTTTTTTTTTTGGTTTTTTTCTCTCGTTCTTCGTCGACTTTGCGATTACATGATATCTATGAGGCCAGTGTGCTCGCTGTAGCAGTAGAAGTAGCGTTACCATGGGCATTAACTAACCAACCAACCGACCAACCAACCAACTAACTAACTAACTAACGACTAAATTCTTAATGCAAATCGGTGAATTTACTGTTATGTATGGTACGTACGTGTACAAGTACCTACGTTTCTATTAATAGAAACCAACGTAATGCACATCGTCGTATCAAGCTCCAAGCTTCAAGCTTCAAGCTCGAACTTCAAGTTTCAAGCTTCAAGCCTCGGGCTTTGAGCTTTGAGCTTCGAGTTCCTACATAGAGTAGGTATAACTTAGTTCGTGGCCTCTATCGATCGATTCTACCATCTCGGTGTATAGGTAGGTATAGGTACGAGTACACACATACTCGTGTATCTAGATCTCCCAAAATTATGTCAAAAAGAAGAAAACTGAAAAACAAAATAAAATAGAAGAAAAAAAAAAAAATTATCTATATGAAAAAACGCATAAGATTTTTCGGAAATTAGCCCAATTTCTTTTTTTTTTTTTTTTTATTTTCGTTACGTATATAATTTTGTGACAATTTTCAATTTTTCTACTCTCCTCCGTACTGAATTTTTTAATTTATTTATTCATTTACAAATTTTTTTTTGTGATTTGATTCGTTTGATTTTAAATTTTCTCATTTTCTTAACTTTTTCATCTCTCTCTCTCTCTCTCTCTCTCTCTTTCTCTCCCGTTCTCGCGACTCTAGAGAACAATTTTCAATTTTCAAATACAGAAAATGATAAAAAAATAATAATAATAATAAAAACCAAATCAAAAAATTTATCGCAATCAAACGATCGACGAGAATATTCTATCGAAAATATTCTTTCGATTTGTTTTCTATTCATCCCATTTCCAACCCTGTTTTTGTGTTTTTTTTTTTTTTATTATTAAAAAAGAGAAAAACTATTTATATATTCTGCGAAATGGATAGTGAAGTGTATTTTTCATTTTTTTTATCTTGTCTGTTTTTTGGTTTAATTTTTTTTCGGGCGAGAGGCGAACGAACAGAATATAGGAAAACAAAAATTTCTTCTCCGTCCCTCGGCCCCCCCAGCCTCCAGAAAAAAAAAAAAAACAATTTTTTCAATCGTATTCATTTCATCTTCGAGGGTAGGAGATCTAAACTTGAGGGAACGTCATCTACGAGAGGCTCGTTTCCTGGTGTTCCTACCCGCTGCTGCTGCCGCGCTGCTCTGCTTATACCGTATACCCGGGGTCGGGGGTTGGGGCGGAGGATCGGGCGAGAGAGACACAGGGGTACGGAGAATACCGGGGGTGTGTATCGACCGCGCCGCACTGCGGGGCTTCATCCCCTCTTCGGTCAGTAACATCCCCCCCCCCCCCCGGCCCGGCCCCGCCGTCGTCGTCGTCGTCGTCGCCAGGACGCCGGAGCCTATCACTAACCCAGTGCCGTATATTTTTTTGGGGGGTGAAATATCTTTGGGAGATAAATATAGGTGAAAGAAATAATTGTCGGGATTGACGAGGGAAAGGAGAGGAAAATGAAAATAAGAAGAAGACGAAGAAGATGAAGAAGAAGAAAATAGAGTCAAAATTTAACATACAAAACCAAAAAAAATTAAAACGAATAGAAAGAAAATTCAAACGGGGAGAAAATTTTTCTTCTGTTTCGTTTTTTTTTTTCTTTTGGCTTATTTTTGTTTTTTGTTCGAATCGATCTTTTTTCTGCTCGAATGATATATACAACATATAATCGAATAAACAAGAAGAATTATTAGAGTTTGTTAATCAATTTATTTCCATTCATTTTTTGATCCAATTGGTCGTACGAATTGACCAAAAATTTGATTTTGAAATTTGATTTTTATTTATTATTATTATTATTATTATTATTATTATTATTATTATTATTATTATTATTATTATTATTACTACAGCTTTTCGTCGTTAAGTATTTGTTCCTTTTTTTTCTGATTTTTTTTTCTTTCGATAAAGTTCTCGAACAGCGATCGAAAAAGAAAGATGGAAAGATCTCGAAAGCCCTGCAGAAAATTCTCGACTTGAAAAATAAATATTTGAACGTACCTACAACCGAAATTTCAGCTTCCCTTCGAATGAAAAGACAAAATTCATATATCATAAAATCGTTAAAATTTTTCAAACGTTCAAATTTTCATTTTTATTCTTTCTTTGTTCAGCAGGACAAGAACAAAAATTTGGACCTTTCAAGTATTATTTTTTTTTTTGGTTTTTTTTTCTATTGTCTTTTGATTCTTCACAGTCGATCCGATCGCGATCTAAAAATTTGTCTGCAAAAAATAGACAAAAAAAAAATGTATATGTATATTTCAGATCGATTTTTCTACAGGATTAGAAGGGTTGTTGTTGGTGTTTTTTTTTTGGTTTTCCTCTCCTTGAAACCGATATCGTCCTTCCTTTCTTTTCTTTATTTTTTTTATCTCTCGTTTTTTACTATTTTTCTTCCATTTTTTTTTAACCCTTTTATTGTTATTGTTATTATTATTTTTTATTTTTTGCAACCACCCTCTCTGCAGAGCCTTTCCCTTGCTCGCTCACTCGGTCGGTCGAGAGACTATCGACGTAACGCGTTGGAGGAGTGAGACTGTAGTGACGTCATTACTGACGCTTTTCCTCCTCGACGTTCGGTGGGTATACCCTATATATCTACCTATATATCCGATATTCACCTATATACCTAAATATCATACATCTACATACGTATATATTTATGTATGTATCTATATGTATATGTACCCATAATTCGTATTAAAAAAATCAACCGATCAACGTTTTTTACGTATTCAAAGACATTCGTCGATTCTTTTTTTTTTTTTTTTTTTTTTTTAATTTCTTCTTTCATTTACATTTTCTCTCCTTCTCTCTTTCTCGCTCTTTTTCCGTTTTCCTTTTTGATTCTCCTCATACAAAACGTTGGAGGAAGTTTTTTTTTTTTACTTTCGTATCGTTTTCTAATTCTTTTTTTTTCTATACCCTTTTTTGTTCAGTTTTTCATTTTGTTTTTTTCCCCCGGGTCGTTGAATTTTCTTCTTCTATTCTGTAACGCCTCCGCGACGGAGGTATATGTATGTATACATACGTATACGTATTACATACGAGAATTACGCCGAGACGCATCGACCTTTCCTAACTTCCTCGTTTTATTATCTCTAACAACCCTCATCCGTCAGAAGCCAGCGGTGGTTCTTTTATTTATTTATTTATTCATTTTTTTTTTTTTTTTTTTTTCAATGAAGGATTTTCGTTTTTCCCGAAAGAAAGCATCGTATCACAAAAAATTTCGACAATTTTTTTGTGATACGAAAGAAAGGAAAAAAAAATGAAAGAAAGAAAGAACGACAAAACTGAGGAGATATCAACACCGTCGTTATACGAGATCGTAAAAAATGAAAAATTTTTTTCGTAATCTAGATATTTTCGTCAACTTTCAAATTTTTTTTATACCTATCGAATTCGTTTTTTTTTTGTCGTCCGTTTTTCAGTTCCATTTCATAGTTCTCAAGAAAAATTTCGCGTCATTGTACCGAGAAAATCAAAAAAAAAAAAAAAATTCAAAAATGATCTCGCGAGAAATCTTCTCATCGTCACTTTTAATATACATACATGTAACATATATATACAAATGATACGTATATATTTATATGTATATATGTGGTGGATTAATAAATTTTGTCGTCTGCCCGGTTGCTCGGTTCGGGTCAGTTTAGTCCGGCTAATGTTGGTTTCGGTGGTGGTCCGCGAACGGGACGTGTGGGACGAAGAAAATGTACTCTTATACCTACGTACGTACGTACGTATACGTATCTCTTATCCGTTCTCGAGGTCGCGGAAGTTCGCCATTAGACAAACTCGCAAAGGCCAAGACAATTACCTCGAGAAAGAAAAAGAACGAATAAAATAAAATAAAATAAAATAAAAATAAAAACGAGACTGAGAGAGAGAGAGAGTAAAAAAAGAGGGGAGTAAACCCTGAACCTAGTTCACAAATAATTTTCATTTTTTCCATAACAATTCTTAAGTAAGATTAGAAGAAAAAAATCGAATCACTGGCTTCTAACAAAAAAATAAAGATGAAAGATAAAGAATTAGAATAAATTTTGCAACAATTACGAAATGAGAGGAAAAAACAAAAATCTACGAGGCTGTGAAAGTATTTTGAAATTTTTTGATAATATTTCGAAACAAATTTTGACAAAAAAGATAGATAAGAGAGGAAAAAAAAATAATCAGAAGAAACAGAGACAATTGTAAACGTTGTGAGTAAAAGAAAGAAGGAAAGAAAGACAGAAGAAGAAAAAAACCTTTTATTTCAAAATCTGGAAAAAAAAAAATTGAAAAAATAAAAAAAATAAGAAACTGAAGAAAAATCGAAGAATTCTTTTTTGTATATAAATTTACGTTTTTTTTTTTTTTCTTCTTTTTCGAATCATTCGTATGAGAAGAATTTCAAGAAAACCATAGAGAAAAACTTTAAAGGAAAAAAAAAAAAAAAAAAAAAACCTGGGACGTATCTGTGTGAAAATTTTAATTTTGTATTTTATTATTGGTCCTTTCGTTCTTCTTTTCTCTTCGGGTACGAGGGAATATTTATAAATAAATACAAATGGGTACTTGAAACGAGGTAAAATCAATAGCCCAGAAAATTCCATCTCCCCCTTTGGTGATATACATACCTATATCTATCTATATATGTAGGTATGTATATGTATGTATTTAGGTACATACGTGTATATAAATATATACAAAATATTCCAAATTATCGTAGTTTCCTTCTACAAAAAATTGCAGAATTTCTCTATCAAACTTGAAGAAAAAAAAAAAAGCTCAAATTCCTTAGGAAAAAAACTATGACTAAAATTTCGAATTTCCCTGTACAAAATATAGATACGTACGAAATTCATCGAATTATTTTTATCCTAGGGTCGTCAAATAAAAATCTCAAGACTCTGATGTAAAAAATAATTGAAAAAAAAAATCCCAACAACAATCTAGTAAAAATGAAAAATAGAAGATGATTTTTTTCTTGTCTCTGGGGGGTTGCTCGAAGAGGGAATAAAAAAAAAAAACAAGAATGAAAAAAAAAGGGACTTGTACGCGCGTATACGTAGCGCGATGGCTTAGAGCCAGAGCATTGGGTCGCGTTGGTCGGACTCGGCCCCCTGACACACATTGACTCGTTAAAATAACGACATAATAGCTAATTTAGCGATAATAAGCGCGAACGGTATCGTTCAAATTAGCGTCGAAGGTGAGGAGGCAAGCGACCAGCCCAGTCGTCGTTCTATACGTCGTCTCGTAGTTTATACGTTGGCTAGTTGGTGCTGGTGCCGATATGTTCGCCGCTGATGCTGACGCCTGTCGGTTGGCGGGTTCTACTGTATTTTCATGCTACTGTATTCTTCGCGACTTTTTTTTTCTTTTACGCGCTGCGTCGCATGCGCCTTGATAAAGGAACAGAGAAACGAGAAGAAGAGGAGATGTTAAGAGGGAAGATGAGGAGAAGAGGGAAGAGCTCAGACAAGAATTAAAGGAGCGTCTATACAGGCGTCGACATCCCGCGGAAAATACGCGAACTATTGTTTCTGGACAGGGTCGTAATTTGGGGGCGCTGAGAAAATACGGTAAGAAAATATTAGTTTTTTCTTTTCGTTCTTTTTTCATATCGTTGGTTAAAATTTCTGTTTTTTTTTCAACACGTCATGTAAATTTTTCAGTAGCTTCCTCTTTTACGTTTTTTTTTTTTTTTTTTTTTTCGATTTTTATTCGGTATTGATTTTTTGTTTTCGTTCAGCTTGAATCAACAATTAATACGATTTTGAAAATTTAAACAAAGTATTTTATCAATTAATTCTAACGATTAGATTTCGTACGGTTTTCTTCTTATTTTCCTGT
Source organism: Macrophya alboannulata (assembly GCA_949628255.1). Lineage (NCBI taxonomy): Eukaryota > Metazoa > Arthropoda > Insecta > Hymenoptera > Tenthredinidae > Macrophya > Macrophya alboannulata. The sequence goes on from OX451207.1 coordinate 21,711,879, forward strand.
ATAAATAGTTAGGTGACAAAAATCGAATCGACTTTTGTCGAAGCCAAAACAGAAGAAAAAAAAAAAAAATTGAAAAAAATTGCATCATTCGAATCCTGAATATTCCGAATTTTATTCTTCCAAAACAAAAGAGGAGACATTGATTTTTATAAAGTATATATACATTTATATACCTGTATATGTATAATTTGACAAATGATGTGATGAATGAGAAAAAATAAAAAATAAAAATTTTCCCTCCCTATATTCACTCGATTATTTGATTCCTATTTTTCCATAATATTTCAACCAGACATTTACTATAATTAATTTTTTTTATATTAAACCTGTATATAACTATCGGGGAATATTAATATTAAATTTGTAATAATATTTATACGGCACTGCGCGGCGGTGCCTATCCGCCGACTCGCAATAATATATACATACGTATATCTATATATTTTATTATGTATATGTATGTACAGTCGGGCAATTAAGTTCTTGTAGGGTCGAAATTTCGGCTCCAACGTTTCAGCGTCTACGCTGTTGAGCATGCCCCTCGCTCCGCATACCCCGCACCCTGAGCCCATCGATGCGTTACGGTCGGTCGGTTGGCTATCATTTATCACATATATTTGGAAAGTATTTCTTACTTTATTTTGAGCAGGATAGTCTGCCTGATTTGCCTTCACGCCTACCGGCTCGTCAAATATCGTCCACAAATATACATCTAAGACATTGTCACCTGATTTCAAACTTCTTCATTTTAGTGAGAAAGAGTTAAAATTGAACTCGATTTTGATATTATACAGAATATCCTCGTGCAATCAGTTTAGAAAAATTTCATCTAAGGATATGATGACCAACCGAATGAAAGTCGCATTTCAGATTCAGCAGCAGTCTACCGAATTTCTGATTACAGCAAATTCTTCATTTCTTGTAGTCATTATTCGATGTAAGCTTTCCGGTAAATGTATATCTACGATGAATGAAAATAATGAAAATTAAGTTACAGGGAGAAGAATCAAGGTAACATACTCGGTTGGCCGTTTATGAATTTAGATAAAATTTCATATTTTCATTAAATAACAAACAAATCCAAAATCAGAACTCAATAGTAGATAATGAGAAAAAATAAATTTGATGCAAGTTTGGGAAAATCTCCGTAATCAGCCGAGAATTTGCCAAAGATTAGTTGCCTCGATGCCTCAGCGAATGCAAAGAGTAATAGCCAGTAACGGCGAGATAAGAAAATATTGAATAGTAGTTAATGTAATTTATATATCGCGTTATAAATATGTATATTATAGTTTATTGAAGTAGGACAAAATAATATTTCGCTTATGGCTACATAAATGTATTTATTATATAATGGAATATAAAAGATCTTCAATTATTTGGATAGTTTTGTAGATTTCATTAAAATAGATATTTCGTTGTATTTTTTTACTTATATAATTTTAACCACGTAGTATATTCAAATATTCTTAAACAGTGATCAATTGTTCTTGGAATATGAATATAATGTCTTGTGATCTACCTGTCTTTAGTATTTATATGGCTGTCGAATTATATATTTAATAGATCATTATATTTTCATAAATCTGTCAGTTTTCATATTATTATATTTATGTATGTAACAAATTATCTCTATCATAATTTATTTATAGTTCATTAATATTTTGTTGTTATTATATTATTATACTTCATTAGTTGTTCATATTTGTAATAGATATAAATTTCATGTTTCTTTATTATTTTTTGTATTATTCAGTATTTCATTGAATGCATCTATATTATTTTGCTGTTGTTCGGTTTGTTTTTTCTCATTATCTACTATTGAGTTCTGATTTTGGATTTGTTTTTTATTTAATGAAAATATCAAATTTTATCTAAATTCATAAACGGCCAACTGAGTATGTTACCTTGATTCTTCTCCCTGTAACTTAATTTTCAATAGTTTCATTCATCGTGGATATACATTTACCAGAAAGCTTACATAGAATAATAACTACGAGAAATGAAAAATTTGCTGTAATCAGAAATTTAGTAGACTGCTGCTGAATCTGAAATGCGACTTTCATTCGGTTGGTCATCATATCCTTAGATGAAATTTTTTTAAACTGATTGCATGAGGATATACTGTATAATATCAAAATCGAGTTCAATTTTAACTCTTTCTCACTAAAATGAAGAAGTTTGAAATCAGGTGACAATATCTTAGATGTATATTTGCGGACGATATTTGACGAGCCGGTAGGCGTGAAGGCAAATCGGGCAGACTACCTGCTCAAAGTAAAGTAAGAAATACTTTCCAAATATATGTGATAAATAATAGCCGACCGACCGACCGATGGGCTCAGGGTGCGGGGTATGCGGAGCGAGAGGCATGCTCAACAGCGTAGACGCTGAAACGTTGGAGCCGAAATTTCGACCCTACAAGAACTTAATTGCCCGACTGTACATACATATAAGAATATTGAATATACACATACGTAGAAAAATAATTAGTGTACAGGTATAAGTATAACAGTATTGGACAATTCTTCAAATTCCTTTAATCCTATATAATGTCAGTTTGTCTATATATACATAGTAAATGCTATGATTACTCATTGTATTCTAATATAATACGTATAAATAGATTAATCAATAAATTATAATTCGATTGATTAATTATTTATTTGATAATATAACCGTACGATTTCATTATTATTAACACAATAATATGTCGGATGTGCAGTGTTAAGAAATAAATATAAAAAAAAAAACACAAAAAAAAAAGAAATGACAATTTTTATGAAAAATTTGAACTATTTTTTTTTTTTTTTTTTACCAATAGTTTTTCACGAGTAATTTTCAATTTTTTTGATTCTTTATTTTCTGTTTTTTTTTTTTTTTGTTTGTTTTTTATTATTATTTTTACTTGTACAGTTCGATCGACACAATAAAATAGAAAAAAAAAAAAAACTACGAAAATTTTTAAGCTTTTTTTTTTCTAATGAAAAACTACGACGGTTGACAATTTTTCATTTAACGAAAGAAGAAAAAAAGAAAACCACTTATACTCATAATTTAAAAGACCACGAAAATCGACGAGAATTGACAATTTTTTTTTTTTTTTTTTGCCAATGAAAAACTACGGAACGTTTCAATTTTTCCTGTAGAAAATCGTTGAAAATTTTTTCTTTTATATACCTGAAATAAGATTTGAAATTTTCACCGCAGGGTATAGCTATACAAACATACATACATACATACGTGTATAGGTACATAGATATGAAATAAAAATATATAAAGAGCGAATCAAACCTATATCAATATAAATATCTATATACATATATACCAATGTATACATATAAATATATTTATATGTATAGATATATACCTACACGTTATAGTAGACAATAAATTATAACGCATTAAGAACCGTACAATATATACGACGAGTGTCATATGCGATGCATCATCATCATATCATCATCATCAACCGTCGTCGTCGTCATGTGTATGAACTACACCCAACCTCTACGATCAACGCTCGCTTACTCGCTTACTCGCTATTGCTTTAACGTGAAATTCTCGAAGGGCGTGGTTCTCTAATTTCTCCAAAAACATTAACAATTACCTATCCCTACTTGAACATCAACAATAAGACATCCAAAAAATAAAATATTAACACGAATCCTAGAACCTGCAGCTAAACTAATTCAAACAAATCGATGACCAAATTTCGCTGTATCGTTAAAAAAATTATTCCTACGGCTTCAAAACTCAGTTTTTCTTAATAAAAATGTATGAACGTAATAAGGTACTTTGTTATTATTAAACTAAACGAGCAACATTTCCGTTTCTCGCTATTCGACGATTCAAATATTATACAGAAAAACGAAAGATTGAAAAATAAAAAATCGATTACGAGTAACGAAATAAATTCACAAGGGTTTACCGATTTTTCGTGGAAAAATTCAAAAATCGATTTGAAAAGCAACAAAATATATTCAAAATTATATAAAACGAACAGCAAAATACGATTAACAAAACGCAATTGTTTGTTGTTTAATTCACTCACCTCGTCGCTTAGCTTCCCTTTCGACGCCATCTTGGCAACAACAGGTTTTTTTTTTTTGACACTCTTAGCTGTTGCGTCCGCAGGCCGAGAGGTATAGTAATTTTCTCTCTCTTCCTCCGATTTATTAGTCCCTCCCTCTCTCTCTCAATTTTCTTTATTTTCCCTCTTATTCTACGGATTCTTTTTCTCTCTCTATTATCACGGTTTTTTTAAACTTATACTCTCGGCATCGCCTTAAGATTTAGGCGTTATATATTAACGTTATGGAGACCGGCCAACGTGCAACGAACTACTAAAGAGTGAAGCACTAATCCGAGAGAGTATAGTAGTATAGTAGTAGTATTATTATGACGAAGAGAAGGTAAGAGAGGAGGGAGAAGCGGCTTAACAGCAGCAGCAAGCAACCAACATTCACTTCTCTTCCTCTTCCTCTCTCTCTATCACCTCTTGTACATCAAGTTAGCTAAATGAAATGAGGGAATTTCAAATTCCCCCCCACCCCTCGACAGTTCGTTGTATAGTATCCAGTATTCACTATATCCAGTTCCGAACTGTCAGATACCGAAAACTCGCTTTCAAAAGTCGTTGAATTTCCACCGTTTTATATACTGCATATGTTACAACGTACTAGATACAGTAGGAACCGTTGTACAGTTTCTTTCTTTACCCAGGTCTCCCTTTCCCTGCAGATACAGTAGAAGCTGTTTTATCCACGTCCACTTTTTTGGTGTTTTATTTTATTTTTTTTTGTAGGTTTATTAATTGTGCAAAATCACTCGATGAATGATTGAAATAAATCGGTCAAACGATCACTGCAGATTACTTATTTAAATCCTTTATACGAAACTGCGACTGAGGATCTCACTCGCTTATTGTACACTGCGATTATTAATTACTGACACAATAGTGACCCAGCATTTGCTGCTCGCACTGCAACGGTTTTACCTTTTCTGTATACGTTGTACATATTTTATATACGTTTCGGTGAACCCCATTACGCACCCGAAGCCCCCGTTATTACCCCTCCTTCTCTTTTTCCTACCTTTCAGCCCATTCTTTCCAACTCTCTTTGTTTATATATATTTATATAGGGGGGTCCTTTTTTGGTGTTTTTTTTTTGCGACCGCGTACCAAATCGTCTTCAGATAATTTGATAAAGATTCTCCAAAAATTTCAGCTTTCTATCTCAACTCTAAACCCTGCCGCAAAGAGGGTTAATTTTGCCATTTAAAATGGCACGTTTTCGCGATGTTTTCCGGGCAAAAATAAATAATCGTAAGAAATTAGTAATTATTATTGGCATCGATGGGCTAAAATTTTGGTAAAACTGTTAGCACCGGCCTCGTATAACAATAACCTTTTTTTCTAAAACAGCTTATAGCACCGATACCTAAGAATTCTTCTATGGTATACTTATATTGATATTATTATTATTATTATTATTATTCTAATTGTTAATTTGTAAGGCGAGGCATTGATAGTACCTATAGGTATTGAAATAGATAATTATATTATACCTATATACAGTGGATTTAACTATGTGGATGAAGTAATAGTAAATAAGTAACTGACTAACTAACTGTTTAGCGTGTCGATGTTGAGTTCGTCAATGAATAGAACCCGACTACACGTAATTCTATTCAATGTGTCTCTTTTTTTTCTATTTCTATTTTATTGTTAAAGTTGATTAGCGACTAAGCGATGTCTTTTATATATATTATTACCGATTTTGTATATATATTTTTTTCATTCTTCAATTCAATTCGTTTCACGATTTTCGTTATCTATTTCGTTCAATAATTTCTTTCCGTTCGTAAGATTTATAAAATATATCTTCTTGTCATCTTCTTGTTATTTTTTTCTTCTTTTCAGTGAGTTTTGATTTCACATCGTGTTCAGCTATAATTTTACACAGAGATTTAAATTCACACTCTTTCGTACGAACCTACTGCACAGTTGAGAATAAAAAATATACAAGTATGTGTGTAACGTATGTACATTTGATTATTCAATAATTTATTAAGCAAGCTATCGACTGTCGGAAATACAGACAACCTTAATATCTACTGTCGCTTACAGTTTCCTGTCTACCATCGAGAATATAGAAACTGAATAGACTTCGTTGACGTTCAGAGATCAGTCGATAAGGTATCAGAGTCTAGTCAGTCGATAAGGTATCAGTAAATACCAAACACTCTCCCTAAATTTTTTTTCTTTTTGTTCTTTGTCTTGTTAATTTTTTTTTGATCACATTTTCCTATCCAATTTTTTATTTTTTTTATTTTTTTTTTTTGATCTCTCGTTTCAGAAAAACCAATATCACTTTTATTTCGATATTATAGCATTTTTCAAAAACTCTTTAAACATTGAAATAATTCAAAAAATATAGCAATCGCATCTGAATATTAATGTCAATTTTTTTTCTCAATTCAATGATTCGTAAACAGTATCGTCATCCTGTAACAGACCACCTGTTCCATCGTGGCCGCGTTAGATATCGTCCAAAAAAGCGTGGCTGGTAGCTGAAAAAAAAAAAATTAAACTAACAAAAATCAAAATTTTAAATTGATCAGGTTTTTTTTTTCGAATTTCTATTTCTATTTTTATTATTATTATACCAAACTTACAGGTGGCACATCTTGTACTGTGAGACTAGCCTCGTAGGCTACTTGTTCTCCGATCGAAAGATTGCACGTTGATTTATTCGATGATCTAGCTGATGTACAGGGATCGGGAAATACCTGGACTTCGACCATAATTCGACTGACGACAAAATATACTCTTTGGACAAGATCGTCGGGATTGAAGTCTGTGGAAATGGAAAAATTAAAATTTTACTATAATATTAAAAATTAGATTATATTATAAAGTATATAGGTTATATAGTATATAGGTATATATGTTGATAACAATAATAATAACCATGAGTTAATTTATTTATTTATTGATATCAATTATTACTTGTCCCTTGAATCGTTAAATGGGTCGTTATTTTCACTGTCGATCCAATTGCAAATTGACAGGGATAAAACTGGCAGCCTGCGACTTCGATATTCTCCAAATGGTAGGCCGATCCTGCAAGAAGAAAGAAAAAAATTAAAATTAAAAATAAAAATCAACAAATCAATAAATAAATTGATAAATAAGAAAGGGACAATATTATAGGTATATATACATTATACATATATGTACAATATAAGTATGTATTAAAAGATCATGAAAATGAAAAGTCGATTTCATTCCCTTATTATAGATGTCTTACACGAATTTTTAGGACCTGCACTTTTATAAATCATCTCAAAAAAAAAAAATTTCTTCAAATATCTTTTGCTTTTTTTCATTATGGTAAATTATAATATATATATTTAGAATCGATTAGATTTTCGCTTTTATTGGTACCTATATGTATATGTATAGGGCTTATATAATAGTTTTTGATTTATCTGAAAAAACAAACAAATAAATATATATATGTAAATAAAGTAAATTTTGGAAACGGTTACAAAAAAAAATTTTTTTTGCAAACTAATATTATTAATTAATCGAGATATCGCTTTTAAAATCTGTATAAAATATGACAAAATATAGCAGACAGGTATACATACGTATGTATGTCACTTATGATACATATAAAAGAACTTATATATCTACAGAGTTATCAATAAAAAAACAGCAATAGAAAAAATAAATAAATATATAAATGAAATAAAATCAAAAAAATCAATTCATTGACGTCAAAGAGTGTCAAAATCAAATGTTGTACGTTTATCCGCGCGACAGATAATGGTACGTGACTGTTGCACAAAATACTTTTTTTTATTTTTTATTTTTTTTTTCTGATATATTCACGTTTTTAACTTCCCGTCTTTTGGCATATCGAACGGGAAATTCGTTGTAATCACACCAAAAATGAAAAGTTGAGGTTTCACCAGATCTCCACGTGTCAAAGGTCGAAATAATCATCTCCAATCATTATTTCAGATGGACTCCTGGGTGTGCGCATGACAATATTGTATATTGTATGGATTGATGGATGGATAGATGTGTTCGATCAGATTTTTTTTTTTTTTTGTCAGACTATATCTCGAAAAAGAATGATCGGATTTTTATGAATTTGGTCCCAATCGACGCGCGGCGGATTCTCCGAACTTAGAATTAACTGATTAGATTTTCGCTCGGATTTTGGATTTTCTCGGTCAAATTAGGTATAGTTCCTGAGATATTCGAAGAACAAATTTTTTGGAAGAAGGAAAAAAAAAAATGATATAATTTAATCCATACTGAAAATATCTCGACAGAGGTTTGACTGAATTAAAGGTGTCGAGTAAAAATTCTTTCCTCAAGTTTTTTTGTTTTTTTTGTTAATTTTTTTTGTTCGGATCATTGATCAAAGATGCAAGGAAAAATTGTCTATATACCAATAATTTGAGGAAATATTTAAATGTATTCATATGTGCACGTGTTTTTGTTTGAATTTGAAAGATCCGGGTTTGAAATTTCAGGTCTGGCTCCATCCTGGTCAGCCGATTTACCTGATTCGTTTTTTTTTTTTTTTTTTATTTATATCAAAGATTTTTTTTTTCTTCATCTTATCTACACTTCTTCATCTTCTTATTACTTGTATCTAATATATAAAAAAATCTGCAAATCACCGATGAATCAGTACTTACAAAAAAGAAGAAAAAAAAAAAGAAGCAAAAAATATTCGTTGAATTTGATTATTATCGAAGTGTTGAATTTTAGTACATATATATTATTATATACATAGGTATATAGGTACAACAGTACCTTATACATAATATATGTCTAGTATAAGCAATTAATTAACGATATCAATCAGATTGATACACAAAGTGATTGACATATTTCATCGAATTGTAATTATTATATATATGTATTGTACATACATCGATAATTGATCGCGATGATAATTATATGATGATGATATGTTACTACTATACTAAATATAGTATATACACATCAGTTGACTTACAATATACATACATACGTATATATATATATTAGGGCGATTTTTTTTTTCGACTATTTTTATTTTTCACTCCCCACCTAAAATTTTGTTGGACATGTCGAACAAAAAATTCCCTGAAAGGTATAGCCCTTAATATTAATATTAAGGACTTTCCCAGAGCGTGAAAAGATTTTCCATCTAAAATACACGTAAAGCAAAAATTTTTTTTTTCAAAATTCTATAACTCAGCGGCAATTTATGCTATCACATTGGTCTTAGTCTCAATTTACGCAGAATTGAACGGTCTTCAAAAGTGTCTCTGACGGCGTAAGTGCAACTTACACTGGTGAGATGGTACGGGTCACTAAAGTTGATTTTTACCCAAAATTCTCTTTTTTTCGCTGTTATCTCCGAAATGATTAACTTTACCGAAAAAATGTAAAGGATAATTTTGTTGGAAATTTAATTTCCTACAAAAAAGGTCCTCTAGACCTAAATGCTCAGATTAATATTTCTTGAGATATTGAACTTCAACTTACTTGATGTAAAATTTTACCTTAACTTGGTATAAAATTTTTATGGTTTATTGTTAACATAATTATGATAAATATCATAAATATGATATGATATCATAAATTATGATATGAAATATCAACAATTTGAAACGTTTGATTCAATAAACCATAAAAATTTTATTTACCACAAGTAAGTCAAAGTTCGATATCTCAAGAAATATTAATCTGAGCATTCAGGTCTAGAGGATCTTTTTTGTAGGAAATTAAATTTCCAACAAAATTATTCTTTATATTTTTTCGGTAAAGTTAATCATTGCGGAGATAACAGCGAAAAAACGAGAATTTTGGGTAAAAATCAACTTTAGTGACCCGTACCATCTCACCAGTGTAAGTTTCACTTACGCCGTCATAGACACTTTTGAAGATCGTTCAATTCCGCGTAAATTGAGACCAATACCAATGTGATAGCATAAAATGCCGCTGAGTTATAGTATTTTGAAAAAAAAAAAATTTTTGCTTCACGTGTATTTTAGATGGAAGATCTTTTCACGCTCTGGGAAAGTACTTAATATTAATATTAAGGGCTATAACTTTCAGGGAATTTTTTGTTCGATATGTCCAACAGAATTTTAGGTGGGGAGTGAAAAAATAACAATAGTCGAAAAAAAATCACCCCAATATATATATATATATATGTATCATTATTTCTGTATGTCAGTCGAAAATTGAAAAACTGTTATAAAATTTTTTTTCTTTTCATCATTATTATTTATTTATTTAATTTTTTTGTTACTTTCTTACATTTTCTAAATACATACATACGTATATACTATATTTATACCTATACATATACAGGGTGGTTTGGTTTCAATCTCCTCAGGCCGATATTTCCCAAATCAACACAGATATTGCGAGAAAATATTTCGGAAATAAGTTGCTGCAGGGTTCACGAAATTTTTCGTTTTTTTTTTTCTTTGAACTTTGGAAAATAATACAAAAATTTTCCATGTATAATAATAATAATAATAATAATAATAATAATAATAATAATAATAATAATATAAGTTTCGTGAGCGTTTCACTATATATATATATATATATATATATATATATATATATATATATATATATATATATATATATATATATATCTAAATATTGTTAATATATAGTAGATAATGGGTATATACAGTTATAGATATGTATAGACGTCAATGTGTATAATATATATGGAAAGCACAGGAAATTAAACAGGTATGCACAGCAGTTGTTGCACGACAACGAACGCCAACAACGTGCCGGAAATTAATGAAACAATTATACCTATACACCTATATATCTACCTATATTCTTCTTGAAAGCGGGATACGAGAAGGAGGAGGAAGTAGGTGGAGGAGGTCGACTGCGGATGAAAATCTCGCGTGTATAGAATCTCTTAACGGATATATCTTTACATAACATACCTATATGTATAATATATATTATACATATAATCCTATATACCAGGGTGGTCAAAATTTAACTTTTTTTTTATTTTTTATTATTTTTAATTTTTTTTTTTTTTTTTTCACACGGATATTTCGCGCCAACGAAGATCGTCAATTTTTCCGAGAAATTTTTACAAAAAACTGGTAGCAAAGGGGGGGGGGGGGGGGGGGGGGGGGGAATGAAAGGGGCAGCTTACTCACCGCAGTCCTCGAACGGCACGGAACTACAATACGAAAATTGTATGAAAAATCCCAGAATCGTGAAGCGGACGAATTTGTCGACGATCCTTTTGAAAAATTCGAACGAAATCATATTAGAAAAAAAAGAAAAAAAAAAAAAAAATATTGACGTCAGTTATGTATGATATTAAGAATAATTGGGTGGGCTAGGAGTTAAGGTGTTATACCGATCACGATACAAGACTATACGTTAAAATTTGAAATTCCTTAACCGCCTATATATCGTTTTGTAAAACCACATTCCCGTGTTCCTATTATCGCAATTAATATATAGGTATATACATAGAGGTATATAAAATCTACGCACATAAGTATAAGGTATATGATTAATCAAAAAATAATATTTCACGTTTTAGATTATTCATGCAGCTGTGAGTGTACATATGTATATATATTTATATAATTCTATACTTAGATACATACCTATATATATGTACATACATACATACATGTCTGTACCTATTCTACTAAGTTGTCAAATATAATAATCAGGCTGGAATCTCGGACATTAACAACTGATTATATTGTCATCTCGATAATCATCTTTATAGATACATACATATATATACATATATAGTATATATGTATGTATATTATATTCGATTGTCATATTATAGAAAATCTATTTTTAATATCGTGTGCAATACATATGTATTTATATATATATATTAGGTTTTGCGATACGACCTCCGAAATTGATTGTTTTTAAATGTTTTTTTTTTTTCTTATCTTTTTTCTATTTTTCGAGTATCTTGAAAATTTTTTTATCAACGCAAAAATTGGCTTCTTGAACGTTTTGAAAAATGTCATCGGAAAAGAAAATAGAAATAATAGAAATGATGGAACATTTTCAAGTCATCGTAGCGACGGTGAAATTAATTTTCAGACACACGTCTCTTATCAACTAACAAAAAACATTACACAAAGTTTGGAACCGATTCTGATGGGGTTCAGGGTTTTGGTCCGGTCGATATTTTACGTGCAACACCCCATACGTATATAATGATATGTAAGGAATGTATGGAATTAGTGAAAGTTTGGAATGAAGGAATGAACGAAAATTTATCAAACCCTTTTAAAACCAGCACGATAACGATAAGCTAATTTATTTATATATATACCCATGTATGTACGTACATATATATATATATATATATATATATATGTATATATATATATATACAATATGTATTTATATATTTATTATATCTCTTATATCTTTCTCTTAATTGGATATTAGGCTGCAATAATTTACAGTAATTTCTTAAAGCCTTCAGTTTTCCTCCTACACGACTGTCTTATATATGGGTTTATGTACATACATATATATATATATATATATATATATATATATATATATATATATATATATATATATATATATATATATATATATATATATATATATATATATATATATATATATATATATATATATATATATATATATATATATATATATATATATATAAGTTCCTGTAGTTTCTTCTTCTTCTTCTCGGATAACACTTATATATATGTACCTTATATTTCTACCTCTATCATTTTCATAATACATAATGCGTGTCGAATTAAAAGCCAGGTTGCAGCATTGCGTTGCATTCCATGCGGGTATAGATATAAAAATATTACGAAAATATATATATACCTATGACGTATGGTACAGTTGTACAGGTATACATAGATTGACGCGAGAAGAAGAAGGAAAGGAGACGAAAAATGAGCAAACTAAAAAAGTAATAATAAAAATTGGAATAACATTCAAAATGCTAGACAAATTAATCGATCTGTATTCATTTTTCAACAGACAAAAAATAAATAAATAAATAAATAAAAACGAAAAATAAAAATAAAATTGAAATCACAATCGAATTGTTGTAAATTTTGTATTTGCGCTATTCAAAAAACCAAGAAGAAATAGAAAAAAATAAAATAAAATAACGAAAAATCAAAGTTGAAATCATATTTATTGAAATGCTATTAACTCTGATTTTCTTCTTTTTCGCAAAGAAAGATAGAAAAAAGAAAAACTTGTTTTCGTATAACGTAGAAATTAAATCGTCTTTCTTTTTCTTTTGGATTTATACTGTATTGCGATAAAAGCAACAACAATAAGTACAACAATAACAGCAACAATAAAGAACGAGTAGTCAATTCGGCTGACCTCGATGATCCAGTCGTATATAATATATATAGAATTATTTTCACGCCACCCGGGTTTTTCGTTTTTTCTTTTGGGTCTTTCTTTTTTCTTTTTTTTTTTTCGCAGGGAAATTGCGTCGAGGAAAAAAATCGACGAATGTTCGTTTTATAAATAATTCATTAATTCTCAAATTTTTCCTTTTTTGTTGTTGTTTTTCCAGAAATAAAATTTCAACAAATCATCCTCACATAGGTATAAATAATACACTGAGAAAAAAGTATAGTACACTCAACGAAATATTTTTTTCGATAGTCGCAACTGAATATTTAATTGATAAAACTGAATTTCAATTGGTGTGACTTAAAATTGATGGATATTATATGATACTCGATTAGACTAATAGATATTCAGCTGCGACTATAGAAAAAAATATTTTATTGAATTAACTATTTTTTTTCTCAGTGTAAATATACATATCTAAAATAAATCTTTGTATACATATGTATGTATATATATACCTATATGCAAACGCGCAACTTCCTTATTATATTATATATACCTATATTATACATAGCATATATTTCTTTTTCGCGAGGTTATATGTATAACTATTCGTAGATAGTATACCTATATGTACATACGCGTGTGTATGTAACGTGCAATAAAATAGAATAAAAATACATAAAGATACATTTGAGCTTTACACAAGTAGGAATATAAATATAATTCCTCAACTGTACGTCACATACATACTATCGCACATCCAGGTACATATGGAAAAATATATCGTGTCACGTAATTGCGATCTGCTACAAGGTTCAGATTCGAACAGCAGAGTCAAGGTGATCAGCACGCAAAAGCTGTATGTATGTATATATATTTATATATAATACATTTATACGTATAACGTATGTACGTGTCAATATATATATATATATATATATGGGGAAATAATTAATGATTCCGTCCACGATATACACGTATGTATATATATATCTCTGTATGTATGCAACTGTAATGACGCGTTTTATATGTATAGGTTGGTATATATATAGTCATATACGTGCATCAGGGGTTACGTATGTACCGCCAATGACCACGCGCAAATGTTAGAGACAAAGAATTTTCTTTTGTCTTAATTTTTTATCGAAGAGATAGATATATACATATTCATTCTGATTATATTAGGGTGGGCCAAATAAACCGATTATGTTTTTTTTTCAAAAGGTTCTTTCAAAAACTTGTTCTTTACGATCAAATAACAAACCTCGAAAAGTCTGAGCCCCTAATTTGGATATTCAGAAGTCACACATCCCAATTTTCTATTTCCTATTTAAATAACATCCAGGAAATGTTCTTCTGGCACACTTCCATTTTTATATCTCAAGTACTAATCTATCCAGAAAGATTCTTCATAGCTACTTTTGTTCAAAATTGAACGCTCCACAAAAAAGGTCTCTTGGTCTTTTTCGATAAATCTAACCGTTTCCAAGTTGACCATTAGAATTGTTAATGGCAATGGACCGTGACTAGCTTGGTAACGATTAGATTGATCGAAAAAGACTAAGAGACCTTTTTTTCAGCGCGTTCGATTTCAAACAAAATATCCGGAATCTTTCCAAGTAGATTAGTACTCGAGATATAAAAATCGAAGTGTGCCACGAGAAAATTTCCCACCTTATTTAAATGGGAAATAGAAAAATCGTGACGAGCGATCTTTAAACATTAAAATTAAGAGCTTATAACTATATTATAAATCCTATGTATTTGATAAATTTATCAAAGATTCATCTTTCAATTAATTAACGGAAAATAATCGATAAATAATAATATCAATAATCGCGATAATAATAATAAGAATAATGATAATAATAATAATGGTAATGATGCAGAGCAACATAGAAAGAAGTTCAGCGAATTCAAATTTTTTTTTTTTTTTTCTCTTTTTGGGAACCAGTTTATATAAATATATATTTTCGAGGTGTGAGAGGTATATATAATATATGAGACATTCCACAAATGGTGTCATGGGTTTTGGGCCTCAAAATTTCGATTTCAAATTTTCATTTATATTTTGTTGAACACATCAAAATGAACAAACTGTCAAAGTTTGAGATCTTTTGCTACGTAAGTAACGGAGAAACACCTATTTTTGCGTTTTTCTCATTTCTTTTGTTTTTAAGGTTTTCCGCTGACTGGAAAAATACAGGGTAAATTGATATTACTATTTTCCATCGCAAATTTTCTGAGTTTTTCAAAAAAAATATTTTCAAAATTTTAAATTCGAATTTTCACTATGAATCATGAGTTTAAAAGTCAAAAAGTCAAAAATGACAGCGTTCCCCAAATTTTTTTTCATTTTTTATTTTTGTTTTGAAAAGCTGAGACAATTTTACATGAAATCCATGCATAAAAAAAAACCCGGTCACTGTGGGTTCGACGATTAAAGAAAAAAATGTACGCGAAAATTTACGTTTCAAGTTTCAATAAAGCGATTGTCTTACATTTTTTTTTTTAATCGTCGAACCCACAGTGACCGGGTTTTTTTTTATGCATGGATTTCATGTAAAATTGTCTCAGCTTTTCAAAACAAAAATAAAAAATGAAAAAAAATTTGGGGAACGCTGTCATTTTTGACTTTTTGACTTTTAAACTCATGATTCATAGTGAAAATTCGAATTTAAAATTTTGAAAATATTTTTTTTTTTAAATTCAGGAAATTTTCGATGGATAATAGTGATACCAATTTACCCTATATTTTTCCAGTCAGCGGAAAACCGTGAAAACAAAAGAAATGAGAAAAACGCAAAAATAGGTCTTTCTCAGTTACTTACGTAGCAAAAGGTCTCAAACTTTGACAGTTTGTTCATTTTGATGTGTTCAACAAAATATACACGAAAATTTGAAATCGAAATTTTGAGGCGCAAAACCCATGACACCATTTGTGGAATGTCTCATATACATCTTCGTATTATTTCCAATATAACATAAATACTATATAAGGTGATGGACGACCGGTCATTGTATATATTTAGGATATACAGGGTGATTGGTTTTAATCGATCCAGACCGATAATTCCCAAACCGAGAGAGATATGAGAAAATATTTCGGACAAAAGTTGCTGGGTTCAGAGGGGGAAAGAAGTTGGCGGTGTCGGATTTTCCTGCGGAGACGCTGCTGAGGTCAGGAGAAGGTCAACTTGGTTTTTTTCAAATGGAAACCCATGTTTTTCATAATGTAATTCTGTTCCACTTGAAAAATCAAACGAATTTTGTATGAAACATTTTTTTGTCGGACACCAATATTTTATGATATCCAGCTGAACAACTAGAGATTTTTGAACTTTCGAAAACATTTCACCTCTAAACTATCAAGGTCGGAGAAAAATTTCAAGAGACAAAGAGTGCGTAATTTTATGCAAAGATTCTTGGAGAATAATTGCAGATTTTTTTTTCCAATAACTTTTTATTGCAGCTTCTTCAATTGCGTGGAAAACATCAAAAACTGTCAAAAAAAAAAAATCCGCAATTATTCTCCAAGAATCTTTGCGTGAAATTACGTACTTTTTGTCTCTTACAATTTGTCTCTAAACTTGATAGTTTAGAGGTGAAATGTTTTCAAAAAATCAAAAATCTCTAATTGTTCAGCAGAATATCATAAAAAATTAATGTGTCACAGAAAAATGTTTCGTACAAAAGTTTTTTGATTTTTCAATTAGAACAAAATTACGTAACGAAAAGCATGGGTTCCCGTTTAAAAAAACAAAGTTGACCTTCCCCTGACCTCAGCGGCGCCTCTACTGAAAAATCCGACAACGCCAATTTTTTTCCCACTCTGAACCCTGCAAATTTTGTCCGAAATATTTTCTCATATCTCTCTTGGTTTAGGAAATATCGGTATGGATCGATTAAAACCAATCACCCTGTATATAAGAAATGAGCAAATAATATCGAGAACGTTCTTATCGAATTTTGACTAACTCTTTCGTACGTGGTTCGCGGGTCAATGTTCCGAATTTTGAAAATTTTAAACGATCGAAATTCCGGATTTCGATATCACAAATTCACAGTTTTTGAAAATATAGCATTTCCTCGACAGTCTGAGAGGTCGATTTAAAAAAATTTCAAATCAAAAAGGACCATCGAATCATGCAAAAAAATCGGAAACTCGAAATTCTCGCAGGGAGCGTCATGCCCCTCGATTAAAATTCACGGATAACTTGACTTTCGGAGTATAATATCCTAAACTTTGAACTTTAGATCGAAAATTATGTATATATACGTATACCGATCATATTTATAAAACTGAAGACGATTTCTCCCCTGCAGAACTATCAGCGAGTTTCTCTCTTCATTTTTTCTATACTCTCCGATTTACAGGATCATTTTCCATAACTGTACGAACTTATACCTACGTGGGACACAGACACGGACGCACACCAAGATACATACTCGTTTATAGATCGCGAATTTATACTGCACCTGGCTATAGGCCGCATGTAACGTGCAAAAAAAAAACGTGTTTGTGTCTCTTTACCTGCACGTCTCGGTCCCCTCGCTTCTATCCGAAGTTATAAACCTGAATCGACCTCGTATATCAGACTCCCGATCCCTTCTTCTTCCTTACTTTACAGTCCAAAGGATCGGTATTATAATATTCGAGTCAGTCAAGTCAGTCGCTCAGTAGAAGTCAGTCAGTCAGTTAGTCGGTTTAGTATCTTAGTGAGATTTTGTAGAACGAAGACATCAACGGAGAACTATAATATAAATTGATCGTGATCGTAGATAAATATATATATATATATAGATATATCGGTACACTACGTATACTAGACTTTCAAAAAATTGTATAACAAAAAAAAAAAAAAAATATAGTCTCATTGCTTGCTTCACCTCATAAGAAGAGTTTTGGTTTCTATTTATTATCATTATTATTATTATTATTACTATATATATATACATTGTATATATATTTGCCAATACTTTCACCAGTTGAAGAATAAATATGATTAGAGAAACTGTTATCGTACTACTGGCCTTGTATGCCACCGCCTCAAATGCCTCGCAGGTTGCCGATTGTAAGACCGGTCAGTATTTATATATATAATATATATACTATATATATTTACATATTATATTTATTATACATAATTTTTATACATAATTTTATAACCCCATTCTAATTTTTTTCTTTCGGTTTTTTTTCTTATTGTTTCATTTTTTTCTTTGAAAAAATTGTTTCTATCCTGTTCTTAATGTTTCTTTTTTTGTCATTCGATTTTCATCAGAATGTATTTTTTCAAAGATGGACAAAGATGGAGAAACAGCGAGAGAGAGAGAGAGAGAGAGACGATTTTATTTATTTTTTTTTTTTAGAAATCATTTTATAATTTTTTTTTATCTCTTTTCCCTATTTCTTCGCCTTCTCGTCTCATTTTTGGATTTCTTGCAAATTTTTGATACTCAATTACTTTTTTTTTTGTTTTGTTTTTATGTGTTTTTTTTCCTCGCTTTTTCTCTCTTCTCATTTTCTCGTTACCACATAGGTAATATACATATATATATATATACACGTATCTGGGTATGTAAATACATATACGTGATTTTATTTAAGAAAACTCACGATTCTCGACTCATAATCATGAAAATAATAATAATAACAATATTAAGCCAAGTAGGGATAATTGGAAAGAATAATAAAGTATAATAAATGAAAATTGTTGGAAAAATACTGTGCGACTGTTCGGTGATATTATAATCGAGAGAAAACAAAAGTTTGAAATTTTAAAGGTCGATTTTAATCTCTTCCCCCCCCCCCCCCCGATCCCTGTCTCAATTTTGTATACTTATCCATGTATCTCTCTATCTTTATCAATATTTATATATCTCCCTCCCTCTCTCTCTCTCTCTCTCTCTCTCTCTCTCTCTCTCTCTCTCTCTCTCTTTCTCTCTTTCTCTTTATACTGCAGACGAAAAACCAGAAAAACCTGAAAGTTAAATATATATCTAACAATATTTGAATGTCGGATTATATCGTTGGAAAAAGTACAATTAAATTTGTCTTTCTTGACCAAAGTCGACTGAATTCCACAATTATATAGATGATATTTTTTTTCCTTTTTCTCTTTTTGTTGGAAATTATAAAGAGACGAAAAAATTACACGACTACGACATAAGACAAGATTGTACAGACAAATTTCAGTCTTTTAATTAACGAATTAATTGTTTTTTTTTTTTTTCTACATTTGTTTTTCCATTTCTTTGGCCAATTATTTTTTTCTTCCGTTTCTTTTCATCTTTTTGTTGTTGTTGTCGTTTTTTTTTTTACCTCAAATTCGAAGATTTTCAACGAGATTTCATTCGAAATTTTCTTATTCCATTCGACGAAAAATCGACGAAACAATAACAAAAAAATAAAAAAGAAGAGATTTGTTCACGTCATATATTTGTCATTAGAATATTATCGATCGATTGATGATTTTTTTTTTATTCCTTTTTCGTTTCATTGATTCTTCTTTTTCGTTTTCTTATTCTATGTGTTTTGTTTATTTTTATTTCTCTTTCGTTTCTCGTGATTTTTCTTCGTTTCTCCAAATATTTTTTTTTCATTTTTCATTCGAATTTTTTTATTTTTTCTTTTGGTTTTTTTGGTGTGTTCTTTCGTTTCCCCATGAACATATTCGGCCACAGCTGTGATTTTATATGTACCCGGTATACACAATAATCGAAGACCCAGCTAGGAAAAACATGAAAATCGAAAAAAAATTAAAAAAAAAAAAAAAAAAAAAAAAAAACTGGTTTACCCACCGCGTGATAGCTGCATAAAAAAAATTCATAATTATACATCGTATTGTATATATTACGTATGAGTATATCAAATGTATGTATGTACGGATTTTATAGCTTGAGGCTAAGAAAAAAACCAGAAGCGAATGGTGTGAAAAAAAAAAATGATATTATAATTGAAAGAATCGAAAAAAAAAAATTCTTTTCGCCCTGTTTTGATCTCCGATCGGATTATTGATTAGATTTCTTTTCTATTTTTTCTATCGCCCGATTAGTTGTATATATGTATATGTATGTACATATGACAAGGAATTATTTTACATTATATATACGTGTACATATATGTGAAGAAGATATTTCGTATGATGGTCTCATGGAGAAGAAATAGAAAAAAATTCGAGAAAAATGAATGAGAACGAAAAAAAAAAAAAAAATGTAGAGGTGGAGAATAAAAAGAAGGGGAAGTAATTACCTCAATCCCATTTCATTTTCATTTTAATTTTATATCTTCCTTCCTTCCTATCTTTTTTTTTTTTTTTAATTTTTTTTTTCTCATTCTTTTCTTTTCTCTCTTAGTGGAGAAATTTTTTTTACGGATCGTTGAAATATGCTCCCGTGACACCTTCGCCCATCTATTCTATCCTCTTCTCTCCTCGTACCTCCACCGGAACATTTTCATTCACCTCATACCGAGCGATTCATGGAAAGAGGCGAATTCGTTTTAATTTATTCAATCCCCCTATTCTCCTACCTCCTCCTACTCTCATCGTAATTCCCGTCCAATTGGGGGTAGGTATGCGTTTTCAACGTTTATTACTAATTTATACTGCGCCCCCCTCTGATAGCCACTTTTTTGTCTCTTTCTTTCTTTCTTTCTCGGTTTTTATAGATTTTTTTTTTTGGCAAAACGAAGAACTGAAAAATCGAAAAATACGATATACTTACAAAAAAAAAAAAAAAGAACGAACTAAAAATCAATAAATAAAATAAAATCAAAATCAATTTTACTAATTTTTTTTTTTTTTTTTCACAAGATGTTCAATTCTTTCACGGTTTTTTTTTTCTTCGTTCTACGTTTTCTATTTCTCTCATTTTTCGATCGTTCAATTTTGCAATTTCCGCTTTTCCGTAGAATTGAAAACAGACATTATTTCTCATTGTACATTACATACATATACCCATACATAGATATAGACACGTGTAATTATTGAATAGTTATATACGTAAATGCAACTTCGACTTTGATCTCTGTACTTTCACTTCATACATATATACGTATTATATGCTACACCTATATCTTTATTAGTCTCGTAGAAATCGTGAGAAAAAAAAAGGAGAAAAAGGAGAGAAATAGCTGGAAGGCTATAGCCTTGGAGTTTGAAACGTACGCATCTATATACATATATATATATATATATATATATATATATATATATATATATATATATATATATATATATATATATATATATATATATATATATATATATATATATATATATATATATATGTATGTATATATATATATATATATATATATATATATATATATATATATATATATATATATATATATATATATATATATATATATATATATATATATAGAATACACATATCGTTAGCTGTATAGAAAAGTCACGTAACTACCAAAAAGAAAAAAAGTTCAGAAAAAGCATGACGTATCTCCAGAAAATAATTATTTGATTATCACTCAAATTTTCAAAACGTGAAAATTTTGGTTATAGTTACGTGACTTTTTTATTTGGCTAACGATATATGTATTCGATTGAAGTTACATGAACAAGAAAAAAAAAAAAAAAAAACTACCAAATTTTATAAAAATAAAACTAGCAAGAAACAAAAATCCGATAAAATCTAACGATAAAACAAAAATGACACAATCGATTGTTTTATAATTCGAGGACTTTCGATATTTCTTGATCGATTCCGTCCATTCACTTATTCATTTATTCATTTTTTTATTCTTTTGATTTTTTTTTTTTTTTTCTTTCGTTTAGCCAAATTTGAAAGTATGATTTTTTTCTCTCTTTCAATACATACATATATGTTTTCGTCGATTCCTAAAATCGTTAGAATTAAGTAAAAAAAAAGAAAGAAAAAACTCAAGAATAAAAATCCAAAAACCGGAAAGAAAAGAAAATATGAATCAACAATAAGAAAAAACTAGTTCTATTTCATTGCTCTTATCTTTTATATTATCTACATGCTTTACATTATGTATAAGAAAAAAAAAAAGGTTACTCTATATATTATTATTATTTTATTATATTTGTCATTCCGGGTAAATTCCACTTATATCTTTGCCATATATATGCAGGTAAAATTTACGAAGATGAGAACTACGTGAAAATCACCGCTTGTACGAGACCTCCCTGTATATTGAAACGTAAAACAAGTGTCGAGGTCAGGCAACTTGTTACGCCAAAAAAGGAAATCCGATCTTTGACCACCAAAGTCAGTGCCCGAATACTCGGACTTCCGGTTCCATTTATTGGCGTGGATGGAACAAACGCTTGCGATTATATCTACAATGTTGATGGGACTAAAGCAAGCTGTCCACTCGCTAAGGGCAAGCAATATGTCTACATAAACAGTTTCAATGTTCTCCAAGCCTATCCAAGGGTTCGTAAACTTCATTTCTTAATTGCTAATAGAAAATTACGCTTACAAACAGTTTTTCGATGATATCTCAAAAACCGTGAATGATATCGAGATGAAGGTGCAGATCAAAAATGAAGCTTATAAAATTTTCTATAAAAAAGGGGTAAAACATGTTTCTTGTATCTTCATCCGTTTAGCTGTATTTTGAGTCTGAATACTATGTAAAATAAAATAAAAAATCAATCGTTAATATAAACTTGATAATTGACAGTTGCGAATTCTGTACTGAATTACAGCGAAACCGACGAATATACAGGAAAAGTGTATTGCACCTTTTTTATGGAGAATTTAATAGCCTTTATTTTTTTTATCAACTTTCATCTTGATATCATTTACGGTTCTCGAGATATAATCGAAAAACTGTTTTGGAGTATAATATATTTTTCTTAATCGATCTAAGGATTTTTAATAAATCTTGTTTCTGATTTTGTTTAAATAAATATTACTGCCGTTATGATATAATATCTTCGAAATTTGTGAATTATTCCTTGACACCGTTAACCGCAATGACCTTTATCTGAATAAATAAAATATGGAAATAAAAATAAGACATTTTTCGAATAGAATTCAAATTTAGTTTTTGGTCCTTGACCGGAAAAAAAAATTTGTGGATTTTGTGCGATAAAATGAATTAATCTACAATTTAGTCGATAAAAAATAATAAAAATGAAACAAATTTTTTTTTCTCCTCTCTTTCATTATGTTGATTTTTGCAAAAACAAAAAACGAAGGGACAAAAAAATTCGTCGGAAAAAAAAAATAATAAAATAAATAAAATAAAAAGAAAATATTGAAAGTAATTCATTATATACTCATATACTTATATATATATATATATATATATATATATATATATATATATATATATATATATATATATATATATATATATATATATATATATATATATATATATATATATATATATATATATATATATATATGTGAAAATTTATTATTGCAGATTGACACGGTCGTTCATTGGGCATTGAACGATGGGAAAGAAGACCTTGGATGTTTCGAGGTACCGGCGAAAATAGTGTCATAATTTTAATAATAGTATTGGCTATAATTATATTGATTATTAACGGTGATTGATTTTGAAACGACTGCAGTGGCAATATTATAAACATATACATACCTATATATATATATACGACAATACCTATGTTACGTATGTCTATCAGATAGATAAATAAAGATATAAACGAAACAAATGAATGAAAAAAATGAATAAATGAATTAAAAAGAAAACAAAATCAAAAAAAAAAAAAAAACATCTAATGTAACACTTTTTTTTTTTACAAAATCCTCTTTCATAGCTCGTAAATGTTACATGCTATTGCGTTAAATTACAGCGAATTATTTGAGTTGATGAAATTGATTCTGCAAAAAAATAAAAAACTGATTAGCCCTGGTGAAAATAATTTTACGAATTTCTGAAAAAAAATTTTTCATTTTTTTCATTTTTTCCTTGGGAAACTTGCAAACTTCTGTTATAAAATTTGATTATAAAATTTCTTTTGTTTTCAAAATCTGTTTTTCTTTCTATTTTTTATTTTTTATTTATTTTTTGGTATTTTTGATTTTTTTTTGATTTACTTATTACGTGTAACGTTCACCGGTATGTTGTACACATACCGAAAATTGGTGTCGGTAAAGAAGTGTCATCTAGCCGACAGGACGTGTTGACATTAGTCGGTAATCTTACCAACTGCGGAGTAGGTAAGTAAATTTATGTACATACATAGGTTGGATAAGTTACGTTGCTAGATAAGATAGTTTTTCTAATTTTTCTTTTTATTTTTTTATTTTTTTTTTTTGTTTTTTATTCTTTGTACACCGAACGGTAGCGACGTCCCACGTAAATTTAGGAACCATAGTATTTATTTATATATACCTGTTATATATATGTATACACATACATACATATATGTATAAATCGAAACCAATAATTTTCCGAATAATTATACAGATTTTCGCAAAAACGAAAGAAAAAAAAGGAAAACAAAAAAAATTCATATTATTTCTTTTTCTTTCAGCGGTTTTCGAAATTTTCTTCTCCCCCTCTATTTTTTTAATGTTTTTTTTCAATTAGTTTTTCTTTTCAATATAGAATCGTTATTTTTCTATTGTTCAGCGTTTTTTTTTTTCCTTTTTTTCTTTACAGAAAAATTTATTTTCAGAAAAAAAAAAGGAAAAAAACTAAAAAGGAAAAACTGATGAAACAAAATAAAATAAAAATCGTATCGTTTTTTATATACATATACGTATTGAAGACTAGGAGAAGTTAAAAAAGAAAAAACAGAGAATTAGGAATAAATTAACGTCGTATCGAAAGTTTCAGGGATATAAAGGGACGACGTGGCCGTATTAAATAGAATCGATAAAATATAGGTATACAGCTATAAGGTATAATTCCGTGATTATATAGGTATATAACCGAAAATCCCTTGCGGATCAGCCTCAAACGGATTTTGGATTTTGAGAATCCGTACAGGCATCGTATATACGATGGATAAATGGATATATATATATATATATATATATATATATATATATATATATATATATATATATATATATATATATATATATATATATATATATATATATATATATATATATATATATATATATATATATATATATATATATATATATATATATGGATGTGGATAGATATAGACTTGGATATACCTATAAATAGACGCAGGATAGCTACGTGTGACTTGTGCCTGCATAAGAATGATAATTACTTCATATTCATGAAAAATTCACATACCTCTATACACATGACCTCAGAAACTATAATAACAATATCAAAGAATCTGATTAGTTTATTAATTTTCTCTAATTATTTAAGGCACATGGATATTTAATTTATATACCTATATACAAGTATATCTATCCTGCAATATAACAAAAAAATTTTTGCGGGTTATTTTTCGAATCGATTGCAAAACGAGTGGAAAAAAAAAATTTTAAATTGACAAAAAGTTTGCAAGAAGAATTGACAAAAGAAAAAAAAAAAAATAAAAGAATATTTTCTACTTTTCAAAAATAAAAAAAAAATTGAGAGAAAAAAAAAATAATAAATGACACCTAGATATACAAATTAATGTACAGATGGGTTCTGATTGGTCGGCGCAATTTTTTTTTCTTTTTTTTTTTTTTTTTCATTACGTTTTTCGTTTCGATTCCCCCTCGAAAATTGACTTTAATATAACATTTATCTGCGCGTTTTTCAATTCATTCAATTTTCAAAGATTGCATCTTTATCTCTCTCTCTCTGGCTCTTTCTCTCTTTCTCTTTTTATCTACATATGTATATCCGAGGCGTGAGTGCAGGGAGTCACTTAAGTATGCGTCCTTACCCAGGGACAAACATTCTCCCACTTACGATCCCATCTCCACCCCTCTTCTTCTTCTTCTTCTTCTTCTGCTTCTTCCTTCGCCGTTGTCGCACAGCACAGTGGCTTTTTGGAGTTTCGGGTAGTATTGGAAGTTTTCGGTTAGGGTGGCCGTAGGTGCTGCAGGTGGTGGCGGCGGTAGTGGGGAGGGTGTCAGAGCTGTTGGTGCGCCGCGTCGCGTCGCGCCGTGCCCGAGCCGCGCCGCGCCGTGCCGCGCCGCGACGCTACGGTACGCGACGCTGTTACCCTTATCTGTCTCTTCAGTGCGCCGTACGCCGCCGGCCGAAAACTATATTGTCGGCGTATAATATATATATATATATATATATATATATATATATATACACATATTTATACGTCCATATATATATATATTTATATACAAGACACACGCGAGCGTGTCACGATTACGATACAACCGTCGATCTCGGTCCGTCAAAACGCGAAAGAAAAATTTCAGTTTTTTTTTTTTTTTTTTTCAAGTTTTTCTCCCCCCCTCTCGCTCTCTCTCTCCCTCTTCTTATTATTATTCATCCGACCATCCCCTGAAAAAAAAACAAATAAACAAATACAAGCAAACAAAAATAATAATAATAATAATAATAATAATAATAATTATAACAATGATAACAACAACAATAATTTTATAGTTGAATGTACCTATATATTATTTTTCACATGCTGTGGGTATATGTATATAATATATGTATGTATGTACATATGGTATTATTGTTATTGAAAATTGATTAATCAACGAATGAATGAAGATTTTAATATTCTGTTAAAAATTAAACAAAAGAAAAAAAAAAAGAAGAACCAAAACGAATCGAAACGACAAAAAAAAAAAACTGAATCCTCGTACCTTAAAAAAATAAACAAAAAAATCTTCATAATTAATTGAATGAATAAATTAACTGAATAAAATATAAAGATTATAATTATTTTAACAAAAATTTTCATCTCCGTTATTTTCTATGAGCCATGTGTTTATAATAACTACGATATATGGTATACACAGGTATAATACACGCATGGTATATAGTATATATATATATATACCTATACCTGTATACGATGTTGATTTTTGTGTGATTTCAGGACGTGGTGAGAGTGAATACATATATACTAAATATATGTAGACGTGTATATATATATATATATATATATATATATATAGATATATATGATTAATCAATCAACGTGTGAAAAAAAAAAATAATAATAAATAATAATCATAGTAATAATATACAATTTCTTAATCTACTTTTACTTCCTTTTCTTCTTCTGCTTCGTCTTATCATAACTTGACGATATTAATCAATCTATCAATTGGTTATAGTTAATTAATTAATTATGTAAAAATTTTTTCTTCTTTTGCTTTCGTTTTCGACTATCGACAACAACAACAACAACAACAACGATAATAATAATAACAATAATAGAAATAATGATAGTAATAACAATATAATGATAAAGATAGTATTTGATGATTGATAATAATTATAATTTATTGTTTGTTATACCTATATGTATATAGGCATACGTATATAGGTGAAGTAATGATCATCGTGTATAAATTACACATAAATGTATGAATATAAATTACTAAATAATCAAATAAATGATGGAATCAATAAATAAATGATATCGTGGGTTACGTACGTGTGCTTCTCTCTCTCTCTATCTCTATCTGTGTGTTGTGTGCGTGTGTGTTTTTTTTTTCTTCAATTTTTGATCGATGTAATATACGTGATGATAATGAATATAGGGAGAGAAAAACAGAGAAAAAAAAATAAAAAAATCCGTGATTCTTACGAATGACGTATATAAAATAAATAAATTAAATAAATCAATTGTTAACATCGGAGAAGAAGATATTTAGTAGATTGGACGAATTGATTTTTCTTTTTTCTCTCCTGTCGGAGAGAAATTGTTTATTCAGTTATCTATTTATTTATTATATATATATATTCTTTTTGAATCATATTTGTTAATTCGATACACAATATATTGTATATACGTATATATATTATTTTAACACAAAAGCTTATAATTAATAACTATATAACCGAAACGTATAATATACGACATACATGAATGTATATATACGAATTCACTATAATATACCTCTACCTTACACACTCGTATATACCTATATACATATAATCAACTAATTAGAGTAAATATTATTTATTGACACTGTACAGTGCAGTGATCGTTATAAAAGTATTCTATACGTACATATATACATACTATAATATTATTAAACTAACTAATATTATATATATATATTTATAGATTATCGTAAAATCTCATTTTGATTTTATCCATATATATATGTATATCTACATACATGATATATATATATATATATATATATATATATATATATATATATATATATATATATATATATATATATATATATATATATATATATATATATATATATATATATATACACAAATTTACATATATATAAATTCACAATATAAATTCAATATCCATACATATTTATTATATATTATAGGCGGTTAAATTTATTCTTTTATTTTTTATCGTTTTTATTATTATTATTATTATTATTATTATTTTTTTCAAATATATTTATTCATTTTGATTTTGACTTTGTTGAACGTACCTATATCATCGTTCTCAGTCCTTATTTGTCGTATTCTTCTTTCTTGTTTTTCGATTTTTATAACGATCCCGTTTCACTTCTTTTCGTTTTGTTCATCCTATTTTCATACTTGCTACAGAATGAAGAAAAAACTAGACTAGACTACCAGCCTGGATATAAGTTTTGAATAAATAATAACAATAAACGAGAAGAAAGAAACCAAAAAGAAAAAAAAAAATTATATCGTGTGTGTGTGAATTTTTCTTCGATCTTTATATAATATTCGTATATAGGTATACGTATGTTAAAGATACAGAAAAAATTCATAAAGAATGGAAGTGTTTAATATATACAGTGGCGAATTCAGTGAGTGATCAGAATTAAAAAGAAAAAAAAAAAGAAAAAATTGATAAGAAAATAATAAAAAAAAATAAAATTACTGGTTTTCATATTAAACTGCAAAAAAATAAAATCATGTGGTGTTCGATATGCTTTATCCTGGGACTAACAGCCTGCACTGCGGTACTATCCTCGAAGACAACGCAAATACCATCGTTGAAACTGGGTAAGTTTCTTTTGAAGAAAAAAAAATTATAATAATAATAATTGTATCTTATAATTATTTACAAATTTTAACAAAATTTTTTTTACGTCCAATTTTCAATTTTCAATATCGTTGAATAATCATATCAAAAAATTTTCCCATTTTTCTTATTTGGAGAAAAAAAAAAAAAAAACGTTTTAATTCAATTGTCTATTCACATCTGTGATAAAAAAAAAATATACAAAAATACAAATGGATAACGAATCCAAGAAAAAAAAAAATAAAGTAATTCAAAAAAATATGAAGAGAAAAAAATTCAGGAAAAAAAAAATTACAAAAAATATCAGAGCTCAGTATAGCGATACGTGTACGTACGTACGTACGCTTATATCCTCCGGCGATAAGACCGTATAGAGTACAAGGTACCCCAGTTATGGCAAAGTTTTCCGCTGACTACGCCATATTGCCTGACTTATATGACAAGTCTTGGATGCTAGGCGGTGGTGGTATAGTCGCGTCTACCCGAACTGTAGAAGACACTATGGGGTTAACGCCAGGGTAATATATATATTACCAAATAGATGTATGTTAGTGCGGTGACTGGTGATGGCGCGACACTGGGGTGGCGTTCGTAGAGGGCGGGTTCGGGAAATCCCATGGAACTTAAACCTCGCTCCCTGCAGCGCGGCGGTTAGAATAGAGAATCATACAAGACGATCGGGGCGGAGGGAAGAGGAAACTGAAACTAGCTTCTAGCTCCTAGCTCCTAGCTTCTAGCTTCTGGCTTCTGGCTTCTCGCTTCTTCTTACCCCTTTAGCACACCCTACTACTATTACTATTACCCCTCGGGAACTGCAGGTCGAGCCGAAGTTTCGACACGTCTTCACCCGCGGACGTGGGACCGAAACGGGCCATGAGCTTATAACGATATATCCACCCGCTGTCTATGTGTGGAGATACATATCTACCCCGGTTATTGGTAGATAACGCGACTGTAGGTTGCAGGACGATCGCAAGGATCTTTATTATTCTTGACAATATTTAAGGGGACCGGTACAGTTTGGTTCGGGAAATTTAGGGTACTCCGGAATTTATTTATTTGTCAACCAAAGTTTATTTCACATCCAAAAAAAAAATTGTTTCTGAGAAAGACTTTGTCGTAAGGTTTCGGGCACATCGTTGGTCCAATTCAACCACTCAAGGTCTTGCTTTCTTCAGACAGCAATTCTACATCGTATGAACGTAGGGATCGGTAAAAAAAAAATTCACGTGAAAAGTTACGGTCAATTATCAAAAATTTCCAATATTTAAACGTTATTGTTACGTTTCGCTGTCAGCAGTTTTTGTCAGCATATTTTCAAAAATTAGACAAGAATAATTACTCAGATTTGAATCATTGCACGTAATTATGTACCAACTGACACGGAGTGTGCTCCTTTTGACTTTTTTTTTTTTTTTTTTTTTAATAAGAAATAATCCTCCTTCAACAGCATTCAGGCAGTTTTTACATATTAAAGTACATGCATAAATACATATACATATAGGTATACATATTATACGTATACATGGGGGAAACTGCATTGGCAGAGCTGACAAGATCGGAATTGAATTTCACATAACTCTCGCTCTATAATGTATTCAATCTGCAGTAGCGGCAGTAGGAGCACCAGCAGCAGCAGCAGCAGCAGACGAATCTCGGTATTTCAATTCATTCGACAAAATTAATAATAATAATAATAATAATAATAATAATAATAATAATAATAATAATAATGACAAGGACAATATTTTCGAATAATTAATACAAACGAACTGTCATGGTGATTATCGATAGTATGAAATAGGTATATATATACACAATACAGAAAGTTTATTTATTTTTTGATTTTTATTTTTTTCCCTCTTCTCTGATTGTTAATAATTATATCGTCCGGTTGTAATTATTTTAATTGATGAATATCGGAAAATTGGACGACAATAAAAAGAAGAATAGAAAAATTTTTGCACTATTTTTCATATTCTTCAATTTTCTTTTTTTTCAAAATTCTTCGTACCGTTGATTTTTCTTTTCGTTTTATTTTTTTCGTCTTTTTGATTGAAAGTATTCAGGCTATTCGAAATCTCCTTGAAAATCCAAAAACAAAAATCAAAAAAAGACGCTAAAAAGAGGATTTTGCTCTCGGTCGAAGTCGCGTCGGTTTAGGTTCCGGTCGGGTTTTGGTGGGTAAAATTGGAATTTATTTGAGACCCCCTCGGCCCGCGCAAGACAAGCCGTACCGAAATCGAGTTGGTATAACGCCGCAGTTCGTTGGTTTTATTTTTATTTACTTTTTGTTATTTTTTTGTTTCTTCTGCCACTCTCATTCCCTTTCGCTTTTCTCTCTCTTCTATTTACCGAACGGGATTTAGGGAAGTGCGAATTGCCCTTTGTACGCTTATTTGAGCTTTTATTTTTTTTTTGATTTTGTTTCCGTCCATATTTTATTTTATTTTTTCTTTCTCACCCCCCATGATCGCGACTCGCGCAAGTGTGGCACTTTATTTATACATTTATTTATTTATTGTTATTTCATATATATATATAGATATACGGATTTCTCTCTCTCTCTCTCTTCAATCTCTATCTTTTTCGAGGATGAAATTCAAGTTTTTTTTTTTTTTTTACTCTTCTTCATCCTCTTGACTTACGAAAATTTTTATATTCACCTCTTCGCGTATTTCGCCGTACGATTTTTATTTTTTTTTATTATATTTTCCATCGTTTTTTTTTTTTTTTTTTTTAACTCTCTTTTTTCTTCCTTTCCTCCGTTTCTTCCTCTTCTCCTTATCTTTTCCCTGTTTTTTTTTTTTTTTTTTTCTTCTTTTTTCGGCTATTTACTTGCCTCGCAAAATTCAATCTAAAAGTTGTCCGGAACCAAACCGAACCAACCAAGTATAGCAGCAAGCAGAAAGCAGTAAGTAGCAGGTCCCCTCCCGCGAGACTTCCAAAAAATGAAATAAAAAATAAATAAAAAAGATAAAATAATGCTCCACAACGTGAGTTTTTTTTTTTTCTCGATTTTTCGATTTTTCGTCTGAATTTGTTCTCGTTTTGTATTTTTATTTTTTTTATATTCATATTTAGTTTTTGTTTTCGCGTATATTCCATCACCGCGATTAGTTCTTTCAAAAAATATGAAGAAAGAAAAAAAAAAAAAAAACTTGCCTCGAAGAAATTTTTTTTTCCAATTTTTTCGTTCGAAAATTGTTGAAACAAATTATTGAAATGTTTCTAACCCCTCCCCCCCCCCCTCCCCCCCCCCCATCCCCCCAAAAAAAAGTAAAAGTAAAAATAGAAAAAACCGGAATCCCAAATCGTTAACGAATCCGGTGTGTAGAATTTTGTCAATAAAATTAGAAAAGTAGTTTTTCAAGTTGAAAATTATCGTATATGTATATATATACTGAAATTTCGTTTCTTAACTTGTTTTTTTTTTTTTTTTTTAATATGTTACAAATAATAATTAATTTTTGGAATATTATGCATATGGACACACGTGTAGGTGTATCTATATATATAGGTATAACGATATCGTCTAATGCGCGAATGTACAATATATGTATACAAATACCCTATAAGTTATAACCTATATACATATATATATATATAGGCTAAACTATATAAGCTGAGCTAAGTTAAGCTGAGGTAAGAGCCCTGTACCAAACTCTGAGTGAGAGAGATAGAGATATGTAGATGGATATATAGATACACAGACGAAACCACTTTAGCATCACCTCGAGAGTGCGCCAGTCGAGACAATGCGTGTATATATGTATGCGTATATAGTTATGTATACATATATTGTACGTATATTGTATACATGTATGTGGGGTTACATATCCATCCCTAACCCTAACCCCCGGCTTTTTGCCACGGATCAAGCCATACACATATATACCCAGATAGAGAGAAAGAGCGAGAGAGAGAGAGAGAGAGTATGGGTAGGTTTGGGTTTGGGTTTGGGTTCGTGTAGCTACTTATCGCTGTGTCGTAGATATATACAGGGTGGGTTTTATTTTCATTAGCGATCACGAGTGAGTACGCGTATCGTCGCGGTAATTATAAAAAAAAAACCAGACGTCGAAAAGAAACAAAAAAAAAAAAAAAAAAATTCGAAAATAAAATAGGAAAATAGAAAGACCAAATTGTATCGGTGATAAAATTCGATTTTTTCTTTAGTTTGAGAGTAAACATTTTTGACAATTTTTGAAAGTTTGAGTTACATCTTCGGGCCCGAAAGAACCCGAAGAGAAAAAAACAAATGTCATGATCAAAATCGAAGGGGGTCTAGTCGATGATTCCGTGATTTGACCTGGAATGACCCATATGTTTTTTATATATTCCTATCTATGTATCACGTATATATAGCCTGAAGTCACTTTCCCTGAGAAAAGGAAGACAGAGAGAGAAAGAGACAGATAGAAGGATAGAAAAACGCGTACTTCACAGGTACATACGTATAGGTATATAAGTGTATATATATATACCCAGGTATATACCTACCTATGTCTGAATCGAGTAGGTATATCCTCGTCGCTTTGCAAGTATGTAGTAGCTCTCTTTGTCCTTGAAGTGTAGGAGGAGGGTTTTTTCTTCTCACCTCTTTCGCCCGTCTCTTATCCTTTTTCAGTTCTTTTCCCTCTTTTGCAATTTTTTTTTTTTTTTTTTTTTTTTTCTCTCGATTTTTTGATTCGATCTTATTATATATTTTTCTGCGTATTCGTTATTTTTGAACAGCTAATACCATCAGCAGCAGCAGCAGCAGCAGCAGTTTTTTTGGTTTTTCAATTTTCCTCTTCTTTTCATTTTTCTATTTTTCATCTTTTTTTTTTTTCCATTGGCGACCGAATAAGGAGAATAAGAAAACGAAGAAGATGAGGGTAAAAGGAGAACGAAAAAGCCGCCTGCCCTTAGGGTACTAAGTGACGCGATCAATTAGCCCGCGCTACCATCGGCTAATGGGCAACATCTTCAAGACCTTCTACTTCTACTTCTTTTTCCTCCTCCTCTTCTTCTTCTGCTTCTTCTTCATCATCTTCTATTCTTCTTCGTCTTCTTCTTCTTATCCTTCGCGTAACTGCTGCTACTGCCTGCAGGCTTGCTTATATCTCTTTAGGGGTATAAGATGAGATAGCCCGTTATCATCTCGATCGTATAACGTAGCGATTAACTTGACGATCACATTTTTTTCTTCTCACTCAAAATTTTTTTTCTTCTTTTTTTCTCAACTTTTTGGGATTTTTTCTTTGTGCTCTTATACTTCTCGTCGTATAATGTATTACAGAGATAACTTCGGGAATCAGTCAAAGTCAAAATCCGGCTCCCTTTTTTTATCATTTTGATTTTGATTTTTAGACAAAACGATTCACGATCATTTTCAACAAATAATTAGGATTTTTGTTTTTTTTTTGGGTTGGCGGGGGGGGGGGGGGGGGATTTCCTTCCATCTATATATATATACGCATTTATATACATTTATATGTATACATATCTATATAGTATATCTTTAACTCAGCAAAAACTTCAGGCTTCGTTGATTTCCTGGGCCGCGTCGCTTCGGCGGTTGCAGTTGTTGCAGTTTTACCCCAATTCGCAAAATATCTATGTACCTATATAATATCTCTATGTATATGTATAGGCATATATATGCATATATTTATCGAATATCGAATATCGAATATTACACACATATAGGTATATGATCCATATATAGTTACGAGAAGAGAGGATTTGAATCCGAAAAAAAAAAAAAAAAAAATTGAAAAATAAAACAACACCCCTCTATCAATATCCCTCTACTGTTACTATACATATATAGGTATATATGCATATACATATATACGGTATATATGCATATACATATATACGGTATATATATACCTGTGTATCTATCTATCAATCCCTTTCACGCGTTTCGATAACCGTTCTATGTGTATATATCTATGTATGTATATCCCTACACCTATAACACATATGCATATACGTTGGACCTACTGCCACCCATAGCTTTACGTATATATCGTCAGAACCGTTAATAAAAATCTACAACCAATTATCAATCGTCGAATCACCGCGCTGACAAACCGCAAATATAGGAGAAAATGAATGAAACAAAAGAAAAAACGAACAGGTATGTGTACCATATAGAAAAAAAAAAAAAATTCTCAAAATTCGAATTCAGATTCAAATTCGGAATGATGAATATACGTAATATGTTATTATGTTAATATTTATTGATTTTTTTTTTCATATCGTTTCGTGGATTCAAAACCTAATAATAATAATAATAATAATAAATTTGAAAAAATTTCAAATTTGCTTTTGTGTCAAGTAGTGTATGGAAAATTTTCGCGAACAAATAATTCATGTAATTTTCTCCATCTTCATTTTCGTCTTTATATCAGCATCTTCTTCTTCTTCTTCTTCTTCTTCTTCTTCTTCTTCTTCTTCGTCTTCTTCTTTTTGGTTTTGGCCTTCTTCTCCTCTTCACGTATGTATGTATGTATGTATGTATGTATGTATACGGTTTTCACCCGCGTTCACGTCGTTTAAGACAAACGATTCTAGAATCTGACGATGCGACCCGATGGAGGCGTAAAATCAAATATGCTTAGCTGCTCGCGCTAGCGATCCCTTGAGAGCAATTCTCGAAAACCTTTTTGCGCGAGAGTCGAGAACCGCGCACCCATCTATATATATATATATGAATATATATATATATATATATATATATATATATATATATATATATATATATATATATATATATATATATATATATATATATATATATATATATATATATATATATATATATATATATATATATATATATATATATATATATATATATATATATGTATACATAATATACCTATATTCCTATATATACATATATAAAAACCTGTGTACATATACTTATGTATACATACCTATATAATATAGAAGCACATTATACGTATATGCATGGTGAACTAGCACATACGTATTTTTGAAAATTTGATCCATTATATAAATTCGCAAATTGTTTTTTTTCTTTTTTTTTTTTTTTTAATTAAATTTTTATAGTATATATAAATAGGTACGTATGTACATATATGATATCTATTTGTGTATATGTATATGAGGACTGCCGTTAACCATAACGTTGTAATGACTGTTTTAAAAAATTCTTCAGAAATTCATTAAAACTGGTTTAAGATGGAATATTGAAATTCATTTCAGCAGAAGCAAACTGACCATTCGACCAGACCGAAAATTTCCATCATTTCGTACTTCATATTTGATATTTCAATTACTCAACGAACTCGAAACTATATTCGTGGAGATTTTGGAAAGAATAATTTCCTGCGGAAGTCTGAATAGTCGATTTGAAAAAAAAAAAAAAAAACTCCACATCGAAAAAACACCGAGGATTGAATTTTATTATATCCTCAACTTTGAAGTTTTTGAAAAATTCTAAATCGTCTTAATTAGTGTATAAATCTGTTATATGATTTTCGACCGTTCGGAACGTTTAAAATTCGTCAGTTTATATACCCATTCCCATAATAATTACAACTCCGCGAAATGTTTAACGAAACCGTAGACCCTTTACCCCCAAACCCAAAGCTAAACCCTAAAGTGAAACCTGAACCAGAAGAAGCCGATCTCCATATCCAAAATCTAAATCTAAACAACGCTGAAAAGCCAAAGTGCATTTCATGTAGATTAAGGTGGGTCGAATGAACCGATTATTTTGTTTTTTCAAAAGGCCCTTTCGAAAATTTTTGATCTTTATGATCAAAGAACAAGCTTCAAAAAATCTAAGCTCCTAATTTTAATATTTAGAGATCGCTCGTCGCGATTTTCCTATTTCCCATCTAACTAACATGGGAAATTTTCTTGTGGCACACTTCGTTTTTTGTATCTCAAGTACTAATCTACTTGGAAAGATCCCGCATAGCTATTTTTGTTCGAAATTGAACGCTCCACAAAAAAGGTGTCTACTATCGGTTTCAAAGTTCCTGACCCCTAGCTTTCGAAGAGTGTAACTCGTTGAAAAAAAATCGGAAAAATATGGGACTAGAAGCATTTTGTAGCTTGAGGATTTCTTCTATTCCTCAAGAAGATTCAATTTTTTTCAATAATTAGTTTGTTATTTATGGCGACTAAAGTGAAAAAAAGTGCGGTATTTTGGAGGCTTTTCTGAACACTCAACTTCAACCGCCTGCCACTCGTTTAATAGTAATCGGAAAAATATGTGGATTTTACTGGTGATGCATCAATCTTTTAGAAACACGTCCATGCAAGTAAAATTAGAATTTGACGAAGCGTTCTACAGTTATTAACAAATATATGCGACAGTGCTATCTCGTCAACGGAAAACGATACGACATCGTATAAAATGTTAAATGATACGTTAAGTACTCACAAATGACGTCCGATGAACGGATTATCGGCAACTTTCGTTTATTAAGAATAAAAAATTATTGTATTTTTAGTTCATTTCAAAAGCATGCCGCGAAAACGGTGTTACATGAACACGGGAGAAAAGTTCGTGAAAAGGCGTAACCCGGACAAATTTCAACACAAACTTGAATTGTCTCGTGGTCATGACTATAAGTTCAGCCACATGTCATGGAAAAGAAATCCAGGCATGAAAAATTCTTTTGGCGATACCCTTGTCGACCCTTACCGAACACTTGAAGTGCTAGAACGAACAGTGGTGTAGCAGTGAAAAATTTGCGATTTCAAAATTCAAGCAAGTCTAAAAGTGTGCTGAGGTGACGCACTTTCAAAAAATTTTCTCGAGTGTTCATGTAACATCACTCCTGCGGTACGCTTTTGAAGGGAATTAAAATTCAGTAATTTTTTACTCCCAATAAACGAAAGTTGCCAATAATCCATTCATCGGACATCATTTGTAAGTACTCAACGTATCATTTGACCTTTTTTACGATTTCGTATCGTTTTCCGTTGACGAGATAGCACCGTCGCATATATTTGTTAATAACATTAGAACGCTTCGTCAAATTCCAATTTTACTAGCATGAACGTGTTTCTAAAAGATTGATGCATCACCAGTAAAATCCACATATTTTTCCGATTACTATTAAACGAGTGGCAGGCGGTTGAAGTTGAGTGTTTAGAAAAGCCTCCAAAATACCGCACTTTTTTTCACTTTAGTCGCCATAAATAACAAACTAACTATTGAAAAAAATTGAATCTTTTTGAGGAATAGAAGAAATCCTCAAGCTACAAAATGCTTCTAGTCCCATATTTTTCCGATTTTTTTTCAACGAGTTACACTCTTCGAAAGCTAGGGGTCAGGAATTTTGAAACCGATAGTAGGTCTTTTTCGATGAATCTAACCGTTTCCAAGCTAGTCACGGTTAATTGTGATTAATAACCAATAATCAACTTGGAAACGGTTAGATTTATCGAAAAAGACCAAGAGACCTATTTTGTAGAGCGTTCAATTTTGAACAAAAGTAGCTATGCGGAATCGTTCCAAGTACATTATTACTTGAGATATAAAAATGGAAGTGTGTCAGAAGAACATCTCCCGCATGTTATTCGAATGGGAAATAGAAAATCGCGATGAGTGACTTCTAAATATTAAAATTACGATTTCAGATATTTCGAGGCTTGCTAATCGATCGTAAAGAACGAGTTTTTGAAAGGGCCTTTTGAAATGAACAAATATTCGGTTTATTTGGCCCACCCTTAATTTCAGACGTTTACAGATAGAGGCGGACTACAGATATATACGAGCACTTATAGCCTCCAGAACGCACTACTGGGGTGCAGGCGTTGCAGCTATAAAGCAGGGGCTTGCTGAAATTAACGTCTATGCGTGGGCAGAATTGTACTGTCTGCCTTTCGGTCTGTTTGTCTATATGTCTGTATGTCTGTCCTTGCGAATCCGACTCCTACTGTTACTGCGGTTACTGTTACTTGCTACCTGCTGCTTGCTAGTTGCTGATGTGGACACTGTAACGTCATGGTGCAGACCGTATAGCCAATCCTCGTATGTATTTTACATACATGTATAAATACATGTGAATGTATTTACCTATTTAGTTAGATCTACTATATCAGGGTGTGTCATTTTGGAGCAATTTTTTTTTTTTAACTTACAAACAGGTTGTATACTTGCAGGAAGGTAAAATAAAAAGCCTGTTAAAATTTGAGACTTAATATTAATATTGAGAGGTGCCTCATTGCGAATTTCTATTTCCCATTCAAATAACACGGGAAATGTTCTAGTAGCACACTTCAATTTTTATATCTCAAGTACTAAACTACTCAGAATGATTCTGCATAGCTACTTTTGTTCGAAATTGAACGCTCTACAAAAAAGGTCTCTTGGTATTTTTCGATGAATCTAACCGTTTTCAAGTTGGTTGCTGGCTATTAATGGTAATTAACGAACAACCAACTTGGAAACGGTTAGATTTATCGAAAAATACCGAGAGACCTTTTCTGTAGAGCGTTCAATTTCGAACAAAAGTACCTATGCAGAATCATTCTGGGTGGATTAGTACTTGAGATATAAAAATTGAAGTGTGCCACTGGAACATTTCCCGTGTTATTTGAATGGGAAATAGAAAGAAAGTATACATATATGTATGGGTATAGGTATAACGTATCCACTATATAGATATATAGGGTGATTTTTTTCTTAAATCGCCCGCACGCCGATATTTCGAGAACTAATTACGATACGAGAAAATACTTGCTATTTTCTATATTCTGTGATCCATTTTCTATTTTCTATTCTTTGCTTTCTCTCTCTCTTTTTTTTTAACTTTTTTTTTTTTCCTTCACCTCGGATCTATTATAGTTAGGTAAATTTTCTATATCTATTATGCATACGCGTATGTATACATACTATGTAATGTATACTAACATATACCTACAGGTACGTTATATTATACTAGAACTGCGGCTATCCGCGGACGTCGTCGACGACCGGCGCGGGCGTCCGGCGTCCGCGTTTAGGTAGGTAGGTACCTACACCTACTACCACTGGCTAACGCCAGAAGCTATTATACGATGGAACGCGTTCGCGCGCTCAGCTGACAACCCTGTGAATTATGCAGCGTATCACTGACCAGATAGATGGATAGATATATATATATAATATATAATATATAATATATATGTCTATATATATATATATATATATATATATATATATATATATATATATATATATATATATATATATATATATATATATATATATATATACATATGTATAATATGTATGGTGTATTTCATGTCAACTGGACCAGGTTTTAGTCCCCTGACGATTTTTCATTTGGTAAATTAATTTTATAAATTTCTTTCTATTTTTCGAAACGGGATGAAAAGTGTCGTGAAAATTAATTTTCCACATTCTACCGTGATTCGTGAAAGTTTTTTTTTTTTTTTTTTCTTTTTCTATTATCAACATATTCTTCGAAACGTTTGAACGTCAAATTTTTCCGTCGATCAAAATTTTCAAAGTGTTTCGAAGAAAATAGAAGAAAAGGATAAAAAAAAAAAAAAAAAAAAAAAAACAGAAATGGCTCCATCGTCGGAAAAAGATCTTGATTTATTTATTTATTCTTTTCTTCTTCACTTTCTCTTGGACTGCACTTTTCGTTTCCATCTTCGTTTCGTTTCGTTTTATTATTATGATTATGATATAATATATTGTATGTATAATGCAAAACTTGCAAATTCTTTTATATATGTATTATATCTATACAATATATATATACATATATGTATGTATATATAGGTATACATATACATGTATATAGGAACGGTTGGGCAAAAACAAAAAAAAAAAAAAAAAAGAAACTGCGTATGTATACATATAATACATATATATATATATATATATATATATATATATATATATATATATATATATATATATATATATATATATATATATATATATATATATATATATATATATATATATATATATATATATATATATATATATATATATATATATAGGTATATATGAAAGTGTTAAAACGCGCGTTTCAAAAACAGCCCCAAATGGTCGGAGAGCGAAACCCGCATACTTATTGCCAACTTATAGGTTATATTATATTATATTATATTATATTATATTATATTACGTTACATTACATTACCTTATATTATCTTATATATATACCTATATACATGTATATGTATATACCTCTATCTGTATATCTGGTACCTTTTACCTATACATATACGCACGAAGGTGATGCGCGCAGGCAAAGAAATATATGAAAGTAGTTGCGTAAAAGCATGAGGGGTATATGCATATATATGTATGTATGTATATAGGGAGAGGGACTATAATAATAAGCGTCGTTTTCCATTTC
This sequence comes from Macrophya alboannulata, assembly GCA_949628255.1. Taxonomy (NCBI): domain Eukaryota; kingdom Metazoa; phylum Arthropoda; class Insecta; order Hymenoptera; family Tenthredinidae; genus Macrophya; species Macrophya alboannulata. Next base: position 21,753,737 of record OX451207.1, read on the forward strand.
CATTCCTTTCCTTCCTTTTTCTTTTTCTTTTTTTTTTTTTCTTTTTTCTTCACTTCCATTTATCCCAAAGAAGAAAAAAAAAATGGCAAGCATAGCAAACCGCGACCAAAGAGAAAAAAAAAAAAAAAAATGAACTAAAATCGATAATTTCAAATACAGGATAATTTCAGATACCCTCCCTTAGCCCTTCAGCCCCCCCCCCCCCCCAAAGAAAAAAAAACAAAAAAAAAAATTAAAAGAACGGCGATGGAAAATCGACAAAACAATCGGAAAAAGGTCAAGTTTCGAGGGTTTTTTTTCTCTATTTTGTAAATTGGACGCTCCTTCCCCCTCCCCGTGCCAACAAAAAAAAAAAACCAAAAACAAACAAACAACCGAAAAATGATAACAAAAAAATAAAAAAAATCGGTATTAATATTGTATATAACAAGGGTGGCGAAAACACAAGGCATATACCGAACAACAAACGAGAGATAAGCGTAGGTACCGGAGAGAGATGATGGTCCCGAGATGTGGGTGTAGGGGATACGTCACGCAGCTAAGCCCGGGTAATTATTCATCGTCCCCTGACCCCCTGACCCCCGATGCCCCTCTTGCCTCGTATTTCTATCCTCAGCACATATATGGGGCATTCCACACCAACTCGACCACCCTCCAGACCGCCAGAATAACGGAGTAAGAAGAGCGCCAACTGAACATGGATTTTTGGAATTCTGAATTAAAACCGAAGGTTGTAGCCTTAAAATAAACCGAAATTCTTAATAACCTTACAACGTTTCCACACATTGAAAAAATCATATCTCCTAAACCATTAGAGACTCCATCGTGGTTAGGGTCTCAACATTTTTGGCTCTTTTCGCAGAATATTAGAAAAAAAAATTAAAAAAGCGAAGGGGGTCAAATTATCAAAATATCTGTTTTTTTTTATTTCAAGTCCATTTTTTCCAGCCAAAATGATATCGAAAAATTCTGGAATATTTTTTTCCGAAAATCTGTCATCAAGACGAATCGATTAGCCACTTTTTTTTGTTGATACCACTTTCCAAACTCAAGACATTAATTATCGAAATTTCTTGGAATTCGTAAACAGCCAAATTTCAACCGTTGAAATCTCCGAATCAGGGGGTTGGAAAATGCTTAAAAAATTACAGATTCTCATTTGAACTAAGAGTATAGCATGAAAAAAGTTTCGATCAAATCCGCAACGGTGAGGTCTGGAGGGTGGTCGAGTTGAGGTAGAATTCCCCATATATACGTCATGAAGGGGGTTCCAGAATCGTATATATAAGTTCTTCGTTTGTCCTGGTTCCACAGAAGAGCCAACTGTATGAGGGCAGAGCAGAACCACCACCAGCATCAGGCCAGTCGAAGGGTTTAAGGGTTCAGGGTTAAGGGTTGGGTCTGCGCAGACACCTGCTACCCCCTTTAATCCGTCAGCGTTTTATTATTATACTGATCATAGATATATTATAGAGAAAATCTAGGATTGAGAGAGAAGGATTAGCGAACAGTAATATATATCTACTATATATACGTATCTATATATAGGGACGACGCGAGTTTGCAAGCCGTTCAGAAAGGGGAACAACCACCGGGTACTGAAACGGGATTAATAGACAGATTCTAGGATATATGTATAGGACATATGTATGTATGTATATATATATGGGTTATGTGAACGGGGATTAAGTTACGGATGGATTAATAAAGCCGAGGATGTAACATGAAATTAATTATGTTAGTTGGCGGAGAATTTTATCGTCCTTTTTATCAGGAAATATAAAAAAAAAAAAATTTCTTTTTTTTTTCTGTTTCTAAATTGAAAAGAAATTTTTTTTTCGATCACGAGTAACCATATGTTTTTTTTTTTTAATCAGAATTCGAAAGTCCAAAATTATCGACTGTTCTTTTATTTTTATCGTTTTGGAGTATTTTTGAGATTTTTTTTTGAGTCATAATCGAATATTATTATTGTGTATATATATACCCATATAGAATTTTGGAGAAAACCCTGGAACAATTTTTCCATACCTGTGAAGTCAGAAATGTTTAATTTTCTTGGAATTGAAATTTTCCATTCTGTGGATTATCCGGTGAACCTGAAAGTATCCATTTTTCGGCCCAAGACATTTCAAATTTTCAATTTTCAGAATCGAATTTACTGTTTAGTACATATATGCCCAGAGAATTTTGTTTTTTTTTTTCATTAGATTCCCACAAAAAAAAAAAAAAAGTAATTAAAGAACAAATTTTTGGATCCGCGAAATACACCAGAATTTTAATTTGAAATTTTGCACTAAAAAAAAAAAAATTGAATTCGGTAAAGTCGAAGACCCAAAATTATTAATTATTTGTTTTCTAATCAATTCGGCTTCCCGTCGTTTTGAGTTTATAATGAATTTTCGTTTGGACTCAAATTTGAATAAATTTGATGCAAATATTTTTATACGGTAAAATTTTTTGAACAATATTCGGCAAAATTTTATTCACCGATATACCAAAATTATGTTGATAATTTACACACTCCTATGCATATAAACTCACATACGAAATACCCTAAAAGGTTTTTTGTCATTATTCTATTTTTTTTTCTCTATTTTTTCTTCTTTGTTCCATATTTTGTTAAGACAGCTAATAATTCCTGCATGAATTCTCATGAAATTTAATGAAATCAAATTCCGTATAATTTCATTAAAATGTTATAAATTCATGTTTCACAAAATTCATGAAGCCTCCCGAATTCTCTCTCTCTCTCTCTCTCTCTTTTTCTCTCTCTCTTTCTCTCTCCGTGTGTATGCGTATGCATATATGTATATACCTATATACACACACATATATATGTACATACATACATGTGTGAGACTCATGAAATTTCATGCGAAATTCTCTATTAAATTTTCCTGCGGTATATATAATATGTATATATGTATCTATGTATGTATACATCTATCTATAATATACTATATATATATATATATATATATATATATATATATATATATATATATATATATATATATATATATATATATATATATATATATATATATATATATATATATATATATATATATATATATATATATATATATATATATATATATATATATATATATATATATATATATATATATATATATATATATATATATATATATATATATATATATATATATATATATATAGATATCCGTGTAAACATATATATATATGTATATAAGTGGTACGAAATTTTGAACGAAAAGTTTAATACGGATGATATGATACTAAGAATTTTCTTATGTATATAATATGTATATATATATACCTATATACATATACGAGTACATATTATGAAGGAGGAGGCATCTCGTTTGCGAATTTCAGTATTTTGAATCTTAGATTCAACTGTCGCCAATTTTTGTCTTTTTTTTTTTTTTTATATTCAGTCTTTTTTGTGTTTTTTTTTTCTTTTCTCTCCAAATTTTATTTGATCTCCCATAAATTTTCGCGGATATATATGAATTTTCGAACATTTGTGTAACAAATTTTTCTGCAAATTTAAAAAAAAAAAAAAATTGCGATTTTTAATTTTCTATTTCAAATTTTATTGATCGACTGTTGCGGATCACAGAGAAAAGAAAAGAAAAGAAAGAAAAACGTTTGAAAGTTGAACTCGCGTACAAAATTTATACCGTAAAAAATTTGTACCAAAAATTTTTTTTTTCTCAACTTGTGATTCATACCGTAGAAAGAGCCGAGTCAAAATTTCGACGAGTCGATTGTATTGTTTTTTTTTTTCGAATTCCTGACTAACGGAAAACGAAAGATATACAAAAATATACGAAAGGAAAAAAAAAAAACGAATTTTTATTCCTCTCTGATCGTGGGACGATTATTATTTGTATATAAATTTTTGCTCATTTTTTACATGGAATGCCTCGATATATATACGGTATGTACATATCGCAGAAAATTTTATTGCACGCTCATTCGCAGTTTTGCGATGCTGTAGCCTGCAGCCACGAAATCTAAACTGAGGCAATAAAGAAAGTAACAAACAGTTGTATGTATGGGGCTTTTCATGCGAAGTCAATCTGCAGCCTGTGACCCCGACAATTTTACATTTGTTTCATATTTCAGTATGCGTTATAGTTCCCACCTTAAAAACCACCGAATAATTGAATTTTTGTTAATTTATTTTTTCGATTATTTAAGTTATTTCAAAAACGGCAATTTTCCTAATTGAAGAAAAAAAAAATAAATAAATACTCACACAAATTTTTTCACATTGTCACATTTTTTGATTCTTTCAAAAATTAGAAAAATTGCCGTTTTTGAGATAATACTCGAATAATAATAAAAAAAAAAAGCACAAAAACAGTTTGAAGAGAATTTTTTTTTCTTTCTCTTCACTTTTTGGGTGAATTCTGAATTGAGAAGTATCGAGTAACGAAGTATGAGAAAAAAAAAAAAAAAAAAAAAATGTAATATTCTCGGGTTCACAGCTGACTGAGGGGTGACTTGGCATGGAAGGAAACGCCCCATGTATCTAATAAAATTTCGTCAAGTGTACTAATCTTCCAAAATTGGTGAATAAAAAAAAAAAAAAAAAAAAAAAAAAAAATGTCGCCTTTTGATAGGATATAATATATCTTATACCGGCGAATATCTTCTTTTCCTATATTTAACGCTTTATCTTCACGTTGCAGCAGTAGCAAGAGCTACTGGTAGCAGTATTATCGCGATGCGATACTGACGAGGCTAAAAAAGACACAAATTTTATACAGTTACGACTATAGCGATAATCCGCGTATATATATACGTCTTCGTAACAAATATATTCGGTGAAAAAAAAAAAAAAAAAAAACCACGTATGCATTCAAAAACTGGAAAAAATAAAAGAAAATTGAGACCCCTGGTTTTGAAATTTGAATAATAAATAAATAAATAAATAAATAAATAAACAAAGTTTGGGAATTTTGGTGAAAAAAAATTTGAATCTTCCCGTTGTAAAATTATTTATAAAATTTTTTTTTTTCCATAACGACGTGATTTTTTTACTTTTCTAAATATATATATATTATGTATATATGTATAATGTAATAATTGTATTCTTTTCATTCTATATTTATTGAATTTTTGAAAATTTCTCTTACCACGCTGTTATAAAAAAATTCACGACAAAATTGAATTCGTAAAGAATTTTGTGCTATGATATTTTTCTACTTCTAATTCTGCTTCTTCTTCTTTTTCTTCTTGAGATTCGAGGAAAAATTTTTTCCATCCCAAATTTAGTCGCAATTTTGTTTATAAAAATTTTTTCCATCAAAAAATCTCGACAATATTTCTTGATAAATAAAAGAAAAAAAATATATATATATATATATATATATATATATATATATATATATATATATATATATATACATATATACATATATAAATATAGATACATATATGTATATATATTTTTTTTGTTACATATATCTGGGTATATGTGTATACCTACATATATATTTCCGTTTTTCCAATAATTCGTCGCTGCGGCTTCGGTGGTATATACATACATATATATACATAGACATATATACAGTTTTCAATATCATTGTCAGATATTTTTCCGGAAGAAAGAATTTCCGTTACTGATTGACGGCGCTTCGACGATTTTCAATGCTTTTTCCGCATATCATTTTCGAACGATTCCTCCATGCACTATAGGTCGGTATATATATCTACCTATGTGTATACATATATACACGTATAATGTATCTACGTGGATTTATTAATGCATAATATACAATATACGATTCTACATAGGTATATACCTTATGTACCTTATATACCTATATAATATACATACTATACGTTCATGTATCGCGGTATATACCTATATATACAAATATAAAATACGAGGAAATAATACGCCCGTTATTTAAAGTATTTACTATTTTTCTTTTTTCTTCTTCTTCTTCTTCTTCTTCTTCTTCTTCTTCTTTCTCACTGAGAAAATCGATGCTGTATTTTTTTTTCTTTTTTCTTACGATTTTTCGTCTTTTTTTTTTCCCTCAAGAATTTCATATTCCATACTTTCTCTTATTTTCGATTTTATTTCTTCTGTTTTTTTTTTTTTATCCTTCTCCCATTTTTCCTTGATTTGGTTTTTTTTCTACCCTTATCTCGTTCCCATCAATTCTTTGAATCTCCAATCAGCCGTACGGATGTAGCCATGGGTATACTATATACATATAATATACATAGGTATATACCTGTATATACCTATAACCTACCGCAGATTTTGTACCTCTCCGCATATATTTTTCTTTCATCTTTTCTTCATATTGTATTATTTTACTTTTTATTTCTTATACATACATATATATATATATATATATATATATATATATATATATATATATATATATATATATATATATATATATATATATATATATATATATATATATATATATATATATATATATATATATATATATATATATATATATATATATATATATATATATATATATATATATATATATATATATATATATATATATATATATATATCAAGAGACTCGGTAGAGTCTCGCGCCAAGTACATTAAAAAGAATTTTTAACGCACGGCGCGAGACTCGACCCGAGTCTCTATACCCGCATGAGAGCTCTACAGCCTATACGGCGATTGTATTATCCTTATATTTTCTGACTCGAGTTACACACGAGATTCAAATATTTATCTCAGAATATGGCTTCAAATAGCTTTCATTTGAGCCCAATTTTTATGCAATCGGTGGACGGAGAGCTGAGATATAATATTCCGATTTACCGAAATGCTCAATTCGATCAAGAATTTTCGTCCTCTCCGTCTCCATCGTCGTCGTCGTCGCCATCCAGCAGTGTTGCCAGTACCGCTCGGAACGAAGTAGCCAAGCCGTGGCGCGCGTATAACCCCGAAGTAGCCTGTCAGGCGGGAAATTTTCAAATCAAGAGTCTCGCGCCAAGAACATTAAGAAGAATTTTTAACGCGCGGCGCGGGATTCGGTCGAGTCTCTATACCCGCATGAGAGCTCTACGGCCTATGTAGCGATTTTACACGGAGAAAAGATTATAGCGAAATTTCCCATGGATTTCCCATAGATGAATGAGGAAATTTGTACGTTTCCAACAGCGAGCGTCGTGGATCGAGTTTTAATTGAGTATAACTCGAAAACTATACATTATACAAAAAAATGCGGAGTATAAAAAAGTTTCAGCCTGAAGTAAACTTCAAAGTGATGACATACAAAAAATATTGGCGGTTCCGTAAAGTTGAAAAAAAAAAAATTATACTACAATTAGTGTTAAAAATTTCTCAATAACCACGTCTTTTGGGGTTAAAAGTTTCAGAGAATATTCTTCTATTTAAAGCACTTGAGGCATATAAGGCCCACCTTATTTCAAATTGCTTTATATCATTTTTACTTAAAGATAATTATCTCATGAAGGTGGCAAGTGTTGCTTCTTATAATTTCAAACATACATTTCAATGAATAATATGTCTTTATGCCTCGTAATTTTGACTAAAATATAAAAAAAATAATGCTTAACAAGGCCTGGGTTGTTTCTCAAGGCCTAAGCCTTTTTCATCTTTTCGGAAAACCATGAAACCATTATAAATAATTTTCTAATTAGATTTAAAGTGTAAGCACTGATCAATTTATACTTATATTAGGTATATCATTTGTACAAGAATGATATTTCCAAACAAGACTTTGAAGAAGGAACAGGCTTTACTATGCGATGCACATAGGCCTTATTATCCGCACTTTCCTAATAATAATGTAATAAGAAGTATTAAGGATATAGTTTATACTGGATTGGTGTTAGCTGTGAATTTTCATTTTTTATGTTCCCTTTAAAAACTAATACATTCACACTATTGTAGGTCCAGTATTTTTGAGATAGGCTTCATTATACTCTAGGCCTGATTACCCTTCGGTACCTTAGTGTAAAAAGTACGTGCATAAATTTTATTATGGAGCCAGATTTAGCTTAGAAGATATGAATCTTTTACTGAATTTATTTCGAAAAAAAACCAACAACAAAAACTTTGTATCACAAGGACTTCGTATCGACTGATAAAATCTTTAAAAACCGTTAAATAAACAGAACTTTATAATCTGTACTTTCATTCCTTCAATTTCGCAGAGTGCTGAAAAAGTTGTATTTTTGGTTCGAAATGAATTCGGTAAAAAATTCATATCTCCTAGACGAAATCTAGCACCACGATAAAATTTATACCCATTCTTTTTACACTATAAAGGAATATTCTCTGAAATTTTGAGCATTAAAAAACGTGAAAAACGTATGGTTGTTGAGAAATTTTCAAAACTAATTTTATAATAATTTTCTTTCAACTTTCCGGAACCCCCATATTTTTTTGTATGTCATCGCCTAGTCATCACTTCAAACTGAAACTTTTTTATACCTAACATTGTTTGTGAGATGTATAGTTTTCGAGTTATGCTAAATTGAAACACGGATATTGTCGATTTCCGCATATATCGGATCAGCTGCTAACGTCTGAACGTTTTTTAATAAAAATCCACAAAAATTCATACGTACTCTTATCAAGTGCCACAAACCTTTTTTAAAGCTTGAACCAATTTTTAGAGGGTCGAAATTTATACAATTCATCATGAACAAGACTAAGTACGAATCGAGATGGTACAAAAAGTAATGAAATCCCCCCTCCCCCAAAAGCACCTCTGGTGCAAAAACCGTTCGCCAAGTACATTAATGTGATACTTTCCACAAAAATAGTTTGCAGCCATTTAATCTACAAAAGTATTGAAATCAATGGACGTTACCAAGTACAAATAAATTTGCTCCCAATTGATTTCTGAATGTGATCCAGTCTTAGTTTTCGGTAGGAATTTACGTTTCGATATATATACTGTGGGTAACACGTAATAACATGCGACATACGAACTCACAAGAAAAGATCAATTCAAATCAAAATTAGGAAAAAACAAAGAAAAGAAAAAAAAATTTGGAGGTTGTGGTACTTGGCGGGCATTTTTGTAAAAATTAGAAGAAAATATAAATGCCCGCCAAGTACCACAACCTCCAAATTTTTTTTTCTTTTCTTTGTTTTTTCCTAATTTTGATTTGAATTGATCTTTTCTTGTGAGTTCGTATGTCGCATGTTATTACGTGTTACCCACAGTATATATATCGAAACGTAAATTCCTACCGAAAACTAAGACTGGATCACATTCAGAAATCAATTGGGAGCAAATTTATTTGTACTTGGTAACGTCCATTGATTTCAATACTTTTGTAGATTAAATGGCTGCAAACTATTTTTGTGGAAATATATATATATATATATATATATATATATATATATATATATATATATATATATATATATATATATATATATATATATATATATATATATATATATATATATATATATATATATATATATATATATATATATATATATATATATATATATATATATATATATATATATTTCAAACCGATTCAAAAATTTCGATCTAGCCCTTTCGCGGATATTCTTTTTTTTTTTTTTACCGTCGTTCTTCTTAAGATTTTTTTTTTTTGTATTTTTTGCTTATGTTGTTTTTTTGTTTTTATTCCTATTTTGATTTTTTATATTCGTTCTATATGTATATATGCATATATATATATATATATATATATATATATATATATATATATATATATATATATATATATATATATATATATATATATATATATATATATATATATATATATATATATATATATATATATATATATATATATATATATATATATACACACACATATATACATGTACCTTATACACTGCGGGCATTTTTTCCACCGATGCCGAGACAAAGCCCTTTAAATTTCAATTTTCTCCCTCAAAGCTGCGCGCGACCTTTATCACCGGAAATAAAACAGCTGCCGCGATAAAATTCCTGTCCATCAACCAACTCAACGTATATACATATATGTATACTGATACTATATACCTATGCATATACTATACGTACATACTTTCTACCCATATACATTCACCTATATATGCATATATGTATACAATATACATGTATATATAGGTACATATATAGACAGTAAGCTTCGGAGGGTTTTAATAATTGGAGGCTTTTCGTGGTTTTTTTTTGTTGTTGGTTTTTCTAGTTTTTCTTTCTGGGTTTTTTTCTTTCAAATTCGAAAATTCTGTTGGTTCCTATGTTTTTTTTTTTCCTAACGTTTCAGCGAATTTTTCTTCCCATTTTTGATTTTTCCATTCTTTTTCTCGATCCCCAACATCTCGAAGTTAGGAATTTTGCACCACATTATTATCATTGTTATCATTTTTTTATTCTTTCTTTTTCTTACACACGATACAAACTTCTTCGTTCCCCGAAACAGCGAAGGATCGTGAAGAGAGAGAGAGAGAAAATTGAAAAAAACAAGAAAAACGAAGACAAAAAAATAAAAAAAATAAATATTTTTAAACGGATTTTTTTTTTTTTTTTTATTTTTGTTGATTTCATCTTTACGTTTTGTTCCCTCGTCGCGATATTTCGTCACGGATAGTGAATATCTTGAAGGAATCTCTTCTTCTTCTTCTTCTTCTTCTACTTTTTTTACTTTTTTTTTCTAAGCTGTGCACGACCCGGAGAACCACTTCTTTAACCATCATACCCTCCCCTCCCCCCGGCCATCCGAACTCTCGCGCCCCCGAAAGCTCCACGTTTTTTTTTTGATTTTTTTTTCTTATTCCTTTTTTTTGCACCCCCGACGACCCCCGGCACCCTTCCAGTATCTTCATCGTAGCTGTGTATGTATATCTTTCCATTCTTTAGAGGCGAGGGCCTGGCATCCTATACTCACTCTTCTATTCGCCGAGTTTGAGTACCATTCTCTCTTTTTTTTTTTTCTTTTTCTCTTTTTCTCCGCGTTTTTATTTTTTCCTTTTCTTACTCTCTTTTCTCGTCACTTTTTTTTTCCTATATTTTCTTCGTCATCCTTTTCTTCTTCTTCTTCTTTGGTTCAATTTTTTTTTCCCCCCATTTTCCTGTCATCATATAATTCTCCCCCCCCCCCCCCCCCCATCGATTCCAAATCGAGAGTTAGTGAAATACTTGCGGGAGGATGTGAGAAAAGGAGAAAGACGAAAAGAAAAGAGTAAAAAAAAAAACAAATTGAAAATAAAAATAAAAGCAAAGGGTTGAGAGTACGGAGCCGGGTTGTAGGAAAAGGTGTTTTAAGTAGCGTTGCTAAGAGTTTTGGCCTCGCGAAAAGCCTCCCTTCTCTTTCTCTCTTAACTCCAGCTCTTATATAGTATACATATATAACACTCTCTTGCCGTCTTTCTCCACTTCTGCTACTTCGTCTACTATTTCTACTATTTTTTTTTTTTTTCTAATTCTACTCTCTTCTTCTTCTTCTTGTTCTTCTTCTCAGGACCCGTTTTACTCTTATTCTGCACTAGGTTCCAGGACGCAGGTACATACATACATACATAGGCAAGCATTCCTTACACGATTATAGTACATACGTACCCTTATACGCGGTTACATTAGCCTCACCGTATCTACTACACAGGCTACATGTACAGTCGGACAATAAAGTTCTCGCAGGGTCGAGATTTAGGCTCAGGTGTTTCAGTGGCTACGCTGTTGAGCAGGCCCGTCGATGCGTTATTTATTATATACAGGGTGTCCCAGAACTAAATGTCCAAAATGAAAGGTGGCCTAGAGGAGGTCGAACTGAGTAAATTGTCTCGAAGAACATGGGGTCTGCGAAGTCGCGTTCGCGAGATATCACAAGTTAAAAAAAAAAGTATCGCTTTGCGCCGCGGCGACGCGGCGCAAAGCGATACTTTTTTTTTAACTTGTGATATCTCGCGAACGCGACTTCGCAGACCCCATGTTCTTCGAGACAATTTACTCAGTTCGACCTCCTCTAGGCCACCTTTCATTTTGGACATTTAGTTCCGGGACACGGTGTATATTTAGGAAGTATTTCTTACTTTACTTCGAGTAGATAGTCTGCCCCCGATTCGCGTTCTCAGATAACGGGGTATGCGGAGCGAGGGGGCTGCTCAACAGCGTAGACACTGAAACGTTTGAGCCTGAATTTCGTCCCTCCAAGAACTTTATTGCCCGACTGTACATAGAGATACACAACGGTATCTACCTTGTATATTACTAATTCAACAGCTGGCTATCCGTGATAGTGCAAAGTTCTCCCTTTTTTTGTTTTTGGGGATTTTTTTTCCTCGTTTTTTTTTCGATTTTGTTTTGGTTTTTTTTTTTTTGTTTTTTGTTTTTGGTTCAAGGTGGTTGTGGCGGTTTCAGGGTGTTGCTGGTTATATACTGCAGATTGTATGTACTGTATCTACAATGTACGTACATACATACACCTCTATATATGTATATAAACCCAAAACGGGTTAAAAGGAGTGATAAAGTTCACCGTACGTTTTATACCCTTTCATACCTACACAGCTGTATATATATACATATATACATTATATATCTATCTATCTACTCACCTACTTACTCTCCACCTAGCCAACCTAACATCGTTTAAGTGTTAATGCTGCACGATGCGCAAAGTAACGTTAAAGGGCCGTGGTCGTGGTCCGCGGAGAGACCTATTTTCCAAATTTCTTGTCTTACTTTCATTTTCTTTTTGTAGAAACTTTTTTTGTTGTTGTTTTTTATTTTTTTTTTTTTCCGTTGATTTTCTACCGTTCTTTACTCATCGTATCCGTATAGTTCAACTTCGATTTTCTCATACGTTCGTTTTCTTTTTTGTTTTTTGGTTCTTCGGTTTTTCAGTTTTTTTTGTTCATTTTCATGGTTTTTTTCTTTTAATTTTCAATTCTTGAGAGCGCGTAGATAACAACAGATAGATAGACGGAGAGAAAGCTTTTCTTTTATATATACAATGTATCCTGCAGGACCCATCTATATACTCAACTTTATCTCTATATCCTATATACCATATATACCTACTTTCAAGGACGTTAGTTGTCGACGAGCCCTCAAAGCTCAACCTCAAGCTGAACCTTCAAGTCTGAAGCTTCGAGCTTCAAGCTCAGGCTAAAACTCAAGCTCGGTGTTAGAGCTCTGTGTTACGCTGAGATGGTTGATAGAGTATAGATATAGGTATATAAAGTTACAGGCGCGATAGTCTCGAGAAGAACGTTGTGCAGGGTGCGCGGATGTGGTCCGGCCCAGTAACGCCGTTTTCGTCTTATACATACAGTCGTAAACCGTATCTCTTTCGTTGATTTTCTATTTTTTTTTTTTCTTATTTCTCTTTTCCTTTTTTCGTTTTTGTTTTTTTACTGCTGTTTTATCGGTACCTAAAATCTGTCGTTGTCTCGTCAACAAAATTTGCGTTTATATATTTTTTCGCAAAAAAAAAAAAAGCAAATTCATAGCAACAGCTATATTTCCGTTTTTTGAAAATCTCAAAGAATCTGAAAAATCTAGAGCAAAAAAAAAAAAAAATTTTACCTTTTTTTTTTCGTCGGTGTGGTTTTTGTAATGAAAATACGAGTGAGATTTGAAACGGCCAGACCGTGTAGTACGATATTCATAAAATACGACCGAAAACCAACCCCAAAAACCAAAAAAAAAAAAATAAAAAACAATTAATTCCGTAAAAATAATTTATAAAAAACGAGGTAAAAACTGCGAGGTACGGAAAGGGAATGGGTTAGGCAATGGTCAGCCCGCACGTTATGACCGTGAGTAGTGGTGACAACAAGGGATTGAGTGCTAGTATAGTATATATGTATTATATAGGTATATATAAATACCTAGCTGGGTTAGCATATCGGTTAAAACGGTAACTTGTAACATTTTCGGAGGTACATCGCATGATGGTTATAGCAAATCCTGCAGCAACAGCAACAGCAGTAGCAGCACGAGCATCAACCAGCAAACAACAACAACAATACACGGGCATGCGGGTAGCATGGCACCAGCCAGTGTCCACCCCAATTAACTTTTCACCACTAATTTATGCCCGAGCGAGAGAATATAAGCTAGTATATATATATAGCTATGTACGTATGTATGTATATATACTACGTGTGTGTGTAGAGGAGGTAGTCAGCCCGGGGGATAGACAGCTGGTGCGTTTCCGTACGATTTTTCTTTTTTCAACCTTTTTTCTGTTTTTTCTTTTTTTTTTTCGTTGCTCGGAACAAATTGGAACCGAAATCCACCACGATCCTATGAATAAGGGAACATAGTTGAGTATAAAGAACTAACAAAAAAAAATTTTTTTTTTGAGTGCATATTACTTACTTGATATAAAATTTTACCTTAACTTGGTATAAAATTTTTACGGTTTATTGTTTACATAATTATGATAAATATCATAAATATGATATGATATCATAAATTATGATATGGAATATCAACAATTTGAAACGTTTGATTCAATAAACCATAAAAATTTTATTTACCACAAGTAAGTCAAAGTTCAATATCTCAAGAAATATTAATCCGAGCATTTAGGTCTAGAGGACCTTTTTTGTAGGAAATTGAATTTCCAACAAAATTATTCTCTACATTTTTTCGGTAAAGTTAATCATTTCGGAGATAACAGCGAAAAAACGAGAATTTTGGGTAAAAATCAACTTTAGTGACCCGTACCATCTCACCAGTGTAAGTTGCACTTACGCCGTCATAGACACTTTTGAAGATCGTTCAATTCTGCGTAAATTGAGACCAAGACCAATGTGATAGCATAAAATGCCGCTGAGTTATAGAATTTAAAAAAAAAAAATTTTTGCTTTACGTGTATTTTAGATGGAAGATCTTTTCACGCTCTGGGAAAGTACTTAATATTAATATTAAGGGCTATAACTTTCAGGGAATTTCTTGTTCGACATGTCCAACAAAATTTTAGGTGGGGAGTGAAAAAATAGAAATAGACGAAAAAAAAAATCACCCTAATATACCATATATATAAATTTTGAAAAATAATAAATTTTTGTCTTTTCTATTCATCCCCACCATCTCCCCCTCGCCAAAAAAAACACACACAAACACCAAAATGAAATAAAATAAAAGGCGCGCGCGCGTGTTTAAGCTGCACGTAAAAAAGTGCAGTGTGGATGATAAAAGCTTATCTCTAATTAAAGTTCGCGGTCGTAGGGTAGTACTGGTATTAGTAATAGTACATAGGAGGGAGCCAGGGGTGATTCGAGGGGGTAGGGGTCTGACGTGAGTGACGTGGGGGTGACTTATAACCTTTCGCATTACAACAGCCCGTAGCCTGTAGCCGCATAGCCGTGTGGTCGTAGTAGACAGAGCCTCGGGGTAAGGCTGAGGCTACACGGGTAAGGGTAAGGGTAAGGGTAAGGGTAGTTGTAGGTAACGACTGTGATTGATATCGTTTGGGACGCCCCATAATCTTATCTAGTCCTGTGTGAGGTATTAAGTTCGCTAGAAAGATTTTAGTGCCTGATCAGCACCCGGCCAGGGCTCTCCTGCGATGCCTCCTGGTCGATATCTTTTAAGGCTTAACCGCGTTATGTGGTAGTATATAGATATTACGTACATATATATAGATGTATATAGATATATGTACATGTAATCGCGGTTCTTTGCGGTTTTAGTATTGAAGAAAGCGCAAAAATAAAAAGGGCTGGGGGTTAAAGTTGAGGATTTTTTGAATTTCCGAACGGTCAAAGTTTCCAATTTATTTTAAAGACGATTTAGAATTTTTTGGAAACGTTTTTAAACGTTCTCCGAAAGATTATCATAAATTCGGAATATTTACCCTTTGGGACCTGAAAAATTAGGAACTTAAATCCAGCCCCATGAAAAGAAAAAAAAAAAATGGCAAAAAATTTGCAACTTCCGTCTAAAAAAAAAGGGGGGGTTGGGGGATAATCGCGCGGATTTAATTGGCGAAGAAAATGAAAGATGATTTATAAATAAAACAAGGGCGGAAAATTCAAAGTTATGTAAGTGTGGGTACATATATGTACGTATGTATGTACATTTACTCCACCCTATCCTGTCCTACCCTACCGTGCCGTACTCCACCGTATACCGTACCCTACATTTATACACGCAAGAATCTGTGTATACTGTATATTCTACATACTGGTCAGACACGGAGGTACTTGTATCCCATTAATATGCATGCGCCTGCACGCTTTCATCGTCCCATTCTGGTTCGGGTGTGAGATGGAAGAGAGGTTTGGGGTTTTCTGGGGTCTGGGGTTCAATTCGAGTACGAGTCGAGGTTTTCGTTAGAAGAGGAAGGGAGGGAAGGGATGGGTGGACGTCGCAGTGGTCAGTCCGGGAGGATAACTACACAGAAAAGAGACGGGAGGAGGAATCGGAACAGGAATAAGAATGGAGTAGGTACCTACTGTCAAAACACAAACAAACAAACGGGGGGTTCAAAATTCACTTGTATTTATACGTACGGGGGATTTAATGCAAAGTCATCCAACCTGTAACTCAGAAGTTAATTTTTTTTTTTTCATCATTTGAGTTATCTCAAACACAGAACTTTTCTGAATTTAAACAAGAACAAAAATATTTACCCAAATTCTGTGACAAAAGTGAGTTCCCAGTTTTTCTATTTTTTTTAACTTCCTGCTATGAAAATTGAAAATTTTCAAAAAAAAAAAAAGAGAAGGTATTGGTTTCGGTCCGATTTTCGAAAATCGAGTTTTCATCAGATCTCGACGTTTTGGGTTCCTAGGAAGCTATTCTGACTATTTTTGGATGGATGTCCGTATGTGTGTATGTGTAAATAAATTTTTGTCTCACGATATCTTTAGAACGAATCGACCGATTCCAATGGTTCTTGCGGCAATCGAAAGGGTTTATCAAAACTTAGATCTGATTAGATTTTGGAGTCGATGGGTCGATTAGTTTCAAAGTTATTCGAAGAATAAAAACTAAAAAAAAAAAAAAAAATTTCTTTTCATGTTTTTAGCGCATAACTCCTAAACTGTTCGTGCGATTAGTCTCAGAACTTAACCAGATTTAAGCCTTGGATAGCCCTTTCGATTGCTGCAAGATTCATCAAAATCGACCGATTAGTTTAAAAGATATTGCACGACAAAAATTTCTTTTTTTTTTGATAGACGTGAGTTGATTTCGAATCACTCAATGTCGAATTTGTCAAATTGTTTAAAAACTATTAAAAATTTCGCACATAAACATACAGACTGAACGATATCTTCTGACATTAAATATAACTCTCCAAAACCTAGAAATGTTGACATTTGACAAAAAACTCGATTTTTGAAAACCGTTTTCCTGATTTTTTTTTTTTTTAGAAGGTTATCAATATTTTATTTCAACAATTTTAATGAAGAATTTTTTTTTCTTCTGTTTGGGGGGAATTTTTGCACTCGGTTCCGAGACGGTATCTGCAGACGTTTTTCACCAATCCGACTTTTTTTGCGATTACGAATGTACAAGGCACTCCGTTTGCTAACGATCTTGTCTAAAAACTTTCACCCCACTCAATTCGTCTTGGTCCCAAAATCGTCGGTTCTCGTCACACGATCGGCGTGAATTTTTTAAAAAAATTAGAAAAATGGCGTTTCGAGTTGAAAACTATATCGCATACTAAAATCTGAAAACAAAAAAAAACAAGCAGGTAAATCGGCTGACCACGATGGGCCAGACCTAAAACTTCCCGTCCAAATTTTTCAAGGAAACAAAAAAACAGATGTATGACGATTTCCTAAAATAATTATTGGTATAGGCAATTTTCAGATGAGAGGGGTTAAAAAAATCTGTCCTTGTATTCGTGATCAACGGTCCAGAAAACCTTGAGATTCCAATTTTTATTAGAATCCGTCGATCCTTACTCGAGATATCGTGGATTGAATTAATTATTTCAAAATTTTGTTCTTCGAATATCTCGAAAACTACTGGACCGATCGAATCCAGAATCTAATCAGTTCTAAGTTCGGAGAATCCGCGTCGATTGATACCAAATTCATAAAAATCTGGCCATCCGTTCTCGAGATATCGTCGGCCAAAAAAATTGATCACAAACATACATACATACATACATACATACATACATACATACATACACACACACAGACGTCCATCTGAAAATGATCGGAGATGATTCTCTAGACTTCAAAACGTCGAGATTTAGTGAAAACTCAACTTTTCATTTTCGGGGTAAATACAATAACTTCCTCTTTCCTCTGATATCAGAGAAACGGGAAGTTAAAAAAAAAAAATTATGTAAAATGGTCAGGGCCAGAGACTGGACAATTATTGGCAGCGAACGGCCCATACAGAACTCCGTCTTTCCGTCTGTACAGTAAATGTCGACGACTATAACTGACTACTCTCACTCACCTATTGTCAAGGTATATATACCCTGCCCAGAATCTAGAATGTAGAATGTAGAATGTAGAATGTAGCCTTCCGTTTACTGCTACTGGTACACTGGTACATTTCAGGCACAGGTATAGGTACGTACATATACGTACACTAGTGCTTCTGCTTGTGCACTGTGTCCTGCTTGCTTGCTGTCCAAATAAATCCAGTACCTACCTAGTATAGCCTAGTATAGCCTGGCCTTTCCTAGCTAGATAGCCAGGCTGCCTCTAGCTAGAAACTGGCCCTGTTCTCGTTCGCGTACACTCCTCTACGACCGCTGTCCGCCCACTGTTATACAAGATAGATAAACGACGAGATTCGCGTTGAAAGTGGGAAGTGGAAAGGGTATGGGGATGGGACACACGAGATCGGTAGCCGGTGATTTAAAATACGCTTTTTCGGAACCGGTCATTGAACTGCAAATGTCCAAAAAGTTCTCTCATTTTTTTTTCACCGTTATCCAAAAAAAAAAAAAAAAAATTGAAAAATTTTGTCTCTTTCGTTCTTAATTTTCTGGAAAAAAAAGAGTAAAGGGAAGCTGTTGAAAATCTGCACACGTTTTTTTTTTTTTTTTATAGATAGTTCTTCAGGCAAATTTTCTTTTCCAAGACTCGCGTCGATCGATTTGGAGCCTCAAAAATTTTACCTTGAAAAAAAAAAAAATTAAAAAATTATCAATAAATTGCACAATTTGGCAAAATTAATTGACAACGTTGATTAATTGATTCAATTAATCAATTGATTAGTCAATTCTTATTATTTCTCATAATTGTAAACGGTTTTCTTCTTTCTGCACCGTCTTATCCAACTTCGAACTTGTATCTAATTAAACTTGTCGTCGTCTTTCTCATTCTCTCTTCACTCACTCTATCTCTCTCTCTCTCTCTACTTTCTATCTCTCCATCTCTCTCTCTCGTTTAATTTCTTGTAATTCCAATTTAATTCTATTCTAGTCTGTTCTAATTCTCGGTATGTTAAGGGGTTACCTGCAGACCTACCAACCTACCTTACAGGTATACCTTATAGGTATATATATATATATACATATATATATATATATATATATATATATATATATATATATATATATATATATATATATATATATATATGTATATACCTTGTATGTACCTTACAGGTACCTACGTCGAATAGTCGACATCTAGGCATCAAGAATTCTCGTCTAAAAGCATAGAAGCTAGCTATATAAAGGTGAGGGCGAAGGGCGAATAGGTGAGGGAGTAGATCTCACCCGATCTAAATTCGTTTGCATGTTAATCGGGCGAAAGTGTCGTCGTCTTATACCGTTTCGACCTTACCTTACCTTACCTTGCCTTAACTTACCTTGTCTTACCTTCTTCGTCTTGTAATATAATGTACTAGTTATAGTCACATACGCGAGACGTACGATACCGAAACTCGACGTCGGTTTAATAACGTACCGATTTTCAGGTAATAGCTCAAAACTAAAATTGGTAATATATAGGAGGTATTCCATGCCAAGTGAACCAATCGTTGACCCTCACCTCTTCAAAAACTGACGCCGATTTTTCTGGTGATGAAGGAGTAGAAAAAAATATTTCCCGAATTTTTTCAGATTTTTCGGATGACAGCCGATCTTCTATATAATTTTTTTCTCTTTTTTTGGTTTTTTATGCATAACTCCCGTTCTTTTTCATCGATTTCCATGAATGAAAAACGAAAATTTTCGTTCTTCGGTCGACTTTCAGAATAAATTTTTTTCATATTTTTATTCTCGCTTTCTGATGCCTAAGACGTGAAAAGTTCGGAAAAATAACAAAAGAAATTGAGTTTTGACCACTTATGACGGTCTCGATTTTTTTGAAAATAATTACCAAGATTCCTACTCTCAGAACGATTTTTTTGAGCCGTGCCAAATCATGGGCAGAGCACTGGATCCAATTTATTTCGTGGTTTTTCTGTAAAATTTTTCTCATTCTCTATATCGATGTTGCCATTGAATGTTCGAAAAAGTTATTAAAACATCAAATGATCATAATTTTTGCTCAAAATGGCACTAAATTAACATCAGAGATTCATCGAGTTCGTTGTGGATCATTTTTCATAAGAATAATGATTGAATAAAAGGATAAAAATGATCCACAACGAACGCGATGAATCTTTGATGTTAATTTAGTGCCATTTTGAGCAAAAATTATGATCATTTGATGTTTTAATAACTTTTTCGAACATTCAATGTCAACATCGATATAGAGAATGAAAAAAATTTTACAGAAAAACTACGAAATAAATTTGATCCAGTGCTCTGCCCATGATTTGGCACGGCTCGAAAAAATCGTTTTGAGAGTAGGAATCTTGGTAATTTTTTTCAAAAAAATCGAGACCGTCATAAGTGGTCAAAACTCAATTTTTTTGTTATTTTTCCGAACTTTTCACGTCTTAGGCATCAGAAAGCGAGAATCAAAATATGAAAAAAATTTATTCTGAAAGTCGACCGAAAAACGAAACTTTTCGTTTTTCATTCATGGAAATCGATGAAAAAGAACGCGAGTTTTGCATAAAAAACCAAACAAAGAGGAAAAAATCATATAGACCATCGGCTGTCATCCGAAAATTCTGAAAAAATTCAGGAAATATTTTTTTATACTCCTTCATCACCAGAAAAATCGGCGTCAGTTTTTAAAGAGGTGAGGGTCAACGATTGGTTCACTTGGCTTGGAATACCTCATAGGTATATATATACTTAGGGTGTGTCATTTAGGAGCAACTTTTGTTTTTTCAACTTACTAACAGGTTGTATACTTGCAGGAAGGTAAAATAAGAAGCCTGTTAAAATTTGAGATCTTAATATTAATATTAAGAGGTGCCTCATCGCGAATTTCTATTTTCCATTTAGATAACACGGGAAATGTTCCAGTGGCACACTTCGATTTTCATATCTCAAGTACTAATCTACCCAGAATGATTCTGCATAGCTACTTTTGTTCGAAATTAAACGCTCTACAAAAAAGGTCTCTTGGTTTATTTCGATAAATCTAACCATTTCCAAGTTGGCTGTTGGCTATCAATGGTAATTATCCAATAACCAACTTGGAAACAGTTAGATTTATCGAAAAATACCAAGAGACCTTTTTTGTAGAGCGTTCAATTTCGAACAAAAGTAGCTATGCAGAATCATTCTGAGTAGATTAGTACTTGAGATATGAAAATTAAAGTGTGGCACTAGAACATTTCTCGTGTTATTTAAATGGGAAATAGAAATTCGCGATGAGGCACCTTCTAATATTAATATTAAGATCCTAAATTTTAACAGGCTTCTCATTTTACTTTCCTGCAAGTATACAACCTGTTTGTAAGTTTAAAAAAAAAGTTTCACCAAGATGACACACCCTAATGTAGCTATATAGAAAATTTGACGAGGTCGGATTTAGCCTTCTAGAGATTTTTAATTTCGTTTCAAAAAAAATTTTCCGACGACAGTGGGCGTCTCTGTATTATTCAGTATTTTTTTTTTCAAGCTTGAAAGTTTTTCCAATCAATAAAAAATGAAGAAAAAAAAAAAAAAGAAAAGAACGAAAATCGAAAAAAAAGGGGAAAAGAAAGAAACAAACGAAAATAGAAAATCGCGTCGTTTCCTTATTTTCGGACAAAGCGAACCAAGGGCTGAGGTTAATCGGCCGACACATCCACCTTCACACGTATGTACCTTATATACACAGATATACTATATATGAAATATATACCTATATTGCGACGACATAGTCACGTGATCTATTGATATGACGTAAAAAGCTGACGCGAACCTTTTACCACCATTTCCCTTGCCCTTGCCTTGAACCTCCGAACCCCAACCCCAAACTCTCAACCCCCAAGCCCAGACTCAGATATATATATCTATAAAAAATATATGTTTCTGTTTCTGAACCGATTTTTATTTTTGTTTTTTGTAATTTTTTTAATATATTTTTTACGTTTTTTGCTCTTCTTTTTTGAGAAAGAATTAAGAAAACGACATGTACGTAGGTTACCGCGTCTGAGTGTAGACGACTAAAAACCACTAGTACGAGGACTACGACGATTACCTGAAAGCCCGTATTTCACAATCTTTTTCAAAATCCCCCTCATATATATACCTGTAGCGGTAAGCTAGGAAATAGGGAAAAGGAAGAGGATGAAGAAGAAGAAGAAGTAGATTCGAAAGTTTACGTCAAAGACCACAAAAAAAACAAAAAAAGATAAAACCGTTCCTATGATAATTCCTGTAACGAGTATATACATCATATATAGGCTACCTTATATACTATATACTATACCTATATTTATAAAATATCCGAAAAAATCGACCATTATAATTTTTTTTTTTTTGGGGGAATTTTATCCGACGAGAGATTGAAAAACGACGAGAAGAAATCGATATGTATAGGATAATTTTATATACGTAATAATATTATATTACTTTAATCGATTTTTTATTTTTGTTCTTCTTCTTCTTTTTATCCTCCCGCGAATTTCCCCCCCCCCCCCCCCCCCCCCTTCGCCGCTGCCGTTACCCCCGTTAATAAAAAAATGTCACGTTTTGCAAATCTCCGGTTGACTATATTCGGTCACGTATGCGATAATGTTTCTCCCGAATAAAAAGTAAAACAAGAAAAAGAAAAAAAAGTGAATGAACGAATGAAAACAATCAACAAGATTGCGGTTCGAGTTTAAGAACAGAATAAAAAACAAGTTTATTACATCAGGTATTGTTCTGAATCAGTTTTTTGAACATATCTTAGTAACCGTTGATGATATCGGGACAAAGGTAAAATTGAAAAATAAAGTGAATTGAATTATCTATCGAAAAGGTTATATACTCTTTTCTTCTATCTTCACTGGAATCGCTGTATTTCGAGACTGATTATAGAAAAAAGGTAAACCAGAAGAAATTAAATTTCTCAAATTTCGCGTTAAAATACAATCAAACAAATGAATATACATAAAAAATGTATACCACCTTTTTTGTAGAAAATTTTATCAACTTTATTTTTGATATTCACCTTTATCTCGATATCGTTAACGGTTAGTGAGATATGATCGTAAAACTGATTAAGAATGTCCGAGAAGATTTTTAAATCCTTTGAATATACTGCTACAAACGTATACTGTAACACCATAATACCTATACTACCCTACATTGATTTATTCTATAGAAATGTATAAAATAGATGCCAGGAAGGGGGGGGGGGAGGGGGGGGGGGGAGGGGGGGGGATGAAATGTAAAAGTCCACTATATGGGGTCTTCTCGATTTTTCCTCCTCGTCAATCTTCTCTTATATAGCCCCTTCTCAAACCGTTTTACGTTTCACGTTTTCCAACGACCCTGCCCCGTCGTCTTTCTGCACCTATCTTACATTTCTACCTATACACACCGCCATATACCTATTATATGGTGTCTCGGTTCTGGTATTGGGTTCCTGGATCCTTGGTTTTCGGCCCCTGCAGGTCCCTGGTCTCCCGGATTTTTCCACAGCATGATTTCCAGCCTGCAGACGAGAGAGAGTGTATCTTTATCTGTCAGCGACAGGCGTCGATGCTAGTTTTTTTCTTTTTTTTTCTCTCTTCTCTTCTCATTCTCTCCCTTAAGGGACGAGGACTGCGGAGGGTTAAGGGAAAAAGGAAAAGGGAAAAGGGAATAGGGAAAAAGTAAGGTGTGTAAGGCTCCCGCGGGAGAGTCAGAGGTCTTCGGTGACGCCAGGAAAACGAAGCGGGGATCGACGGGGAGAGGGGGGGGGGGGGGGGGGGGGGGGTGAAAATCGTGCACAGGGTGGAGGCCAAAATTGCCGCTTAAACATGACGCGCACACATCCTTCCCCACACTCCTCTCTAACCCCCCGCCCAATCGAACTCGTGGCGAGATTGCGTTTCCAGCCCCCCTTCCTCATCCCCGCGAACCCCAAAACTCCCATCCCCGACGTCACTCCGCGCGTCCCTCTTCGATAATATTGGATATCAAACCCCTCATACCCCTGCAGTTTCTCCCCCTCTCTATCTTTCGTCCCATTTTTCCCGGAGACCGGCAAAAGAAAGAGAAAGAAAAAAAAGAAAAAGGAAACTGTGCAAATTCCTTCAAATTCTAGATCAATTTTTCTCCAATAAAAATAAAAATAAAAAATTATTACGGTCTGATTATAATTAAAGGTCGTATCGACGAAGTTGCAAGAAATTTTTCTGCGAGTTCGAAAAAGCGATAATTACTAATTTTCAAAAAGAATACGGACACAATAAATCAAAATTAATTAATAAATGATGAAAAAAAAAATTTACTCATATATATGAACGTTGAAAATTTGACTTCGTACAATTCCGGGAAGAATTTTCGCGGTAAAAAAAAAAAAATTCTTCGATGAAATGAATGTTTCGTCAAAAAAGAAGAAAAAAGAAAAAAAGAAACAGAGAAATAAAAGTAGAGTTGCCCGTTTTTTTTTTCTTCTTTACAACGTTACACACCGTTTTTTTTTTTTTTTTTTCTAATTTTCTCCTCTTTTTCGCATACCTGGTAAAAGGATATATATTTGTACGTATACGATATCGTATATATATCGCCATCGCTCGCGGGCGAGGCGAATTTTATTTAGCGATATTGCGTCCGATCACTTCAGTTCAGAGGGAGAGTACGAGGGTCCCGAAGTCGGTCGGCTGGTCGAGTGAGGTCGGGGGTTTGGGGTTTTCGAGTTTGGCGGTTGGGGGTTGGGGGGTCGGGGTCGGCGGTTTGAGAGCGGTCACAAAGCGGTATATAGCAGGAGCGAATTCCTTACGATTTTCTAAGAAATACGATCGCTTTGGCGCGCAAAACGAACAGCATCGCTAAACTCAGATTATATACCTATATATCTTTAGCTAAAAAGCTATGTCTCAGCTACAGCAACAGCGACAGCAACGTAGCTATGCCAGATCGAAGGGAATGGGGGCTGGATATTCATCCCTCTCTGTTTTTCACGATTTTTCTATATCATTCCTTCGCTTGTGCAGCTCGAGCCGGAGGGAAAGAGGAACGAGAGGCAGGGGATCGATGAACTTCGGACTATGCGAGAGGGCGAGGGCGAGGGTGAGGGTGACGGGCCAGAAGGGTGAACTCGAAATCCACGAAATCCAAGAAATTTAACACGCCCAACTCTCGCCCGACAGACGCGAATACCAATTAACAACCGGAAACACGACCATTTAACAATCTCTCTCACGGATCACTCGACGTCTCTCTCTCTCTCTCTCTCTCTTCTCTGCGAATTCCAAACGTTATTTTATTTGACGCTAGAAGGGGAATTCGTGTGCTGCTTTTACAACGCGAAATAACAAAACGCAAACAAGGTCAAATTTGCGTTAGTTAACATTTTTTCAGTTTTAGGTAGTTTCGTAAAATCGGTAAAGGTTAATCTCAATACAGTTTATCGATTATATCTCATAAACCGTTGATCGTATCAAGACAAAGGTTAATGTCAAAAATAGAGCCAATACAATTCTCTATAAAAAAGGTTCAATGCATATTTCCCGTATCTTTGATAGTTTCGCTGTATCTTAACCTGCAATTTGCAACCAATTATCAGCACGCGTACTTTCATTATTGAATATTCAAAGTCGAAATACAGCGAAACGAATGAAGATAAAGAAAAAGTTTATTCTACTTTTTTTATAGGAAATTTAATCTACTTTAATTTTGATGTCCACCTTCATCTCGATATTATCAACGGTTATCGAGATATCGTCAAAATGATTTTTACCAACGATTAATTTTTTACTTTTCCACTCTGTATTGTCTACTCGCAATTTCCCGGACGATCCGCTCGACCGATTTTGTCAAAAGTTGGACGAAAAAATTTTCTGAAGCATCTCAGAATCTGGGAAAAAAAAATTCGGTTTTAAAATGGCGAGCCATTAAATTTCTGAAAAATTTCCAATTTTCGTATTCACACTAACAATAATTTTGAAAATCAATTTTTCGGTAATTTGATTAAAGAATTTTTAATCTCGGGATCTAAAAGGGCTGCAGCAATAATTCAGTTTTTTTTTTTTATCATTACCACCACCAAATTGGAATTTGTCGCATAAAAAATGACGTAGACGAACAAAATGTAAAAAAAAGACAAAATAATTCAAAAGATTAAAAAAAAAAAAATTGATCTCGCTATTTTCTATGTATATATTTTTTGTTTTTCGTGTATCTACTTCTTCTTATTCTTTGACGTTAACTTTCGATCCCTCTTGCCCTCCTCTCCGCCCAACCGCTACCCCTAATCGGTTACGGTTACTTTTTATATATAAGTATATTTTTTTTTTATAAATTTTATTATTATCATATCTTCACCTCGTCTGCAGCGTAGGTAGGTAGGTAGGTAGGTAGGTAGGCAGGCCTTAGCTCACCTAAGGAAGCTTAGCCGAGGGCTTCGCACCCCAGGAGACATCGTAACTGGCTTAACATGCCCCTCATATACTATAACTCTGTGGGACGCACGGTTAAGCAGTGTTCAAAGAAATGAAAAAGGTGAAAACGAAGGAAGAAAATAATCGAAAAAGAAAAAAAAAAAAATACAGAAAAAATATAGAAATCAAAAAAATAAGACAAAAACTATGCAACGACGCTGTAGATGGAAAACTATCCGACCTACGAAAAAAAGCCTCGTACAAAAGTTGTTGGAAATTATCTCTTCTACAACATTGATAATGACCGTATAGTTCGTAGGACCACCCGTAACGGAAATATCACGAAAAAACCACTTTAAGACGCGATTTTTCGAAGGTTCGAGTCAAGATCGGAACCTCAGAGAGTTACCAAAGGACCCCAAAATAGTTATCTATAGTAGTATCAAAAAATGAAAACTCCTCTAAATTTTGTATACGCTAAAATTTATACCTGGTGACTGTTCTATATACGACTATGAGCTACTAGAATCGCGGTAACCGACTAACCGACGTCTAGTATCAAAGTATAGGGTATATGAGGTATAAGGTTGTGGGCGGGCGACGCGGGCGTTAATTACGAAAACGGTATAAAGGAGGGTGGAGTTCGCGCGGCAAGAAACAATTATAATACATTAATAATAAGCCGTATACCATAGTATGGCACGGCTTAGCTCGGTATTAGTAGGCAATAGTAATAGTAATAGCAGTAGTAGTAGTAGTAACACTCAATCTTTACTCATGCTGATTTACAACGCGAGAACTATATATGTATAAATATGAATCATTTAGAGGAATAGCGACGTACCTTACCGTTGGCGAAGGTGGTGGCACCACATCTATTCAATTATTTCGAAACAACTAATTCGAATTCGATAGATCTCAAATTTATTCCTAAAAAATTTTGATTAATTTTCCTGTTTTTTTTCTTAATTTGCCTCGTTTTTCTTGTCTTTTTTTTGCCGGTTTTCCCTCGATTTTTGATTTTCATGCTCTCAGAACTACGAAAAGAAGAAAAAAGAAAAAAAAGGAGAAAAACTAAAAGAAAATTAACAATTTTCGCGAATTTGAGTAAAAAAAAAAGAAGAAGAAGAAGAAGAAGAAGAAAGAGAAATAGATGAAATAAAAAAACCAAACTAAAGCAAAAACGTAAAGTAAAGGGTTTTTTTTTTTTTGTTGATTTTTTGTATATTTTTTATTTTTTGTATTTTTACACGTGATGGTTGAGAGGAAGGACCGCGGTGCTTAGAGAAACTGTGCATAGCCATGGCATAGCCAACCAGCTAGCCACCACCACTACCACCACCATCACCGTCCACCGGGGGGTAGAAACGAACCGCGAATGTTATTAATGATGTGGTCAGATTAACGGTCCTCCTGGCTCAGAGCGACGTCTTACTGTGAAAATGTTCAGCCCTCGATCCCGGTGCTCGTTCAACTGCAGCAGCAGCAGCAGCACTGTAGGTGGAAAACAAAAACAAAAACTGAAAGAAGAAAAAAAAAATAAAGAAACAGAAAAAACGACACAGAAAGAAGGAAAGGAAGACACCGAGGGAAAAACTTTTCGAGGTTGTCGCCCGCCCCTGATTAACGCTCTGCAACGCTATTCTTCCACGAGATGATGATGATGATAATGATGATGATGATCGTCATCATCGACGTGAAGAGGGGTTAGTTCGGGGGTGGAAGAAAGAAAAGAAAAGAAAAGAAAAGGAAAAAAAAAATTAGACTTAATTTACCGGACGTTTTTCTTTAACCTCATATAAAACAACCCTTCTCTCTGAGGGCAGTATTTGTCGCCCTCTTTTCTCTTTCTCGCCTTCTTACCTCTACAGCTCTTCACCCCTACTACTACTACTTTTCACATTATTTACTAAAGTCATATTAACCGCGTCAACGAACCGAAACTTGTGAAAGTAAGTATTTTGGAGTGTCCGGGGTTACTTTTCTTTTTCTTTTCTAATTATTGTGGCTTACACATCGATTTTTTTTCACGTTTTATTGTCTAGGCAAACGTTACCTAATTTTATATCAATTTTAGATCATGTTTCAGAAATTTTTTCTCAGCAAAATCGGTTCTTGATTCATTTCTAACAATTACCCAATTTTTTTTTTCAGCTCATTTTAAAAATTATTTCAATACTTTACTACTCATTTTTTGCGAAAACGTTTCGGTTTTTCTTTCAACGTATTTTTCTTCTCCATATTCCTGAAACGAATCTTGAAACTTTTTTTTTCACTTTTTTCGAGCTCGTTATAAAATTTTTTTGGTGAATTTGAGCAATTGTTTTTTTTTTTTTCTTTTGGTTCTCAAATTCGCTATTCAATTGTTTTTGTAACATTTTTCAAATTTTGCGAGCTCGTTAAAATAAATTCAAAAATAATTTTTGAGCTCGTCACATTTGACTTAGTTTTATATTAGCTCAATCTAATTCTGAGCTCGCTGTATAAATAATCCAAACACAACGTATCTCATTTTTCACTCCTGTTCTTCTCATTTTTTAAATCATTCCGGTACATGTAATTATTTCCAAAACAATTCTAGAACATTATTCAATGTTTTGAGCTCTTGACAATTTAATTCATCATCTCTCAGAGCTCAAGAAAGTTGCCATAACTTTCGCCTAGCTCATTTTGATTTCGATTTTTCTCAATTTTTCAGTTCATTATATTTATCATGTCAAATTATTTTCGAGTTAATCGAATCCAATTTTTTCGCGATTCAGTATATATATACTCGAGCTCACTTTGACAGCTGCCAAAATTCACGAAAAATTTCATCATCGCGGTTTTAGCTTGAAAAAAAAAAGAAATCCAGAAGAAAAAATTGCAAAAACAAGAAAATTTTTATTTCGCACGTTATATATTATGTGTAAACGTTTCGCGGTACCATCCAACACAACTTCACCTCACTTCCTCAAGTTGGAATAAATTCGTGACTATACATATGAAAGTGGGGTATGACGGGGTGAGCTACTTGTATAATTCGCCACAGGTCAGCCTGCCAGTTAGAATATCGCGTGCCAAGATATTTACGGGTTTTTGTTTCTTTTTTTTTTCCTTGTTTTTTGTATTTCAATTTTTTTTTTTTTTTTTTTCGTTTTGTTTCTTGTTTCGTACAGCTCCGCCCTCGTGGATATAGGCCTGTGACACAGACCTGGACGCCGAAATTTGCGTCGATCGTACCACAATTTCCGAGTGTTCTTTTTTTTTTTTTTTCTTTTTTCTTTTTCTATTCGTTATAATTTGTGTTTTAGGCTATAAATAAGAAGAATATGAGACGGAAAAAAAAATTAAAAAAAAAAAAAAATACATGGGAAGTATATGAAAAGTCCAGGAAATAGCCAAAGGGGAACAAAAAATGAATAGAGTCGTTTGAGTTAACGAGAAAAATGAAACGAGATAAACCACGATAGGAAAAAAAAAATAAAAAATAAAAAACGATCTAAAAATCTAACTTAACGATAGAATTTTTTTTTTATCTACATATTATAGATATATACGAGTATGTATGACGTGTATATAGGTTTGAAGATAAAACCATGAATTTAATGAATACATACATATATAACTATATATAAATATATGTATATGTGTATATATATATATCTATATATATATATATATATATATATATATATATATATATATATATATATATATATATATATATATATATATATATATATATATATATATATATATATATATATATATATATATATACATACCTAGTAGTACATTAGCAATTTAAATCGTCAAGGTGGGAGGGCCGGGTTCGTAAGCCCCCGGGCAAAGGTGAACGACGAGACTTTGAAGAACTAACCGCCAAAATTCCGTGGTGCGAATGTTGTCATCATGGAATTATTTTACACTGAATATTTAACATTCATTCCTCGTTTATTTATTTATTTATTTCATTTTTTCTTCAAATTTTCATTTTCCAAAGGATTTTGGACAGAATTACAGAAACGACCCAAAAAATAAATAAATAAATGAATAAAAAATACACGATTTTACTTGATTCAGAGGAAATATAAAAGACGTAAAAGCTTCGTATATACGTACCTATATACCATTCGAACGAAATCTACTGTTTCAAAAAAAAAAAAAAAAAAAAAGAAAGAATTGTAGATACGATACGAGATATTTGGGAAAATTATTCAACGTTTCTGAAACCTCAATTCTGAAAATATGTTCCAAAAAGTTTCGTTTCTGAAATTCAAAAAAAAAAAAAATCAACACGAAGATTTAAAAAAATGTAAAAGGTTTGAAAATTGTTTCAAAATCAAATTTCTTTAGATTAGGATAAAAAAAAAAAGTATATGAACTAATATTATTTATTGTTAGACTGAAAAGAGTCAGAGTATGTGATTTAAGAGATCCCTTGTCTCCTATTCGTTTTCGGGGATTTTGGAGTATATATAAAAAAAATCTTTTTTTTTTTTTTTTCATTTTTTCTTCGTCGGATAAATTTTTTTTTCTTTTTCTGATTTTCTTCTCGTATCTGTTTGACCAATTTAAAAATCACCCTGTTGCTAAATAAATCTAATCCGCCTGAGTAAAAATAATTCTACGGATTTCTTTGACAAATTTAAAAAAAGAAAAAAAAAATTTCTACAAACTTTTACCTTATTCGGTAATTTTTTTTTCAATAAGAAATCGTTGTCTCGTTCCAACAAAGTTTCTATCGATAAAAACGACGATCATGTTTTTTTTTTGTTTCTCAACAAAAAAATTAGAAAAACGTAAAAAAAATTTTTTTAAATTTCTCTAAAATCTCGTACTTAGAAATTTTTCGCCGCAGGTATACTGCAGCAGCATACAAATATAGGAAGAACATGAAAACGGAATTTCTAATTAACCAACTAACTGACCAACTGTAAAAATACCTATCGCAGAAAGTATATAACATAGACACACACACACATGGATTACATTACAGTGTGAGAACAGGGAAGAACACCCACATACCAATTTCTATATACAAGAGAACGTACGGGTAGATCATGTAAAGCCCGAGCCGAAACCGAACGTACCGCATGTGAAACGAGGTAAAACGAATAGTAAATTTATCGCCACTACTTTACACTCTCCACCCTCGCAGTCCAGCTGCCACTTGCCAATTGGCAATTGGCAATTGGCAGCTGGCAACTGCCAACTGCCAGACTCAATCGAGTCCATCGACAGGTTCGAATTGTTCAGACTGACATGACAGCTGGGCGTAAAATACCCTTTTCAGGGGGGTGGCGGACTACCATACACCGATGTTTCCTGTACAATCCGCTCTGCACACGTACGAAAACATTTTTAAACGTGTGGGACGTTGGACGGACGTGTGTGCTCTCTGACGACGTATAATGAAGTCATGTTTTCGAAAGTAAATATTTACAGCACAACCACGCGGGTTTGTATGTATACGTATATATATATATATATAGGTACATATACATATATGTGTATAATATATATACCTGTATATTTATGTATCCGCGTACGTATGTCTGAGCGAGTGAACAAACCAGAGCAGTGGCTTTTATCCTGCAGTGATAATAAAAAAAAAAAAAAAAAAAGAAAAAACAAATCAGCCGTGGATTTTAGTCCGTTTCGGATTCGGAGTGAAAAATAAATAAAAAATCCAGAAAAAAGTTAAAAAAAAAAAGTAGGAATTATCACCGCGGTTTACCTACTCGATGGATTTCTATTTTTTTTTTTTTTTTTCTCTTTCTTGTTAGTTCCTAAAAATTGTGGAAAAAGGATGGAAAGTGCAGAGAATCGAAAAGCGAACTTCGTTCTTTCTTTTTTTTTTTTTTGGTTTTTCAATTTTTTTTCCAATTTTTCTTCCAATTTTTTATTTTTTATTTTTTGGTTCTATAATATCTTCTAATTTTTTTTTTTCTTCTTGCGAACGAGTACTTAAAATTGTAGAGAAATTCTGAAGGATAAAGAAACAGAGAGAAAAGGGTGGATATAGGTAGGTAGGTATATAAATGCCTGCAGAGGTAGTGTGCAACCACTCTTCGCCCGAGTATTGGATGAAAAGTTTCGATTTTCTCACAAACTCTTTACTTACCGTTAATATAGAAAAGTTTATTCTATATACTATGTGTATAGCCTGCAGTAGGGTAGGTATAAGGTATACGTACATAGGAATAGTTGAACATCTTTCAGCTAGAAGAAGAAGAAGAAGAAGAAGAAGAAGAACATAAGATGAAGAAAAAAGACCAAAAAAAAAAAAAAAACAAGAAGAAGAGTGGCATGGGCTTTGCATCAATTCACAAAATTTTCATGTCCCCGCACATATTATTATACACGATCTATAAAATAGAAGAAAAAAAAAAAAAAAAAAAAAGAAAAAATTATCATGTATCTGGACGGTCCTCAATTTGGTCATTTTCAAATCTTGATTATCAAACACAATTTTTGTCACTCGGCTCTGGGGTTGATTTTATTTTCCTTCGAGCAGCATAAGGCTCAAAAGAAATCAATAAAAGAAAAAAAAAAAAAATCTGAACCTCGTTATACATCTCCGCAAATAGGTATCCCGTGGAAAAATTCAAAATATTTTCAACGATGTAATTTCCAAAAAAAAAAAATAGAAAATTTATTCCTCCCCGAAAATTCTATCCAATCGTTGATAAAATTCGATGAAATAATTTTTCACGATGACAGAAATAAACGAAAAAAAAAAAAAGATGAACTTTGGATTATAAAAATCGTGAAATTTTTTTTATATACATATTATAGTATATATGTATAGTATAGTGGATAATGAACGACGCGTGCGAGGATATAATCCGTATACATATACTGTATATCATGTAGATACATACACGAGTATATAGGTATGTATAACGTACAATACATATATACATATAATATATCTACTCTAATAAACAGTTTCACAGAAATCGTGTGAATCGTTTCCCCACCCCTATTCTCCACCCCGTATAGTACCGTTTAATTAGAGTAAATCGGGTAATTACCCTAATGCGTACCCTTCGTTTTTTTTTTCTTCTTCTTCTTCTTCCGTTCGTTTTGTGTTTTTTTTTTTTCTTCACGTTTTATTCTGGATTTTTATTTTTTCGTTTTTTTTATTCTTCAAACCTATAATCAAGGGATAGCCTGACTGCCTCCCTTCCTGCCTATACCAACCATAATCGTACCTAACTACCTATATACCTCTAGCCGCGTGTATATGCGTCGGTGTTATGTTATGGAATTAACGCTCTACCCGTATCACGTATCGCAGTCATTTTTACCCCGCTT
Source organism: Macrophya alboannulata (assembly GCA_949628255.1). NCBI lineage: Eukaryota > Metazoa > Arthropoda > Insecta > Hymenoptera > Tenthredinidae > Macrophya > Macrophya alboannulata. The sequence continues at coordinate 21,787,822 of OX451207.1, forward strand.
TATATATGAGGTATTCCACGCCGTTTCGAAGGGTCGAAAAGTTGACCGAGCCCAAAAAAATCATAATTTTGTCTTATCACACAAATATATCGAAAGAATTTATGTGAATTTTTTCAGAATTTTTGGATCACATCTTTTCAGTTTTTCCAAATTCCAATTTCTTTCTACGAACCTCCGTATGTCAAAAGTATAAGATCGTACAAGAAAATTTATCAGACAAAAAAGTTGCAGTCTCGAATCAACTTCCCGAAACAAAATTTTTTAGAATTTCTCGAATCCCAAAAATACCAATTTTTATCAAAAATACATAAAAATACTTTTTTTTAACTAATATATCATTTTTTATTTGCTTCAAAAATTTACAGAAAATACTCACAAGTGTTTACAGCAACCATATATTTTTTTTAAGATGGTTGGCTCAATCGTTCGGAAGCTATGCTCTATTAATTTTTTGATTCTTTATATTTTTCGAAAAAAAAAAGAATTAATAAAGCATAGCTTCCAAACGATTGAGCCAACCATCTCAAAAAAAATATATGTTTGCTGTAAGAACTTGAAAGTATTTTCTGTAAATTTTTGAAGCAAATCAAAAATGATATATCAGTTTAAAAAAAAGTATTTTTGTGTATTTTTGATAAAAATTAGTATTTTTGGGATTCGAAAAATTCTCAAAAAATTTTTATCAGAAATTTGATTCAAAACTGCAACTTTTTTGTCTGATAAATTTTCTTGTACGATCTTATACTTTTGACATCCGGAGGTTCGTAGAAAGAGATTGGAATTTGGAAAAACTCAAAAAATGTGATCCAAAAATTCTGAAAAAATGTAAATAAATTCTTTCGACGTATTTGTGTGATAAGACAAAATTATGATTTTTTTGGGATCGGTCAACTTTTCGACCGTTCGAAACGGCGTGGAATACCCCATATATACCCCTGGAACGAACCCCTGTCTTGTGTCTTTATCCTTTTTTTTGGTTTATGTATGTATGTGGCTTGTTGTGTATAGGAAAGTAGCCGATGGTTCGCTGAGGCTGTACTATATATAGTAGGAGAAATCGTGCTTGAAAATAGCGGGTTGTTTTCACCCCTAACCATCGCGTACCTATCCCCAAACCCCCGCAGCGCTGAGCCCTTCACGATTTAGTAATTTCAGGTTGTAGACTATTAATAAACTACCACATAGCTTTTTACTCTGACATGAGTTTAAATTTAAACTCGTGAATGTTTCGCGATATGCTTTTATTATAGAACCCGTTCCACCGTAATTTTATACCCTGCATTTCACCCCTCAATCCACCGATCGTATTTTTATATTAAACAAAGGAATACGATTTTCTTTGATATTAGTTTTTGGCGATTTTTTGGTGAACAAGAATTTGGAAAGAAGTTAACGAAAAAAGAGAAAAAATAAGTAAACTATATTTTGCTTTTTTTTCCTCCAATTTTTTTAATTTCTTTTGTTTCGTTTTTTTTTTTCTCAAAAAAAATTATCGATTCTAAAGAAATTTTCGTTCATAATTCTTTTCATGATTTTCTTTAACTTTTTGTTTTGTCACTTTTTCTATTTCTTTTCGGTGTTTGGTGGAAAAACAAGTTTTATTTTTGTTCTTTTTTTTGTTTTACATAATTTGAACAGATTTTTGTACAATTTATACGTTTCTGTACAGACCGAATCGCCCATACCCCGAAAAAACTCGACGAGTTATCTCGGAATTATCGAAAAGTATAAGAATAAAATCAAAAAAATTGCGATTTCTTGTTCGTTTTGTGTATTCATATAATTTTTTTTTTTTCCCCCGTTAAAATCGTTCGTCGATAAATTTATTTCTGATAATTTTATATATATATATATATATATATATATATATATATATATATATATATATATATATCTCTATATATATATATATATTTATATATATTTTTTTCTTCTTCTTAAGGTTTTTACATTTTTTTTTGAGAAAAGAAGAAAAAAAAAGAACGCAAATAAAAAGCTTCAAGATTCACTCACGCCATTCCACTTCTCAGGGGGTTGGGGGTAGAGAAAAAAAAAAACCGAATAGGAGAAGTTATAGAGAGGGTTGGGTTTGGCACAGAGGTAGTGATATACCTTAGGCGGACATGCAATTAGTGGGGTTGGCGTGACCCTGGCTCTGGGGGTAGGTATAGGTACATACATTAGGTATGTATATGTATAGCGTGAGCTACTCAACCTCATAGTTCGACTAAAAGTCTTACCCTGGTTCTCGGCAGCTGGCCCACCTTTCCTTACGAGTTGAGAAATTATCGTGAACTTGGCAAAAAATTCCCCGAAAAAAAAATTCAAAAAAATCAAAAAATAATTACTTCGAATTTTGACTAAAATTTATTCAACTGATTTTCTCTTTGCCTTTGTACAATTTTCTTTGTGCCTCTTCTGTTCAACAAATTTTCTGATTCTTTTCCCTTTATAAGAAAAAATTTTTTTTTTCAATTGCTCCTTTTTTTTCTGCGGAAATCAAAGGTGAATTTTTTTCGACAAGGATTAAGACCTTTTTTCTTGTTTTTTTTTTTTTTTTCATTATTATTATTTTCTGTCCTCCATTCTTGTTTTTTGATTTTTTTCTCCTCGCAGTTTTTTTATTTATTTTTGACATTTTTTTTTTCTGTTATTTTTTTGGTTAACGAGATACCAAACAGCGGGCGTAGAAAATATGTGCTTGGCCATTAAAAGCTAACGATTAATTAAACACGAAATAAATATTTACCCAACAAATTACGGTGATATTAATCTCCGTTTTGCGTGTGCAGGTAGATAGATATATAAGTACATACGTATAGGGTAGATATATACATATATAGTATATAGATATATGGGTATATACATAGGTAGAATTTGTCGAGTCGAGCAGAGTCCGCGACGAGTCGCCTCGTTTCGGTGTGATCAACGGCGTTAGGCTCTTCCTACTCTTCACCCCTATTCTACACGTACATACATACCTATTTATTTACGATATATGTATAATAAAAGTACATAATGTATTTATTTGTTTTTTTTTCTTTCTCTATTTAATTATATATAGCTACGAGACCGTATACGTATATATAATATATATATATATATATATATATATATATATATATATATATATATATATATATATATATATATATATATATATATATATATATAATATGTTCGCTCTGTATATGAAACACAAATCGATCGCCAAGTATCATCCGCATAGATCTTTGAGAGAAAATTCCCGATCATCTCTCTCTCAAATGAATAAAAAAAAAGACACCCTTAGACGATAAGTTTCAAGTATAATATCACCGCAAAGTATACGTGTATAAGAGAATCAATGCTAATTACGATCTTTCGACGATATAAAGTATAGAAAAAAAAAAAAACTACCCCAACGGATTGATTTCCAAAATTTGTTCAGATTTGACTAAAAATTTTTTTATTTTTTATTTCTTTACAATCCTATCGATACAAAAATTGGAAAAAAAATGAATAAATAAAAAATTGACGCATTATATGTAGATATCAGAGATCTGTATACGTGAAAACGTAATTTTTGATTTTTGGGTTAATTAGTACATTAATTTCATCGTTCTTTTTTTTTTTTTTTTTTTTTCTTCTGCTTCTTCACTTTTTCTTGGGATACTGATAACAATCAGTTGTTCAAATATATTATTAATAATAAAAATAATAATAATAATTTCAGAAATAAAAGCAATTGTCGTTGTGCGGGGATCGCGTGACGAGGATTTACCTCTAAGGGTTGAAATATATAGGAGTTAGGTAGGCAGAAAGGGAGAGAGAGAGAGAGGGCGAGGGGAGGGGGCGGGGGTGGGGGGGCAGTAGTAATTACTGCACTTTACTCTAACTGGGGACAAAATCTTCTCCGGTGTCATCAAAACGCTATTTGTTTCCGTAACCCCGGGGTCGAGTTTAGCCAGTTAAACTACTGACCGAATCACTTAGGTTCATGAATATAAACGGTGCAGGACGGTATCAACCCCCTCCCTAACCCCCGTACATATACCTACCTACCCTACCTGCCTACCTACCAACCTACCTACCTAGCCAATCATTCGGTCCTAATAACGGTTATTACATATCCGTACATTCTGAACGACTGACTAACTGACTGACTGACTGACTTACTTACTTACTTACTTACTTACTGAGTGACTTATACTGGTTAGTAGTTTTCGGTTGGTTCGATATACGTGTATATTAGGGTGGTCCTTAATTTGGTCATACATTGAATTTTAATGCTCCCAAATAGGCCAAAATGTGTCCAAATAGATAAAGAAAAAATAAAATAAAATAAGAAAAAATTGTACTCGAAGCCTAGGGTTCGCAGAGGAATTCTGAGGGCTTACAAAAAGTGGGAGAGATTTGAAATTGTGGAAAAAAAAAAAAAAAAACTCAAAAATAATTATTTCGAAATAATATAAATAGGTTATTTTTTATTTATTTTTTTTTTTCACTGTTTTGGATGCTGAATTTTGAATTTAGGAATTTTTCTTCACCCCTGATTCGTAATCGACGATCTTGAAGTCCTTTCGAAACTGATTTTTTCCCCCGCAATAGATTCGAATCGTTTATTTTTATCCTCGATGTTGAAAATTTTTTTCAAAAAAATTAACTGGAAAATTTATTTACTGGTTATAAGAATGAAAAAAAATATATATATATATGTACCAATGATATTGTAATTTTTCTTTGTTTCAGGTGAGTGAAAATCTTGCACCCCCATATAAATTGTCGTCCCAAATCGCGCGTACAGAATAAAAGTCTGTATAAAATTTGGTAAGTAGTACGAAAAAAAAAAAAAAAAAAAAACCATAAAGTATAAATTTTTCACCTCAAATCTAAGTTTTTCAGCTCCATTTTTCCAGAATTAATAATAATAATAATAATAATAATAATAATAATAATAATAATAATAATAATAATAATGATAATCGTTGGTAAACAAACGCGCGGTGTGGCCCCGCGTCTCACCGTCTAACAAAGTCTCTTCGTGGCCCGGGGAATGGGGGAGATTAAGTCGCGCGTGACGTCATAACAGGGAACCAGCTTGATGTCGTCGACGAAGCTCAGAGCCCAGGCTTTAGCTTAAGTCTCACATTAAGAGCGGAAGCAGTTCCCAGGGTGGTTAAAAATTACCTATTTCTATAGGGTATATACCAAAGCTTTAGCTTGCACCCATTCTGGCTAAGAGAATTGAAAAGAAAAACCAAAAAAAAAAAAAAACTCAAAAATTCTTATTCATCTGTAAATAGAAAATAATTTTCTACGATCCTGAAATCTGTGAAATTTTCTAAAGTTCGTGAAGTTTATTGAACTTATTGAAAATTTTGAGATTTTTTGAGTTTTTGAAATTTTTTAGGTCTTGTAGTTTCGCCAGTTTTTCAAGTCTTTGAAGTTTTTGCAGTTTTTGTTAGTTCTTCAAGTTCTTCCGGGTTCCCCGTCAGAAGTTTTTTGAAAAATTCTTGAAATCTTGTGGCTCAACTCGAGTTCTCAGTAAAATTACTTAATATTGCAAGTAGTAAGGTGGTTGTCGCCCCTTTGAAGCACCCGATGAGAAATTAAGTATTCAAATTCCGCGCACCCTCGTCTAACGAAAGTGCCCATACCTCGACGGCCTCTTGCCCGATGAAAATTTGTGCGGAAAACGCGTTCGTCGGAGGAATGAGAACTGCACGACGAATATCTTATTTTAATTTCAACCTCACTTCAATTTCTCTACAGGTCTGTAGGTGGGTCGGGTTTTAGGGGTGGCCGAGGCTAATCAGTTTAGACGTTAATTAACAACCTGATTTATCATGCTCGTGGGAATATTGCAAAACAAACGCAAACGCAAACGCAAACGCAAATCCCCGAAATTAGCTGGTTCCTAACCCTTTTGACTATATACTATATATATACGGATAGCTAATTACCTCGTCAAAAAGCCCTTTCTCAAATTGGTTTATTACATGGAAATTACTTTTGATCAACTTTTTTTGAACCCGGTTAAAATTGTTCTTACTCGAGGATTAGTCGACGTTTTTATCAACAATTTTTTTGTTTTCTTTGCAAATTTAATTCAGCAAGTTTTTTCCCCTCCCCCTGCATTCATTAGCCATTTTATAATCTTGATTTTCTTTTTCTTTTTCTTGTAATTTTCGTGAAATATTATTAAGTTTCTTTACCACAATTCACAATTTTTCTTTCAACGTTAGCGATTTTTCTTTTTTTTTTTTTTTTTTTTAACTATGCAGATTTCTTTCGAAAATCAATTTTCTTTAAACGTTATCGATTTTCCAGCAATTTGTGTAATTTGCGATTTTTTCTTCTTCTTTTTCCTCTGAGAATGAAAAAAAAAGATATATAAATAAAAAAACGGATCGTAATTTTCCTCGAACAAAAATTTTCCAATTTTCTTTCAACCCTCATGCTTCAAGGGTACATTTCTCTAAGTACGAAGAGAGAATGACTCACGTCAGCGTGTACCTGAAGATGTTCCCCCGCCTTTCGCTCGTCCACACCGAGCTGTAGATGGCAGATATAATCTGGAGAGGGTAGGGGGTAGTAGCGGGGTTGGGTCGAATCTTTCTGCGTAGGGGTGTACCTAGTGGGTATAACGGTATTCATTCGAATAGATAACATCGCTTGTTAAACCAACCCCAACCCCAGCCCTCAACCCCCAACCCCCTTACCCTCGAAACCCGGTGATGTAGCTTCTATATTTACCTGGGGGCGATACTGCCAACGTACCTACATACTACTGACGCGTAAGATAGCAGCAGTTTGCCTCCTCGAAATTCACCCTCGCTCGCACTCTCTCACTCTCTCGCTAGCGATGCCTACCTCGATCGCTTACACCCCCGTATCGCGATGCTGTTACTACCTGCAATCTGGTCTTGGCAGAACCAGATAACAGGGTAACTATCGCGTCTCAATTTTCAGGTTATTTTTACCGACTACCAATCCGTGAGAAATTTTTTAAATAAACAAATTTCAATCGAGTCTTTCAATCGATTAGTTTTTATTCGTCGATATTTTGAGTCCTATTATCATTATTATTTCTTCTTTAACACGTACACAATCTTTAACAATTATTCAGTAAATTTTAGCAAATTATAGAAACATTTTCAATTTTCATTATTAATTTTCTTTGCCATGATTCACGATTCTTTTGAATATTATTCAATTTTCTTGCAACATTATCAATTTTCTTGCAAAAATTATCAATTTTCTTTCAATATTATTAATTTTCTTTGCCATAATTCACGAATATTTTGAATATTATTCAATTTTCTTGCAACATTATCAATTTTCTTGCAAAAATTTTCAATTTTCTTTCAATATTATCAACTTTCTTTGCAATAATTCACGATTTTTAAAAATATTAATCAATTCTCTTGCAACATTATCAATTTTCTTGCAAAAATTATCAATTTTATAGCAATATTTTCAATTTTCATTGAATCGTAACAATTTTCTTTCAATATTATCAATTTTCCATCAACATTCTTGAATTTCTAGCAAACATTATTAATTTTCATTGAGTATTTTTTTAAATTTTCTTCTGTAAAAACCGAATACAGCGTTTAAGAAATAATTTTTTTTTTTTTTTCTCCCGTGCTTATATATTTTAGAAACCGAACGAAACGGTCCAACGAAAACCTAAAAAGAAACAGAAATTCCAGAATTCTCCAGTGATATAAAAATTTGTCGGATTCTTTTTGCTGATATTAAAAAATCTTTCTGCTCAAATCTCTGTATGAATTTCAAAGAGATTGTACCTGTCACCCTCGCTGTCAAGGGGTACCGTACGCACATACATTCGTTGTGAATATATATATATATATACGTATGTATATTCCACTTTCCAACGGGACGAAGAAGAACGCGCTTTTCCAACTGTAATGTGCAGTGTCTGAAGCACGTAGCTACCTGTATCTATATACCTATATATGTACATATCTCATATATATATATATATATATAGTACATGTATATATATATGAATGCAAAGCTAGACTGAAACCCAGTATTCCCTTTGATGCAGCCCCCTCTCGCCAGGTATACAGTGTTATAAATTATTACGATGAAAATTTTCGCGAGGGAGATATTATCCCCCCTTTCCCTTTCCCTTTCCCCATCGCCAACCCAACCCCCTTATCTATCTATCCACCATTCTCGAGAATATAAATACGTCGCCCATTATATTCTCGTTATTCCAGCTCACTCAATACCTCAAATAAATGTAATGGACGGTATATAAGTATATAGGTATATCGATAGATAGGTGTGTATACAAGGTATATAGGGTTCGTACTTTTACCTTATTTTTTATTTTCTTAGCCCTTTAGTTTTCTTCAAATTTTCTTGTGTCAAATTTTCAAACAAAAAACTTCTCAAAGTCTCGTTCGCCCGGTTTTACCTTACAATATACCTATACGTATATAATACCATGTATTAACATCTAACATCTAATATCTAAAATCTAATATAATCCAGCTCGTGCCCCTAAGGGTTTCAGGGTAAAGGGACTTGATTTATCTCTATCAAACGTCCCGAGCATTTCCGCTGTTACGAGTCGCGATGAAGTCCTTCCGGTTCTCTTTCTCTCTTTCATTTCATTCTCTCATTTCTCTCTTTATCACTTTCCCTCTAATTCTCACTCTCTTCTCTCTCTCTCTCTCTCTCTCTCTCTAGTTTCACAAACTTTTCGGGCTTTTCAGTAGCAGATCGTTCCCACCGGAGAACAATGCTCTTTGGGCTATATAACTTATACGGTGTAGGTGTGGAAAGGGGGGTGGGGGTTAAAAAGGAAACGGTGCGAAATATTCCTCTCTTCTACCAAAATCCCTCCCTCCCTCCCTCCCTCCCTTCCTTCATCCTTTCACTTCATCCCTTTCTTTCCTTCACCTTCACCTTTGTACACATTTATGTATGCGTATATGTATATGTAGGTATATATTTACGTACACACTTTAAGTTATATACGGAGAGGGAAGAGGAGAGGGTTGTTTTTTTTTTTCTTTTTCTTTTTTTTTTCTACACGCCCACGCAAAACCGCGCGAGAGCGAGAGAAGAAGGTTGCAGACGGAAAAGTTTAGAAAGGTCGTTCTCGAGGGCAGCTGGAAGAGCCTAATTTAAAATTTATCTTCTGCACCCAGTAGCACCACCACCACCAACGCCACTCAGTAGGTATATAGGTATACATATACTTATATATTTATATATCTACACATAGCAACAAACGGCTTAAGCACCTTAATTTTCACGTGTCATTTGTAGAGCTGGTTTTGTAGAATTTTGGTTATTCACAGCTATTCGCTCGTATAGTAGGCTAGGTTTCATCCTCGGAAAGGTTTTTCCGTGTTTTTTTTTTCCCTTTTTTTGTTTCTGGTCCTCCAAATTTTTTATGTATTTTTTGCATCTATTTAATTGAATTTTTCTTGTTTTTTATTGATCGTTCAATTTTGAATTCTTGCATTTTTCTTGTTCTTGTATATTTATTCAGTTTTCGATTTTCTTCGATTTTTTGTTGTTGTTGATTCTTCTCTTTGCTTACTTTTTGGCAATTTTTCTGACCTTTTTTTTCTTTTCTACCGGATCTTCGCATTGCTCTGGATTATTCTTATTCGTTTATTTATCGAGGCTTGGATCTGTGCGTTTTTCTACTTTTTTTGTTCTTCTTCTGATCTACATTCTTCTTAACTGACTTTTTTTTTTTTTGCCTTCTGTTTTTGGTTTTCCGGTCTTTTTTTCTTGCATTTCTTACTTCAAGTTCTATACATTTTTATGCAGGTTTTTTTTTTTCTTTCGCAACTTTTCCGTATGCTTCTAGGTTTTTTCTTTTCTTTTGCTTCTCGTCTCTTTTTTCTCTCGTCTTACCAAATCGATTTAATTATCGTGTTATGGGAGAGAGAGAATAGGCCGAGTCGTGCGCTGCCTGACCACCACTACTACTACTACTACTACTACTACCTAGACATAAGATATATACCACACTACCACACACGATCCAAAAAACGTATAAGTAACGTTCTTCGAACACGCGACGCAGGATACGATTTAATAAATACATACCTATGTACGTAATTTAATATAGTTAAAAGTTTTTTTTCGTTTGTTACTTTTCGGCACTTCTTTTTCCGTAAAGAATCAAAAAAAAAAAAAAAAATCAACAAATCTATCGAAAAAATATAAATTTCTAATTCATTGCCTTTAAGGGGACCGGTACAGTTTGGTTTTGGAAATTTGGAGTACTCCAAAATTTATTTATCTGTCAACCAAAGTTTATTTTACATCAAAAATAAATTTTCTTCGAAAAACTTCGTCGTAAGGTTTGAGGCACATCGTTGGTCCAATTCAACCTCTTAAGGTCTTGATTTCTTCAGACAGAAATTCTACATCTTATGAACGTAGGGATCGGTAAAAAAATAATTCATGTGAAAAGTTACGGTCAATTATTCCAAATTTCTAATATTTAGGCTAGTAATTTGCAAATAACTTGGCCAACACGAAATTGTAAAAAAAAATCCCTCGTTCACGTGATGAGGATTTCTTTCCTGAACAAAATGAGCCCTCAACGACCTTACTCGGAACAACGATGTGCCTAAAACCTTGCGACAAAGGTTTTCAAAGAAAATTTTAATTTTTTTTTGATGTGAAATAAACTTTGACTGAGAAATAAATGCGTTTTGGAGTACTCCGAATTTCCAAAAACCAAGCTGTACTGGTCCCCTTAATCTCTTCTCAAATATTCAACATTTGTGTCTTATGCGATTCTATATGTGAAAAACGGAAAACAAATTTTTTTCAGTAAATACTCTTCGTCCCATTAATTAGTTCGATCAGAAATATCGATTTCCGCACATCTACAGGACTTCGATACAGTTTTTCTTTTTGCTTTTGTTATATTTTCTTTATTTTTTCATCCGTGTCCCAATTTCTTCCCTTATGCATACAAACTATATACATACACATATGTACATATTTACATATAGTCACATTTTCTCCTCACCTTATATGAACTAGACCTAGATCTACATATACCTGCCTCCTTCCGCCACTACCTCGGATATCAAGTGAACTGTACACAAGTATCATACACTATACAGGTATCTATATACCTGTATATATTTATCTTCGATCGAACTTCAGCGAAGACCTACACCGAGTATTCTCTTAAGATTATGTCAATCTTCAGTGTTGTTATAGCTACGTATATACATATATATATATATATATATATATATATATATATATATATATATATATATATATATATATATATATATATATATATATATATATATATATATATATATATATATATATATATATATATATATATATATATATATATATATATATATATATATATATATATATATATATATATATATATATCGAATCGACTTACGGACATACATTACAGGGTACGAAGTTACACGTTATAGCATTCCTTAGTTAGTTAATTTCATATATATGTATACACCAATTCTTTCGTCTATATCAACCTGACAAATTATTTTTTCTCCTTCTTCTTCCTCTTCTTCTTTGTTTATTTATTTATCTCTCTATTTCGTTTTACTTTTTTTTCGACCTGGATTAAGAGGAATCCAATAAGGCATAGTAAGTGTATATATATACATGTATGTATACATGTATATATATATATATATATATATATATATATATCGATATATAGGTATATGTACAATATATAAGAGGAAACGACGGTGATTTTGATTGGGTTGGAAAAACAAAACACGTTTGGGTTTTCCTCCCTACTATACAGTTTCCCTCGTCTCTTTGGGTAGCTGGTGGTTCGGTGGTTCCTTCGCGAAAAAACAATCGCTCTCTAATAGCTGTAATTTGTCGGGTAGAGCCCGAGGCCCGAGAGGCCCGAGCCCAAACCGAAGCCTGGGGCTTGGCCTCCTCTAGGAGATGGTTGTTGGTCCAGGATAGAACGTTGGTATAGGGGTGAAATACCTACAGCATTCAAGAAATAAAGAAAGAAAGAAAGAAGGGAAGAATTACGAAGTAAGGAAAGAAGGGGTGATGGTATTAGGGCATTTGAGGATCCGGTGATAGGAGAAGAAAAATCAGACACGAAGAACAAAAAAAGAAGAAAAAACGTACAAATTCCAAAATCGAAAACTAGAGAATCGTGGGGGTAAAAAAAGGTTAACGTACAGGTACAGGGCGGTATAAAAGCAGCAGCAGAACAGCATCAGAAAAACGGGTAACCAGTTCGAATAAGAGTGGTTAGGGTAGTCAGGTTATAGCTAAAGCTACGACGATCCTGTCGATAAAAAATTGCTACGTTTGTTCTCTTATTTTTTCTATTTTTTTATTTTTTTATTTTGCCAACCCCATAATACACCTATCCTTCCCTTTACTACTACCCTTTAACGAAACTTTCACATATCCAGATACATACGTACATACGTGAGGGTACTAGCTAAGAGACAGTTTCGAAAGGGGATGCGTTGTAGCAGCCCGGCATTGTCAGAGACAAACGTACACGTTAGTCATTTTACCTTTTTTTTTTTATATATAGGTATTTTTTTTCTTATCTTTCAACCCTTCGTCTTATCCTTTTGCCTTGTCTTGTCTGTCGCACTCCTGAATCCCCATCGATCTTTGCTTTAATTCGTTTCCATGTGTTTTTCTGTTTGAAATTATATTTCATACGACTTTTCGAAAACTCAAAAAAAAAAAAAAAAAATAAATAAATAAAATAAAATATAATTGAAAATGGAAACGAGGGGAAAGTTTTGTTGGCTTTTCTCTGCTCGTAGGAGGATTCGAATTTTGTCGAGTACCTATATACCTATCTAAAGCGAGTGCTTGGCTTGGCGGTTCACTTGATTTTAAGAACCTGTGACCTACGACCGTCGAGTAAAAGATACGAAGCATAAGAAGAATAAGATAAAGTCCTTTGATCCTTCGCCGCGGGAGGATTTTTTTGAAAAGTTCTCTTTTCTTAGTCGTGTAGGAGTAAGATATGTTCGGCAGTTATAAGAAGAGTAAGAGCTAAGATGAGCGAGGAACTGAGGAAGACAGGGGACGGTTTTGGGTCGTAGAGCTGTTGTCGTGGGCGAAAGAATAAGGGAAAGTGAAAAAAAGCTTCGAGGAGGATGAGGGGAAAAACAAATACTAAAATGAAAAAATAAAAAAAAATAAAAAAAACAAGTGAAAAACAAAAAAAAGTTTGGGAAAGTGAGCCGAGGACCACCTCTCGCTACCTAACTTAGATAACAGGTTCCCATTCCCGTTCTTCTTGTTCTTCTTCTTCTTCTTGGTAGCATTTTTTATAGGCAGTAAGGTATACATCTAGTGACTATGCAGGGGGTGCTCTTCTTCTTCTACTTCTTCTTCTTCTTTTTTCGTTTTTTTTTTTTTTTATTCTTCTCTTTGGCGCCCACCACCACGAGGTAACAAAATATTTGAACACGCCGAGTAAAAGTTTAGCCTTCTAAGCCCTAGCAACGAACGAACGAACCAACCCGCATGTATTGTGCCATAAGGATTGGCCTGGTCCTGACCACGGGCCCCCTGCAGCATCAGGAAGTTTCGGCGAAAGGACGACAACGACGACGACGACGACGAACACTGACAGTGATAAAGTACGCTAGATTTGTTGCCAAAGGAATTTAACAAGTTCAGCTCTCTCTCTCTCTCTTCCTCTCTCGGCTCTAAGTTTCCCTCTAGTGTTATATTTCACGCCCGAAAAAACATGCCCGAGATATTTAGGGAGGAAAAAGTATAAGAAAAAATAAAAAAAAATATAAGAAAAGAAAGAATACTAAATGGACGTTAGATTTTCGATTAAAGAATAACACCGTATAATAACGCGAATCAATTTTATACAGACATTCTGCCTGAGGTTTTTTTTATTTTTTTCTTTTTTCATTTCTTCTTCGGTATGAAATTGATACCGGGGATTTTCGGGGGAACAAACTCACCCTTTACTTCGTAACTTCGAACCCTCTAATAACACTTAATGATCGTCCAATCTTTAGCGATTACGAAACCGCGCTCACCAATAATGTCACAGTGTATTATTCAGAGGTTGAGAATACTCGAGACCCCGTTCTATTTCATAAGAATTTTCCGAGATACTAGCTGAATAAATTATTGAGCCGGGGGTTTCCCGGTGTTGGTAGATTTTAATAGCTTTTTAGTTGGATCCTAGTATTCGTTGTGTCGTCATTAAAATATGACAGAACAATCAGTCGCTGTATTCGAATTTCATCGTTTCGAAACACAAAAATAGTAGTTTGCAGATTGAAATAATGACAGAACATCAGTTCCTAGAACAGGTCATTTCAAAAACGAAATACTAGTTGACAGTTCGAAATCACCAAATATCGTCATGAAAATGCCCATCTTTCTGGTTGACAGTATCGATCCCATCATAAGAAAAAGGGGAATATCATTTCATAATAACCGCAAGTATCCCTTGATACAATCAAATTTGATTGTAAATATGACAAAATATCATTTGCATAATACTGAATTTCGTTGTTTTGAAAACGAAATACTAGTTGACAGCTGGTTAAAAAAATAGTCGAATATGGTCGTGAAAATGTGAAATTTTTAACTATTTAGTACGGAATTCGATGACAATGAGAAGGGAATGTCGTTTGACAGTGTGTAATGATTCAATACCGAGTGAATATCGAGATGATTAAAATTGACCATCAGCTAATCAAACCTTGATACTAAAATGTGGTGTTAATGAAAACCGTAATTCCCATCACCTGATACTAAAATGATAATTAACTTAAATTGAGATTGATTAGAGATGTTCGATGGACAGTTGCCCTTTGATCGTTTCCGAACCCTGTAATAATCCTTAACGATGTTGGACTGGACCCTGGTTGAGTTAGGTGGGCGTGTGATTACGTAATGCTTCGCAACGCGAATCATGTCAAAGTGTAGTATTCTTCAGAGGCCAGAGGGCAGAGGCAGAGGTATGGGTACGGAGTAAATCCTCACTTTTTACATCACGATTCTCTGGAAAAATCTACACTTGGTAAAAGTCTAGAGTATCCACCCTGGCCTGGGCTTGGCTTGGCTTGGCTTGGCCTGGCTTGGCTTCGGTTTGCTGGTCTGGGACCAGCCGCCACCCACCCCCCTGCACGTATTCATATACAATACATACACCCTGCACTTGTGTATATAGATGGGTAGGTATAGGGAGGTATGCATGTATTCGGGCCGGTGCAGAAAACGCTCATGAAATTTAAAACAGTCGTTACGGTACGGTTACTCCTACTCACGACACGTATACACGGTTCTATAAACATCCCCCGAACCCTCTCCCACCCCCCCACTAGTATCAAGAGGGCGGTTCTCGTCGACGAACGATATTCGTTATCATATAATGATGATACCTGGTACATAGCAACGAGATAGAAAATGTATGTACAACAAAAAATTGTGTAACAATTTCACACTTTCATTTTTATCACCGGTTACAGTGATTCCATTGTAAATACACCCTCGACAAAATTTGAAGATCATTCAAATCCGCAACTTTTATATATATATATATATATATATATATATATATATATATATATATATATATATATATATATATATATATATATATATATATATATATATATACCCCAAGTTTTTACACCTCAGATTAACCACACGCCGAGATAAAGACGACCCCCCAAAGATTTATAGATTCGTTATTCGCTTGCGTAACTTCACATATTGATCCGGTTTTATGTAATTAATTAAAGGAAGAGCCATGCTGTATACATACCCCACCGCCCCTGCGGCGGGGTAGGTAAATTTGTACGTATAAACAGACAACTTGTGTAAATCCATCGGCTGTGCCCAGGCTTCAGGATCATTCCAATCAGAGTTCGATGTTTTATTCATAATTGAGTTGTTTTATTATTCATTATCTTCTTCGGCTGTTACTTCCTTATTTTTATTCTTCTTGTTCTTGTTCCGATGATGATGCGGGTGCTGACTTCCCGTTGATACAAAATATGGGTGTATTCCCGTGTATCCTTATAATGCATAATCGCAATACATGTATATACCTATACGTGTATTATATATTGTTATCCTTACTTTTGTTGAGTATCAAAAGAGGCGGGGTTCGGTGTGTATCGGATTTCTCTGTAATCTTACGAACGGGCGCTGACGAAGGGAAGACAAGTGGTTCAGAGCCCCCGCGTCTTAATAATTGAGACGGGCATTGTACAAGTGGTCCTTTGTGCTCAGCCGCGAAACTTGGTTGGGTGGTTGGGTATTTTCCCTCACTGTGGTAAAGTCCACAAAGGAGAATAAGAAGGAGAGCAAAAATAAGAATAAGAACAAGAATAAGAAGAATAAGACAGGCTCACGGTTGAATAATACAAATTTTTATCCTAGCTGCAAAACGACCCTTATTGCTTCTGCTTCTGCTTATGCTACTGCTATACTCACTGGATACTCTGGCTGAGGAATGAAAATGGAAATGGTAGGGGGGAAAATGGGGAAATGGAATTGGAATTGGAAATTTTAATGGAAACAAAACAAACGGATATTATAATTGCATCGAAACAAATAAAACATATACCTACTTCCTATATACCAATAATACTGCCCCCGTAGAAGCGAGGAGTCTTGAATTCTTATTTATATATGTATATTCATTTAACATGTATATAGAATATATAAAAGAGAACAAAACGTTTTGGATTTGTTAACGCCTCGCTCTGCAGTCGCCGTCTCACCCCTCCGCCCATGGCATGAAGAAAAATAAAACGGTGGTTCCGGTTTGAGAAATCACTTATTTTTTGTATCCGCACGATTTGATTTGTATAAATAAAATTTCAGCTAGATATCGATTTATTATCGGCAGATTAGTATCATCTTGACAAAACCATGGGTACTATAGTTGATACGGTTGAATATCATCATGGTATGAACTAAATATTAGTTTATAAATTAAATATCAGTGAGTAGAACTGAATATATTCACGATAACAACCAGATACTAGTCAATAAAATTGAATATCACAATAATAATTAGTAAGTATCAGTTTGAAGGTGAATAAAATTGACTTGAATCGTGATAAAAAGGAAGTATCAGTTGATAGCACTGAATATCTTTGAGATAACAACCAGATACTAATCGATACAATCGAATATCACGATAAACATCAAATAACAGCTTATACAACTGAATATATTTACGATAACAACCAGATACTATAGTCAACAAAATTGAATATCACGATAATAATTAGTAAGTATCAGTTCAAAGGTGGATAAAATCGACTTAAATTGTGATAAAAAGGAAGTATCAGTTGGTAGAACCGAATATCATCGAGATAACAACCAGATACTAGTCGATACAATCGAATATCATGATGAAAATTAGTAAGTATAAGTTTAAAGGTAATTAAAATAGACTAAAATCATGAAATATGTCGATGCAGTTGATGCAGTCGATGCAACTGCATAAATACGATTTGACCAATCATAGAAACAAAAATATTTCATTGAGATAGGTAAATTTTTCCGTTGATTTCCGAAGCATTCGCGCGTCAGAGATATAATAGCGGGTTTCGAAAATAGCCGGGTTTCGTATATCAGACGACAACCATCTCTGTGTTCGGAAGACATATAATTCCGGCACCGATTATACATGTACTAGGCATATACTATATTCTCCACATACTCACATCAGTTGGTTTAAATTGGGGGTTGGGGTTTGGTAGGTACGGGTACGCGTACAAAGAGACGTCGTCTTCTCCTATTTCCACGTTATCAGAATTATGTAGGTAGGTATATATACGATATTGGTGGTACATTACGTTAGCTTGTACCAAGATATGCGTATTCCGTGTTGAATCTGGGTTACTTAGTCCCCCCTACCCCCCTCCTCTTACTATTCTACGTAAAGGGTTATTAGACGTGGGAAATCACGAGAGGGGTAGTTATGAATCCCAAATTATCACAACTGTCGTCGTTTCGTGCGTGCGTCACGTCGACGTGTCGCAGCTATATTGCCGAGGGTTTCTCCAACTGGTAGTATTCGACATATCTGCCCCCTTTCCCCCCCCCCCCCGCCCCCCCCCCCCCCAAAAAAAAGAAGAAAATCATCCCTTTTTCTCAACAACCCTTTTTGTTTGTTTTTTTTTCTTCTCTACATTTTTCTTTGAATCGGATAGCAAATGGGAATCTGACAACACACAATCTAACGTCTTTCATACCATCGGCGAAGAATTGTCCATCGATTACGTATCATCATAATTCTTCAGTCACCCCGCCTTTTAGCAGACTATTTCCTGTTTTTTTTTTCCCACTGCATTTGGTATTCAACGTCAGGATTTGGCAATTAGTCAAATAATGGAGAGAGAGGGAGAGAGAGCACTTAAGCTTCTAGACGAATGAAGAATTAATGTGTTTCGACGATGACAGCTCGCGGACAGACGGCTATCGCGAAATTGCGATAATCTCGATAAATTTAATTGATCGAACCGAATTCCTTTGGTTCGTTATTATATAGCTTTCTGAAAAATATATTCATTTTTCTTTTTTCACGAGTAAAACTTGTTTTAAATAAATAAAAAAAAAAAAATTATAGTGCTCTAAGTACGATATATCTTATAAATTTACAGCGTACCTGCAATATACGGTGTGAAAACTTACCCTCAACTCGTTTACAAGTTAAGTTAACTTAAGTTTAAGTTAACTTAACTTAACTTTGATCAGATTTTGTTTACAACCGTCTGCAGTGAAAGCTAGTGAGAGGTTTTGCGAAGCGATCCCGAGCTATCCGTAGGTATCGTAATTATAGTTTAACGAAGTATCTAGGTACTCTGTATATTTTCATCAAATTTAGTTCCACCTCAAAGGAAATAGAGCTTCGTATATACAAGTATACAGATAGAAAAGATAGTAGTTTCGCTTATTTTGAGAGCGATTTCTATTTTCTCTCATTTTTTGAAAAAAATACTAATGAGATAAAAAAATTAACTTTTTTTTGCTGGATTTTAGCAATAGAAGAACACACTCGCGGTGTGTGTATTTATATTATATTAGGTATGGTAAACTGGAGTTAAACGGAAGTTTTGATCGCGATTATTAGTTAACTTCCGTAATACGCGTTTGCGTGCAGCCGGCAATTATAATAGCAGAGAATATTGGTACGGGTATAAAAATGGAATGCATGAGAGAGGGTCGCGTACGTATCTTAAATCTGTGTTACAGGTAGAAGTAGATGTAGGTACGTACCTACGCCCGCGCCCCAACTGTTGTAGGGGTAGCTACGCCTTCAAAGATAAAGATTGCTGTGACGTGATAATTAGTCGTTATACCACAAAAAGAAGAATAAGAATAAGTATAAGAAATAAGATTCAACAAAAGACCTTTAAACGTGATTGTTCCATAAATTCATACATTTTATTCTCCGATATACCGGGTAGCCGGGTAAATATCAACGATAATCATTCAGTAAAAATCTCTTATATTTTTTCATCCGTCTCTCACCCCGTCAAACACGTAGAGAATAACGAGCCGAGTCCAACGATACCCATCAAAGTATCATTCCGATTACCCAAATCCGAGATATTCAAGTTTAAACCTCGAACACTCGCGCTAGCGCGCTAATTGCCCGCGCTAGTTGCGCTGTAGCTTATGATTGAATGGTCGGAATTATGCTCGCGAGGTATCGTTAGGTCCGTATCAATACCGGCTGGGATTTTGGGCGAAAAAGAATATCGTCGAGCGTATATTTGGAGACTGATAAACAGAAATCTGAAAATTGTAACGAAAGCGTTGAAACCCCGGAAATTTTATTTGAATAGAATTATTTTTACAGCAATTGTCGTTCGGAGTTGAACTGCACAGTGGTTATACACGGTATAAGTTTGAAACTCGTGAAAGCTTTAGATTTTATTATTGTTACTAACAACGATAAAAACTGGGCTGCACGACGACAACGACGTACGAGAAAAAAATTCAGCGGTGGTAAAATTAATAAACTAGTTCGAAAAAACTCGCGAGCTTAAAGTTGGGTTGATTTGAAAAAAAAAAAAAAAAAAACAGTCTCGTTATCGTTCGGAATCTGAATTCGGATTAATTTTTTTTTTTTTTTTTGGGATTTCAGACAACCTTTCAGCGTTACATTACATTTCGTTACACATACGCGATGTTCTCGGTTCGGATAGGTATGTATATCTCGATTTACAACGTCGTTTCGTACAGCGATTAACGTTAATAAGTAATACGTAATTCTACCTTCGTCGGAAATCAACCGTAGTCACGTACGTCCTACTAACACGCATCGCGCTTCCTGCACACAAATTGTAACCACTTTCTACCCCACATCAAGAGTGGTACGTACAAACAGAGCAAACAGAGCGACCACCTACAGCTACTGTACGTACATATTATAAATAACATTAAATACGTGAAAGGGTTACGTTTTGACGACTGTAAACACCCGTGAAAACGGTCCATTGGGAAATACCAATGCGATTTACTCGTACGTGGTTATGTCCAATCGCTGCAAAGATTTCATCTTTTAAGAAAAATTCTACGGGCTTCATCTGGAAAGAATTTCTCAACGCTGAAATTCTAGCGGTAGTAGATACGAATCCAACGATACCCGACAGGTATCAGTACGACGATTAAACAACTAGATACAGCGTTTTTAAATACAATAATAGCGCAACTCGCGCTATCGTTTGGCTTAAAATGCGAATATCTCGAGATCGAATGATCGGAAGGATACTTTGTTGGGTATCGTCGGACTCGTCTCGTCGCCGTGTATAACGTTGCTATAAATATTATCAGAAATTCGTGAATAAAAAATTCTTTGTCTTTCCGATGTATATTATTATCGAAGAAAAGTCTGTGACGGAAAGGAGACAAACACAGAACCAATGAGAGAGAGAGAGAAAGAGAAAAAAAATAAACGTACAAGAAAAAAATCCCTTTGATTAGTGTAGCTACAAGGCAACTCTCGTTTATATTGTCGATAAAGAAGAGAAGAAGAAGGGAAAAAGAAAAGTAAAAGAAACGAATTAAAACAAAAGAAAAAAAACTTAAAATAAAATATTAGAAAAAAAAAAATTTGTTGTACCAACGTTATACTTTGAGAAACGATGAAACTGGGTCGCGCTTTCCGTAATGAGGTGCAGCGAGAACGCGGAGGAAGATTTTTCTCAAGAGGCAGAGTGAATCTGGTTTAAATAATAATTTATATCGACTTTTAGGTTACTCATATACATAATTTATTTCTTATTTATTTATTTATCTAGTTATTTTCTTTTACTTTTCTCTTCACTCATTCTCGTCCTCATCTCCATCCCCATTCCCATTCTTTTCTTCTTATTCTCGGTCACTAATTTAATACTCTATTACAGTCTTCCGAGTCTAGATGATCAAACGTTTCCTTTCTTTATGCCGATTTCCCTCTAAATAAATAAATAAATAAATTAATGAATAAATACAGAGTTTATCCTTTGTGCTACTCTAATTCCAAAGTGGGGTGAAAAACAAAAATAATTTAGAAAAAAAAAAACAGAGCGAGAGAGAAAAAAAGTTTATTTATTTATTTTTTTAACCCTTGTTGGATATGGTTTACGCGAGTGATGCTGGCAGTTTATAATTCGTCAGGGATTTAGCCTGGTCCGTCTCTAAAGGGTAGTTAAGAGTTCAAAACCCCGACAGTCGGGTTAAAACCTTAATTACATTCTTTTCCTGTTATTTTAATAAGCGTTATTATCCCACGTTCGTTGGAGTTGTGCTGCAGGCAGGCAGGCGGCAGGTAGGCAGGTAGTTAGAGGCGTCTAAAAACGTATGAATACATGAGTTAGTGTTAGTATAAGGTATAACTTATATACGTACATGTATGTATATGTATGTATGTGTAAGGTAATTTCTCATTTTTAATTCTCTTATTCACCTCACAGTTTCACGGAACACGTTGTGTTCAACAAACATAAACCCTTTCGAAAGCAAAATTGGACCACCTATGTGTAGAAAAAAAAAAAAAAAAAAAAATTAAAAAATTAAAAAATGTTGCAAATAAAAGGAAAGAAATTAAAAAATTAGCCGTAGGTACCGCCGAAAAATGTATTCCGTAGTTTATATTGTAGGGAGACCGAAAAAGAACGAGAATATAGAAAGAAAGAAGAAAAAAAATTGGAAAAAACAAACGTAAAGGGGAAGAAGAAAAACGAAGAGAAAGAGAAAGAGAGAGAGAGAGAAGAAGAAAAAATTTATTATTATTAAACGAGCTTTAACCTCGAAATTAAAAATTCCCCCGCTTGCGTAATATAATTTTTTATTTTATTTTATTTTTTCATTTTTCGTTTTTTATTTTTCAGTTTTTTTTTTTTTTTTGCAAACAACGTGTACCGTACTAAAAGTTTTTCACCTTATATTTGTTCGAAGAAAAATGAGAGAGAAAAAAAAAAAAAAAAACCCTGTAGTACACAATATGTATGTGCATAATTTTAACAAATATACACGCGCACACGCACATCGATTTACCTGTATATACATACTAATTAATTCTTAATTCCGAAGGATAATTGAAAATAATATTTGTACAGTAATAATTGTATCCCCTATTCTTTGGGGGTTGTAATTATTATTACTATTATTTTTTCAATTGTCAAATACAATTTCTTTCAAATAAATGACAACCCTTCAGTGAAAATTTCAATTCCTACGAATTTCTACGAATTTTTGAAGTAAATATTAGAACTTTCCATAGTTTTTCATACTAAATAAAAAAAGAAAAAATAAATAAATGAATGAATAAATAAAATAATACTCAAAATTTCATATATACGAAAAAAAATTACCAAAAACGCGAATTTTTGCCGTAAAAAAATTTGTAAAAATTCATAGAATATAATTATTTTCGTCAGAGAATTTTAACATTTTTGATTTTTCGTTTAGTTATAATTTTCTTCTTTTTTTCCTTTCCCTTTTCTGTGTGTTTTTTCAAACATTTAAGGGTTGTTAGTAAGTAACGTTCTTTCGTTCGTTCGTTCGTTCGTGCAGGCAGTTAAAAGACATTTGTAAATGTCCAGAGATCGGGAACCTCCCCACGGGAACAAGAGTGAGAAAGAGGGAGAAGATAGAAAGTGGAGAGAAAGAGAGAGATAGATAGGTGCTTGACACTCGAGCGACGAGTTCTGGATAAGATTATACCTTTAACCCTGTAGGGTGGTTAAATAAATGCCTCTGAAGATAAACCACCCCTCTCCGCCCCCCACCATGTAGATAAGAAAAGAAACTATATGAGTAAGCGGATCGATCTTTTATACATACGAATATACATAATATACATGGGTATGTATATAAATTTATTAAATTAATTAAATTCAAAATAATTAGTATCGTTTTGGGATCAACAAATTTTTCATCAGATTTTTTATTTCTCTTTCTTGCTTTCTTTCTTTTCATTCGACGATGTAAATTATTTTGACTTGATGATAACGATGATAGTGATGATGATAATATTAATAATAATAAAAATAATAACGATGATAATATCGCCATCTAGAATCCATATATACTCAACATTGTGATAGTATAGAACTAAAGGTGTATATAAAATTCAATTTTAACACCAAGTTATGTGCTGCTAACGGATTAGGACAATAGCAAAGCGGATTAAACGAAGTTTTAGTCCAAATTTATAGTTCGGTAGGTTTCCCCGGCCAATGTGTATACATATATACATATATATGTATATCTATATATATACTATATATATATAAATGTCGCACCGTATATAGAAAATAGTATAGGTGAAATTTTACGCTAGAGATATATAGTAATTTTTTATTTTACTTTTCTTATCTATTTATTTATTTAATTATTTTTCTACTATACCTAGATACCTATCTATGTACATACATACATAATACTTACATATCGTTGAATTTTTCTGCCAAATAATATATCAGTTGCGAATAAATTCGTGAGAGAAAATTGGCAAAAAAAAGAGAAGAAACGAAATTTTAATGATAATAACGATGAAAAAAAAAAAAAAAACAGCAAAATTGTACTTCAAAATTTTTTTATTATATGTACCGATCGTTGATCATTTTTTTTTTCTTCTTTTTTTTTCAATGTTAGACAGCTTTTGTATCTGTCACCGTTGTAATTGCAGTTTACTCGTATATCCAAGTCAAGGTGGAAGGGAATTGAGGGGAATTTTCTGATCTAATTGACCATTGATAATACAATTTCGTTCGGATGCTCTTAGCGTATTTAGGTATATATATATATATACCTATATAATAAATATATATGTATATTGTATATACAAACGCGACTGCCGCCACTACCGCAGCTATATAGGAACGTATACCGTTAATCTTTAGGGGTTGATCAAAGTTCAAATCCTCCTACACTACGGTACCTATAACAGCTATCTCTCTCTGAAACGATCTGTCTCGTTTAGTTAAGCATTTCGAACACGTATGGTGTCGGCCTAATTGTTTGACTGCCTAGAAAGAGAGAGAGAGAGACCGAGAGCGAGAAGGGGGGTTGGAAAAAGAATGGCAAAACACCTGAGTCGCGAAAAAGAACAAGAAAAACGAAAAAAAAAAAAAAAAAAAAACAGAGAAAAGAAGGAAAAACGTCATTCAATTTTTATTTTACTCCTCATATTTTTGGAGGACCAGGAGCAGGAGTGAAAGAAGAAGATAAATAAAAAAGAGAAAATATGAAAATACAGGAAGAAAAGTCACGTCCGGACGAATTTGACGATAGTGCAGGAAATATTTTTCAAAATTTCGTTTTTTTTTTTTTTTTTTTTCTATTTTTATTTTTCGTCGATAAAGTAAAGAAAAAAGAGTGAGATAGAGCGAGCGGGAGAGGGAAAGACGGGGGGGAGAAAAATAAGATAAGGAAAATTGACAAAAAAAAAAAAAAAAACGAATGAAAAATAATAAAAAAAAATTGAAAAAATATTTGAGCACAGCCGAAGATCGATGGCTCGGGACATTGTCAGGCGCGATTATTTCTCTAATGGTATGCGATTACTTTGAGGAATGCCGTAGCTTCGCCCTCGTGGAAAGAGAGAAGGTGGAAAAGAGGAAGTGGGAGGTTGGAGGTTGGAGGAAGGAGGTCTTACCATATTTCATCGACGAACGTATATACCTACGTTATAGGTATAATACCTAGTATACCTATCTCGGAGAGAACGCGAGAGAGAGAATTGTTTTCCGAATACATACATACCGAGAACGACGACTACGGAGGAGGAGAAGGAGAAGAAGAATGAGTTATAGCTTATTTGTCATGGAAATGTACGTTTTTTTAGTTTTTTTTTTTTTTTTTTTTCAATTCAATTTTTGGACCCACTATACCGTAATTTTTTGTTTCCTTCTAATTTTTCGTCGAAATCCAACGATCGGAGCTACTGTCATATACTTTTTTTCTTTTTTTTTACACTCTTGCGAAATTTTCTACTCCTATGAATTTTTTACGATTTTTCGTTTTGTTTCAAGAAATTGGAACGTTTCATACATAGTTTTTCTTGAAATAAAAAATTATAGATTCTCGTCGTTTATCATCAAGAAAAAAAAAAAAAAAATTGTAAACTTGCGCGGTTTGTCGTGAAACAAAAAAGTAAATAAAATAAAAAAAATTGTGGATTCACGTAGTCTTTCATGAAGAACAAATTGTAGATTCTCCAAGCAATTCAGAAAAAATTTCGCTATTTTTGTCGATCAAACTATAGAAAAATATTTAAAAAAAAAAATCTCCAATCTTTTACAAAAATCTACAAGCAAGTTCTAACTGTCCCTAAAATTTTTTAAAAATTCATAGAATATTATTTTCACCAGAGTATATGTATATATATATAGACGCATATCGATTAATATGTAGATATAGGTGGTACGAGAATTTATTATTAAATAATAAAGTAGTCAACGATCGATTGATGACACTTTCCCCTTCTTTATACACGTATATACATATATACAATTATACACGTGTATATGTGTATATACCTATATATATATATATATATATATATATATATATATATATATATATATATATATTATCAATACTGGATCAAAGTTCGCTTAAGTTGATTAATTAAGACTCGAAACTGTTGAGTCAAGTTAAGTTAAGTGTACTAAATGTAAATGTAAATGTGTATGTGTCGTGGTTCGTACCTCAGTACACTATAGTATGCTGCAGGGACCACATACGAGAAATTGTTAACATATGTGTAGCAGGGAAAAGTTTTAGTCGTAAAATAGTTTCCACATGTGTGTACGTACGTGTATCTATGTGTTAGTTCATTTTATGGACTGGTAGGACCCATTATAGAGTTTGATGTGAATTCTCTATATAATTACTTTCCCGTAACTCATAGCGAGGGAAAACTGTGCAAAATCACTTCCTCATTGAAATTTTTTATAAAAGCTCCTCAAAGACCGGAAGAATAGTTTAGTTAACATATAAGAATTCAGGGAAATGATCCTTCGCTATCAATTCACATCCCGAGGGTCTTCGATCTGTGAAAGTCTTCTCGTCAGACTCCCAATCTTTCTTGACAAAGTCCGCAGCTCGTTCTCCGATCATCATGACCGGTGCTGCGATGTTTCCCGAAGTAACCTGTGGACGGAAGTTCGTGAAGTTTACCCACTGACATTCTGTCGTCTAGAGTCTCGGGTTTTTTTTTATTCCCACGTATTTTGTACAATCTATGAAAGCGATGCATGTACTCGTAACGTTACCTGAGGCATTATGGAACCGTCAGCAACACGGAGGCCCTTTATCCCATGGACTCGTAGCCGAGGATCGACGGCTGCCATGGAATCTGACGAAGGTCCCATCTTGCAGGTACCAGTATGATGATGTTCGAGATGGGGATTCTGTTTCGTTGCACACCTCCAGTAGTCGTCACTCAGGAACTCGTACTCGGAGCAAGCCTTGATGGGAGTATGAGACAGAGTTAAGTTGTGAGCACGCATGGCTTTTGTGTCAATCAAAGCCAAGACTTTTTTTACGGCTTGGACCACCCGGTCAAGGTCAGTGGACTCGCTCAGATAGTTCCCCCAAATCAGAGGGTATTCAAAAGGGTCGTTTGAAGCAAGGCTGATTCTTCCTAGAACACCAAACGTCAGTGAATGGTTTAATCACTTCCTACCTTCCGGCTGCGTCTCGTTTAATGAAAAATAAACGTACCCCTGCTTTCCGGGTGAAGGTTCAACGCGAATATATTCACAGTGCGTTTTCCCGCGCTTCGTAAAGCGCCGATTTTTCCCGGTGCGCAACTCTCTGAATAGCCAGAGCAGACTAACAGTATATCCGGGAAGTCCGGACTTGCTGTTTCAGAATATAATCTACCTACTATCCCGGCCAATCCATCGCCGGACAAGGGACCTGTCTGATTGACCAGGTATTCGGTAGCGATGGCCCAGTCGTTGTCGTATTTGTCAGCTTCGTTGATGGTAAAGCTGAGTGCGTAGCCTAGCTGGTTATGAAAATTCTCGCCAACCCCAGGCAAATCCTTGATCACTTCTACTCCCATTGACTTGAGGTGCTCCTTCGGTCCGATTCCGGAGAGAAGCAGGAGATGGGGTGACCTTATGGTGCCAGCCGAAACTATGACTTCCTTGGATGCTAGGACTGTCTTTCGTTGACTATCCTGCAAGAAATTCACGAGGAATCGTTAACTTATCATCGATTCTGTGGATCATCGTGTGGTAATGTGAAATTATTACCTTGAAGTACTCGACGCCGACTGCCTTGTTATCCTTAATTATCACCCTGGTAGCAAGAGAGTTGAGGGACACGTGGAGATTTTTGCGGTTTCTAACCGGACGTAGATAAGCCGCGGCACTGCTGTGCCTGACCCCCTTTTTGTTTGTGGTTTGAATTTCTGAAAATCCAATGATCTGGTCACCGTTCAGATCCTCGCTGACGCCATATCCTGCCTCGATGGATGCAGCGAGGATCGAATGGCCGAAGGGGGGTATGTACGGATATCTTTCAATGGAAAGCGGTCCACCTGTACCGTGATGTTTCCTTCCAACTCTCTCGATCTCACCGTTGTTTTCTGATGATAGAAAAAATGGCCTGACTTCCTCCCATGACCAGCCTTCGTTACCTTGGTCATTCCAGTTGTCGTAGTCTGCCGGTACGCCACGAAGGTATATCATCGCGTTGTGTGACGTGCCTCCTCCGAGCATTTTCGCTGAAGCTGTTGGGCAGTAAGCGTTAGTTGCTAGACACGCGTAGCTTTCGTTCGTCGTAGTGTAATTCCAGTCCATTTTCGTCCCTGCAAGAAATACATCATTCATTCATTCATTCCTGGGATTAGATTTAGAGAACGAGGTTCATCGAATGGTTCGATGTGTTCACCCACCTACGAGGTCTCCGGTGAAAAGTGGAATTTCTGCACCCAAAGGTTCGTCGTCACCAGCTTCCAAGAGGAGGATCTTCCAGTCAGGATTTTCACTCAGTCTTCCAGCTACCACTGACCCTGCACCTCCACCTGTAGCAAAAGAGACATTGATCCATTTCAGGGCAGATTTGTTTCCACTTTCCTGTTGCAATTGAATTTCGATTTCATCTCGCTACTCGACTTACCACCGATCACCACAAAGTCGTACTCTTCGTCCGGTTTCTCGATCGACTTCACGCGCTCGCATCTGCCGGATATTTTTTCATTAGAACTTATCAATTCTTCGAGGAGAGACATGAAGACGATGAAAGCCGAGGCTCCGCACATTTCTGCCAGACTCGGACCCGGGAGGATAGCGTTGCAGGTCGACGATGAGGAGTGGCTGTACATCATTTTTGCTATAGAGACGAGTACTTTTTATTGCCAAGGCTTACTGGACACTCTAATCTGTCTAACAGTATTGAAAAATTCAAACTTTAATTCGCGACACGCTTCTACCAGCTTCTTTGCCATACTCTTACTGCAACTAATCGTATAATAACGTATTTTATATTATGAACTCATTAGAGTTGACTAGGTGTTTTAACAGCTGTTGAAACATCTATCTCTACGACTGGTAAGTGTATTTTACCTCCTTTCTTTCATATTGCATCATTGAATTGATAGGTACCATTGGTTTGTCAAACTTTTCCCTCGAATCGAGCACATGATCTCGTTATCGTTAACGTTTGCACAAACAAAACCAACTGAACGTTTCATAAAATGTGATCGTTGACACAATTTTGCTATATTACATAGAATAACTTCGAATTCTGTGACCTGTACTCACCACCTGTACTTACAAGTTTCAAAAATTTGGAATTGATACCTGGAATGGTCAGGACTAGGATTTATCATCGGAATAATGGAAATTACAGTTTTTCTTAATTTATTCATCATTATAGTCAATTTATAATCGAGCGATCATGCAATATGATCAATTCGAATTTAATTGCGAAGGTGTGGGTTTAGGAAAATGATCTTTCCTTGTCAAGTAGCATTTCTACAAATTCCTTGGATCGTTACTCTCCTTGCCAGTCCCTCAAGTCCAATCTTTCCTGATAAAATCTGCGGCTCGTTCTCCAATCATGATGACCGAAGCTGCGCTGTTGCCCGAAATTAGCTGTGCACAAATTTACCAAAATTTAACTTGCAGACTTTTTGTCGTCTCGGCGTTTATTCAATTCCCACGTATTTTGTACAATCGATGAAAATGATGTAACTTCTTATCTAAATCAACTCGTAACTCACCTGGGGCATTATGGAAGCATCAGTAACACGAAGTCTCTTCAGCCCATGAACTCGTAGCCGAGGATCGACGACTGCCATTGGGTCTGATGAAGGTCCCATCTTGCAGGAACCAGCAAAGTGATGTTGGAGGTAGGGAATCTGTTTCGTTGCACATTTCCAGTATTCGTCGCTCAGAAACTCGTACTCGGAGCAGGCCTTGATGGGCGCATGAGCCAGGGTGAAGTTTAGAGCACGCATGGCTTTCGTGTCAATCAAAGCCAAGGCTTTTCTTATGGCTTGAACCACCCGGTCAAGGTCAGCGGGCGCGCTCAGATAGTTTCCCCATATCAGAGGGTATTCGAAAGGGTCGTTTGAAGCTAGGCTGATTCTTCCTAGAACACCAAACGCGAGGACGTGGTTTATTGATTTCCTCACTTTCACTTTTGTTTCACGAAAGAACGTTTACCTCTACTCTTCGGATGAAGGTTTATCGCGGTTATGTACACACTCCGTTTCCCCGAGCTTCGTAGAGCGCCGATTTCACCTGGTGCGCAAGCTTCTGCATAGCCAACACAGGCCAACTGGAGATCGGGATAGTCCGGACTCGCTTCTTCAGACTTTAATATAGCCACCATTGCGATTATTCCCAGACCAGATAAAGGTCCTGTCTGATTGACGAGGTATTCGGTAGCGATGGCCCAGTCGTTGTCGTATCTTTCCGGCTCGTTGATGGTAAAGCTGAGATTATAGCCCACGTGATTATGGAAATTCTCACCGACTCCAGGCAAATCTTCAACCACGTCGATCCCGAACGACTCCAGGTGCTCCGTGGGTCCGATTCCAGAGAGGAACAGGAGATGGGGTGACCTTATGGAGCCAGCCGCAACTATGACTTCCTTGGATGCAAGGACCGTCCTTCGCTGACCATTCTGCAAAAAGATCACGCGGTATTGTTGGTTCATCGATTGATCTGATCTTTTGTCTTCGATAGTATGGATCATCGTGACGTAACTTGACATTATTACCTTGAAGTATTCGACGCCAACTGCCTCGTCATCCTTGATTATAAGCTTGGTGGCGAGTGAGTTCAGGGACACGTGAAGATTCTTGCGATTTCTTACCGGTCGTAGATACGCCGAGGCGCTGCTCAGTCTGACTCCATTTTTAGTTATGGTTTGGGCTTCTGAAAATCCGATGATCTGTTTGCCGTTCAGATCCTCGCTGATGCCGAAACCCACCTCGTCAGACGCGGCGAGGAGTGAATTCCTGAAGGGAGGTATGTATCGAAATCTTTCCACCGAAAGCGGTCCACCAGTTCCGTGATGCAATCGTCCGACTCTATCGATCTCACCGTTGTCTTCTGCTAGTAGATAAAATGGCTCGACTTCCTCCCATGTCCAGCCTTCGTTGCCTTGGTCAGCCCAGTTGTTGTAGTCGGTCGGGTTGCCCCGGAGGTATATCATCCCGTTACGGGACGTGCCGCCTCCAAGAACTTTTCCTGAGTTTGACTCACAGGCACCGTTATTCGCGAGACAAGCGTAGCTTTCGTTTATCGAAGTATAATTCCAGTCGATTTCCGTCCCTGAAAGAAATTTATCTATTATTCATTAAATTAAAGAACGAAATTTATCGTATGTGTTCATCTACCTGCAAGCTTTGGGGCGAAAAGTGGAATTTGTCCACCTGCTGGTTCGTCGTGGCCAGCTTCCAATACCAGGACTTTCCAGTCAGGATTTTCACTCAGTCTTCCAGCCACCACTGACCCTGCGCCTCCGCCTGTTGCAAAAGAGACATCAGTCCACTTCAAGGAACATCATGGCGGTTTATAAGTTCATTTATTCACAGACGGACATTTGTTTCCAGTCTCCGGTTTCAATTGAATTTCGATTTTATCTCGCGACTCGACTTACCGCCAATCACCACGAAGTCGTACTCTTCATCCGGTGTTTCGATCGACTCCACGCGCTCGCATCTGCCTGATATTTTGTCATTAGAACGTATCAATTCGTCGAGGAGTGACATGAAGACGACGAACGCCGAAGCTCCGCACATTTGTTCCAGACTCGGACCCGGGAGAGTAGCATTGCAGGTGGACGACGAGCAGTAGCTGTACGACATCCTTCTTCAAGGTACTGGGAATCGGTTATTGAAATCAATTGCACAGTTAACGGCACTAGAAATTTTTATTATACAACTTACTGGGAATTCTCAAGTGTTTGAGAGTGTAAAAACTCGAACTTCGTTCCGTGACACACTTCTATCAGTATTTTCGAAATTCGTTTGTGGCAGTCAATCGTATGGGTGGGCTTTATATTTCCTGCTAGCTGTTGAAACTATGTAGGTGTTGCGATATGTATTCTATATAGAAGTTTTCGCATATCATATACTGGGTATCTAATCAGCCAAATAACCTTGACAATATCAGCCAGGCAATTAAAAATATTCATATATTTCACAGCGTATGCTAATACTCATTGGAATTCACTTATTTCCATTCGCTTTTCAAACCGTTGTTCCAATTCTTTTGCAATTCGTGAATTACCAGAAGGTCCATGTCACTGATATGAACTGAAAAAGCTACAAGAAATCAATTCCGAATATGGAAATGTTATTCTATGGATAAAGATTATGGAAATAAATAATATTTAGTTTATGCGCAAAGTAGACAGGTGTTCTTGCAGCTAATCTGCGGAGGAAAGGGTTCAGAGAAACGACCTCTCGCTATCAAATAACATTCTGATAAGTTCCTATGTGTAATGTGCAGCTTCTCAACAGCCTTCTCAACAGATTTCTGATCCCAGTTTTTCGAAACAACGACATCCCGTCACTTTGTATGTATAATATGACTGATAGTGAAACTGCACAACAATCACTCAGAACCTCCAATGCTCTCAAATTCTGTTCGTAAATAATCATTGCTGTAAAAAGACTCATGGTCACTTGTCCTCCTTCATTAAACTCGTAGAAAGGACAGATAGAGTCAAAATCGAGAGTACGAAGCAAATCGTATTTATTTTCAAACGAGAATGCAAGATGATGTACAGGTTTCACTTTCGAGTATCCTAAAGTATGGTGTGTCGATCCTAATTCAGAATTCAGAAGTGTTTTCAGCGAATTGGCTAAGGAAAAGATTCCGGCATTTGTTTTTTGACTACCAAATAGCATTCTGGTGAAATTCTATGAGTAGACGTCGTCTTGTCAGAATCTCGACTCCAATCCTTCTTGATAAAGTCTGCAACTCGTTCTCCAATCATCATAACCGGTGCTGCGGTATTGCCCGAAGTTATCTGTATAAAAATTTCCCAAAATTTTAGCAGCCCATTGTCTGTCGTATAGATTTTCGGCTATTTGTTTCGTGGAATAAGTGCAACGATGTGAATCCTAATGTAAATCAACTCTCAACTGACCTGAGGCATTATGGAAGCATCGGCAACACGGAGTCCCTTAATCCCATGGACTCGTAGCCGAGGGTCAACGACTGCCATGGGGTCAGAAGAAGGTCCCATTTTGCATGAACTAGCGAAGTGATGTTGGGTGTAAGTATCATGTCGTATTGCACATCTCCAGAAGTCGTCGCTCAGAAATTCATAGTCGGAGCAGGCCTCCCGAGGTAAATTAGTCAGGGTGAAATTGTAGGCCGTCAAGGCTTCGGCCTTAATTAGTGCGAGAGCCTTTCTTACGACGTTGACTATACGGTCAAGGTCAGTGGACTCGCTGAGATAGTTTCCCCATATCACAGGGTACTCGAAAGGGTCGTTTGAAGCCAGGCTGATCCTTCCTAGAAACAAAATAACGCTAGTACTCATATAATTTACTCGGTTTCTGTCGCTTTGCATCCTTAATGAAAAAAGAATCTGATGCACTACACAAACGTACCTCTGCTCTCTGGGTGAAGATCAATCGTAGATACGATCACTGTGCGTTTACCCGAGCTGCGTAGAGCGCCGATTTCACCCGGTGCACAGGTCTCGTCGTAGCCACGAAACCATATCTGGATATCCGGAAAGTCGGGACTCGCCGATTCAGTATACAACGCACCTACTAACCCGGCCAATCCTTCGCCAGACAAAGGGCCAGTCTGGTTGACGAGGTATTGGGTAGCGATGGACCAGTCGTTGTCATATCTGTCCGGCTCGTTGATGGTGAAGGTGAGATTGTAACCTACATGGTTTTGAAAATTCTCACCAACTCCAGGCAAATCCTTGACCACTTTTACCCCCGTTGACTCCAGGTGCTTCTTGGATCCGATCCCAGAGAGGAACAGGAGATGGGGTGACCTTATGGCACCAGCCGAAACTACGACTTCATGGGAAACACGGACTGTCTTCAGCTGATCGTTCTGAAAGGAATTCATACGGAATGGTTAGTTAGTTCATTGTCGTTTTTTATAACACTGTTTTGCCTTGAGAGAAATATTGATATCATTACTTGGTAGTACTCGACTCCGACTGCTTTTTTATCCTTAATTATCACCCTGGTGGCTATGGAGTTCAATGATACGTGGAGATTCTTGCGGTTTCTAACCGGCCTTAGATACGCCGCGGCACTACTGCGTCTTACTCCTTTTTTAGTTGTGGTTTGGGCGTTCGAAAATCCAGTGATCTGTTCACCATTTAGATCCTCGCTGACGCCGTAACCCACTTCGTCGGCTGCGGCGAGGATCGAGTGCCCGATGGGAGGTAAGTACGGAAATCTTTCAATGGAAAGCGGTCCACCAGTCGCGTGATGTTTTCTACCAACTCTCTCGATCTCGCCGTTGTCTTCTGACAATAGATAAAATGGCTTGACTTCCTCCCATGTCCAGCCTTCGTTACCTTCGGTAGCCCAGTTGTTGTAGTCCGTCGGGTTTCCTCTGATGTAGACCATTTCGTTGTGTGACGTGCTCCCCCCGAGCATTTTCCCCGATGATCCCCCGCAGGAATTGTTCGTTCCGATACAGGCGTACTTTTCGTTTGTCGTCGTATAATTCCAGTCGACTCTTGTCCCTGTTGGAAAAAGAGGATCGATTAATTCCTAGAAATTTATTGAGGAATCAAACGGTCTGTTTTGACCTAACACTTTTGAAGTCCTGTATACCTACCTATGAGAAAGTCCACGAACTGTGGTATTTCTGCACCCAAAGGTTCGTCGTCACCAGCTTCCAAGAGGAGGATCTTCCAGTCAGGATTTTCACTCAGTCTTCCAGCCACTACTGACCCTGCACCTCCACCTGTAGCAAAAGAGACATTCATCCACTTCAGGGCAGATTTGTTTCCACTTTCCTGTTGCAATTGAATTTCGATTTCATCTCGCTACTCGACTTACCACCGATCACCACGAAGTCGTACTCTTCGTCCGGTGTCTCGATCGACTTCACGCGCTCGCATCTGCCGGATATTTTTTCATTAGAACTTATCAATTCTTCGAGGAGAGACATGAAGACGACGAACGCCGAGGCTCCGCACATTTCTGCCAGACTCGGACCCGGGAGGATAGCGTTGCAGGTCGACGACGAGGAGTGGCTGTACGTCATTTTTGCTAAAGAGACGAGTACTTTTTACTGCCAAGACTTACTGGACACTCTAATCTGTCTAACAGTATTGAAAAATTCAAACTTTAATTCGCGACACGCTTCTACCAGCTTCTTTGCCATACTCTTACTGCAACTAATCGTATAATAACGTATTTTATATTATGAACTCATTAGAGTTGACTAGGTGTTTTAACAGCTGTTGAAACATCTATCTCTACGACTGGTAAGTGTATTTTACCTCCTTTCTTTCATATTGCATCATTGAATTGATAGGTACCATTGGTTTGTCAAACTTTTCCCTCGAATCGAGCACATGATCTCGTTATCGTTAACGTTTGCACAAACAAAACCAACTGAACGTTTCATAAAATGTGATCGTTGACACAATTTTGCAATATTACATAGAATTACTTTGAATTCTGTGACCTGTACTCACCAAGTTTAGTGACAAAACGTAACTGCAGGCTAAATAGTTATCGTTACTTACTCTCCTGGATCAAACTGGATGAAGGAATAAACAGAACGAAAGAAAGTACTTCTACATACAATTCGAAATTCATTTTATTTCAATACGAGAATGAAAAGTGGTTCATTTCAGATTCAGAAGTTTAAAAATTTTGGAATTGATACCTGAAGTGGTCAGGACTAGGATTTATCGTTGAAATAATGGAAATTACATTTGTTAAACTAATTTATCATTTTTCGCGAATTTCATGAGCTTCTGAAGCAAGAATATAGTCGATTTATAGTCGAGCGATCATGCAATATGATCAAATCAAATTTATTTTTGAAGGCTTGCGTTCAGGAAAATGATCTTTCCTTGTCAAGTAGCATTTCGACGAATTCATTGGATCGTGACTTTCCTTGCCAGACTCTCGAGCCCAATCTTTCTTGATAAAATCTGCAGCTCGTTCTCCAATCATGATGACCGAAGCTGCGCTGTTGCCTGAAATTACCTGTGCGCAAATTTACCAAAATTTAACTTGCCGACTTTTTGTCGTCTAGAGTCTCGGCGATTATACAATTTCCATGTATTCTGTACAATTGATTAAAATGATGTACCTTCTTATCTACATCAAATCGTTACTCACCTGGGGCATTATGGAAGCATCAGTAACACGAAGTCTCTTCAGCCCATGAACTCGTAGCCGAGGATCGACGACTGCCATTGGGTCTGATGAAGGTCCCATCTTGCAGGAACCAGCAAAGTGATGTTGGAGGTAGGGAATCTGTTTCGTTGCACATTTCCAGTATTCGTCGCTCAGAAACTCGTACTCGGAGCAGGCCTTGATGGGCGCATGAGCCAGGGTGAAGTTTAGAGCACGCATGGCTTTCGTGTCAATCAAAGCCAAGGCTTTTCTTATGGCTTGAACCACCCGGTCAAGGTCAGCGGGCGCGCTCAGATAGTTTCCCCATATCAGAGGGTATTCGAAAGGGTCGTTTGAAGCTAGGCTGATTCTTCCTAGAACACCAAACGCAAGTAAGTGGTTTAATCATTTCCACAATTTCATTTTTGTTTCACGAGAGAACGTTTACCTCTACTTTCCGGATGAAGGTTCATCGCGGTTATGTACACACTCCGCTTTCCCGAGCTTCGTAGAGCGCCGATTTCACCTGGTGCGCAAGCTTCTGCGTAGCCAACACAGGCTAACTGGAGATCGGGATAGTCTGGACTCGCTGTTTCGGACTTTAATATAGCCACCATTGTGATTATTCCCAGACCAGATAAAGGGCCTGTCTGATTGACGAGGTATTCCGTAGCGATGGCCCAGTTGTTGTCGTATCTGTCCGGCTCGTTGATGGTAAAGCTAAGATTAAAGCCCACGTGATTATGGAAATTCTCGCCAACTCCAGGCAAATCTTTAACCACGTTGATCCCGAACGACTCCAGGTGCTCCGTGGGTCCGATTCCAGAGAGGAACAGGAGATGGGGTGACCTTATGGTGCCAGTCGCAACTATGACTTCCTTGGATGCAAGGACCGTCCTTCGCTGACCACTCTGCAAAAAGATCACGCGGTATTGTTAGTTCATCAATTGATCTGATCTTTTGTCTCCGATGGTATGGATCATCGTCACGTAACTTGACATTATTACCTTGAAGTATTCGACGCCAACTGCCTCGTCATCCTTGATTATAAGCTTGGTGGCGAGGGAGTTCAGGGACACGTGAAGATTCTTGCGATTTCTTACCGGTCGTAGATACGCCGAGGCGCTGCTCAGTCTGACTCCATTTTTGGTTATGGTTTGGGCTTCTGAAAATCCGATGATCTGTTCGCCGTTCAGATCCTCGCTGATGCCGTAACCCACCTCGTCAGACGCGGCGAGGAGTGAATTCCTGAAGGGAGGTATGTATCGAAATCTTTCAACCGAAAGCGGTCCACCAGTTCCGTGATGCAATCGTCCGACTCTACCGATCTCACCGTTGTCTTCTGCCAGTAGGTAAAATGGCTCGACTTCTTCCCATGTCCAGCCTTCGTTGCCTTGGTCAGCCCAGTTGTTGTAGTCGGTCGGGTTGCCCCGGAGGTATATCATCCCGTTACGGGACGTGCCGCCTCCAAGAACTTTTCCTGAGGTTGAGTCACAGGCACCGTTATTCGCGAGACAAGCGTAGCTTTCGTTTATCGAAGTATAATTCCAGTCGATTTCCGTCCCTGAAAGAAATTTATCATTTATTTATTAAATTAAAGAACGAAATTTATCGTATGTGTTCATCTACCTGCAAGGTTTGCGGCGAAAAGTGGAATTTGTCCACCTGCTGGTTCGTCGTGGCCAGCTTCCAATACCAGGACTTTCCAGTCAGGATTTTCACTCAGTCTTCCAGCCACCACTGACCCTGCGCCTCCGCCTGTAGCGAAAGAGACATCAGTCCACTTCAAGGAACATCATGGCGGTTTATCAGTTTATTTATTCACAGACGGACATTTGTTTCCAGTCTCCGGTTTCAATTGAATTTCGATTTCATCTCGCGACTCGACTTACCGCCGATCACCACGAAGTCGTACTCTTCATCCGGTGTCTCGATCGACTCAACGCGCTCGCATCTGCCTGATATTTTGTCATTAGAACGTATCAATTCGTCGAGGAGTGACATGAAGACAACGAACGCCGAGGCACTGCACATTTGTTCCAGACTTGGACCCGGGAGAGTATCACTGCACGTCATCCTTCTTCAAGGAACTGGGAATCGGTTATTGCAATCAATTGCACAGTTAACGGTACCAGATATTTTCATTTTACAACTTACTAGGAACTCTCAAGTGTTTGAGACTGTAAAAACTCGAACTACGTTCCGTGACACACTTTTGTCAGTATTTTCGAAATTCGTATGTTTCAATTAATCGTGTGAGCAGACTTTATACTCCGAACTCATCACACCTGAGTAACTTTCTGCCAGCTGTTAAAACCATACAGCTATTGTGCAACGTATTTTACATACAAGTTTATCCCCAACAGATATCGGGTATCCAAACGGCAAAATGATCTGAACAATATCAACTAGCAAACGAGACTATTCATATGTTTCACAATGTATAATAATGCAGTCGGACCCCGCTCATTTCAACTTCACCTATTTCAAGTTTTACGTATATAAAGTAGTTACGCTTCATTCATATGAAGGTTTTTCCACTGCGCAATACGCCTGGAGAGGAAGTGGGGGAACCCTCGTTACTTGATATAAGTTATCAGCTTGGTCCCAACGACTTTACATAAGCGGGGTTCTAGTGTACTTATTGGAATTCACCTATTTTCCCTCGCTCCTCAACCAGACGCAAGTGAGCGCGTTTCCAAACTCACCCAGGTATTAGGAGAACATCTGACCCGAGGAGGTGTTTTCCAAACTCACGCAGTCCCAATGCATGCATGCATCTAGTTGTAGGAATGTATGTCTCTATGCGAGTCTGTATATGCTTAAGTTATTCTGGATTTTAGAAATTTGCCTAGTCCTAATCGACGGTACTCTCTGAAAATTATTAAAATTCGCTTACCTCATTTAACATCTGAAATAAAGAGTCGCAGAAAGGGGAGTATGAAAAATAACAAAGTCATTACTTATAGCTGTATATCTGGGAATTCATTACTGCAGCATCAATACAATATTTCTTATTGTCAACGTTATGTATACAATTTGTAATCATTTGTAATCATTCTCTTATCATTTCTTATGTATATCCATCACATTTTATGGTGTTTCTCTTGGATTTCGTCTAACAATAATATTCCTTTACTAACAGCGCTGTTCACAGCTAACAATGTAATATCGTCACACGAATAGTAAAATAATGAATTACGCTATAGATATTTGCTCCTGAAATATACTAATCGCCGAAAAGCCAAGAACAGAATAACAGCCTGCGGTAACTACGACTTGCCGGGATACACGGACCGTCTCCAGCTGACTGTTCTGTGAATAATTCATGGAGAACGGTCCCTTCGTGAATCTTTTACAATCAATAGATCGGCGGCGGTAACGATACTGTTCATCCTTGTAAGAGAAAACGGGAAATTATTATCTGATGATACTCGACGCCGACTGCCTTTTTACCCTCAATTATTACCCTGGTAGCAGGAGAGTTCAGGGATACCTGAAGATTGCAGGCCGACGACGAGAAGTAGCTGTACGTCAGTTTCGCTAAAAAGACGAATTAAATTTTGACCATGATCAAGCAGCTGGGGAATTTGGTAATATTTGTTGCCAAGACGTAGTTGGCACTCTTATCTATCTGATACTATCGCAAATTCGAATTTCAATTTATGACACACTGCTACCATGTTCTTCGCTGTACTCTTCACGTCGACGTATATTTTACATTCTGAACTCATTACACTTTACAGGGTTTTACTCAGCTGTGGAAACACAAGATCGACTTTTTCTTTTTTTTAATATATTCATGTGATAGCGATAAAATTTTGTGTGGCCATATTATCTTGTTTGATGTTTCTTTGATCGAGTACATGACCTCCTCATCGTTATCAGGCTACTAAAATAAGGATTGGACTGGATAAAAGAACCAGTATAATTAACAACAGTGGAATATAAAATGCATTCATCAATGAACAAGAATGCAAGACGATGTATGGTGATAATTTTCAAATAGCTATGAACAAGAGATTAACGACTAATGTGAGAAGGGATACGATTCAAAAAAACCATCCTTCGCTATCAAGTAGCACTCCGAGGTACTTCTATGTGTGAAAGTCTTCTTGCCAGACTCTGTCGCCCAATCTTTCTTGATAAAGTCTGCTGCTCGTTCTCCGATCATCATGGCCGGTGCTCCAGTGTTGCCCGATATAATCTGTGAAAAAAGTCATGAAAATTTCATCGTCATCGAGTAATTTTGGATCCAAATCAACTCTTAACTCACCTGAGGCATTATGGAAGCATCGGCAACACGGAGTCCCTTTATTCCATGGACTCGTAGCCGATGATCAACGACTGCCATGGGGTCTGATAAAGGTCCCATTTTGCAGGATCCAGCCTGGTGAATTTCGACCGCGGTGTTATCCTGCCGAATAGCGCAAGCCCAGTACTCGGAACTTCGGAAAGTGTAGTTGGCACAGGCCTCAACGGGTGTTGTAGATAAAGTAAAGTTATGAGCTTGTAAAGCCTGTGTATCAGCCAATGCCAGGCCCAATTCTATGGCTTCAACCAAAACATCGACGTCTCTGGGGTCGCTCAGATAGTTTCCCCAGATTACTGGGTACTCGAAAGGGTCGTTTGAAGCCAGGCTGATTCTTCCTTAAACACCAAACGGGAGTACTCGTATTATTCTCGCGG
This sequence comes from Macrophya alboannulata, assembly GCA_949628255.1. Classification (NCBI taxonomy): domain Eukaryota; kingdom Metazoa; phylum Arthropoda; class Insecta; order Hymenoptera; family Tenthredinidae; genus Macrophya; species Macrophya alboannulata. The sequence goes on from OX451207.1 coordinate 21,828,818, forward strand.
TCTTCGGCCCTTAGCGCCTCACACCATAATTCTAATGTAGGTATTTGATCATCATACCTCTACTTTTTGGATGAAGGTTCACCACGCGTATTAAAATCGTGCGTTGGCTCGTGCTGCGCAATAGCGCGACTCCTCCGGGTGCACAACCCGATGTATCGCCACCAAAGTGTAACTGGATATCTGGATAGTCAGGGGACGCTGATTTGCTCCTCATTACTGTCATTATCGGTGACAATCCTATGCCAGACATGGGACCTGTCTGGTTGATGAAGTACTCGGTAGCAACGGCCCAGTCATTGTCGTATTTGTCAGTCTCGTTGATGGTGAATGCGAGATTGTAGGATACGTGATCATGGAGATTCTCACCGACCCCAGGTAAATCCTTGACCATATTGACTCCCACTGACTTCAGGTGCTCCTTGGGACCGATCCTAGAGAGAAGCAGGATATGGGGTGACTTCATGGTGCCCGCGGAGACTACGACTTCGCGGGATATCAGAACCGTCTTCATTTCTCCTTCCTGAAAGGAATTTAAGCGGAAAAGTTTGCTCATCATTGACTATGAGGATCGAGAAATTCTCCGGGTCTTTGTGACGTCATTTTGCTACCTGAAAATACTCGACGCCGACTGCCTTTTCATCCTGAATTATCACCCTGGTAGCGAGAGAGTTCAGGGATACGTGGAGATTTTTGCGGTTTCTAACAGGCCGCAGATACGCCGCGGCACTGCTACGTCTTACTCCGTTTTTGTTCGTTGCTTGTGTTATGGAACAACCCGTGATCTGTTCACCGTTCAGATCTTCGCTAACGCCATAACCCGCCTCGGCATTTGCGGCGAGGATCGGATGCCCGAAGGGATCTAGGTAAGGAAATCTTTCAACCGAAAGCGGTCCTCCACTTCCATGATAGAATCTTCCGACTCTCTTGATCTCGCCGTTGTCTTCTCCGAGTAGATAGAATGGCTTTACATCCTCCCATGACCAGCCCTCGTTTCCTAGATCAGCCCAGTTGTTGTAGTCCGTCGGATTGCCCCGAAGGTACACCATTGAGTTGTGTGCCGTGCTTCCGCCGAGCATTTTGCCAGAGGAAAATGCGCAGGAACCATTAGTTGAGAGACAAGCGTAGCTCTCATTCGTAGTAGTATATTTCCAGTCGACTTCCGTATCTGGAAATAAATAAACCATTTATTCAATGCTGGAATTTTATTCCGAGAAAGAAGCTCGTCACAGTCTTCAACGGCTCTACCTATCCGGGAGAGATTCGGCGAATAGTGGAATTTGTCCACCTGCAGGTTCGTCGTGACCAGCCTCAAGGAGTAGGATCTTCCAGTCAGGATTCTCACTCAATCTTCCAGCGACCACTGCACCCGCACCTCCACCTTCAGCAAAAGAGACATTGGTCTACTTCAGGGCGCATTATCGTGGTTTATTAGTTAATTTACCAAAGGACAGAAATTTGTTTCCAGTCTTCTGTTACAATTGAATTTTGATTTCATCTCGCTACTCGACTTACCACCGATTACCACGAAGTCGTACTCTTCGTCCGGTGTCTCGATCGATTTCACGCGCTCGCATCTGCCGGATATTTTGTCATTGGAACGTGCCAATTCTTCGAGGAGAGACATGAAGACGACGAAGGCCGAGGCTCCGCACATTTCTGCCAGACTCGGACCCGGGAGGGTAGCGTTGCAGGTAGACGACGAGGAGTAGCTGCACGTCATTTTTGCTAAAGAGACGGGTACTTTTTATTGCCAAGACTTACTCGATACTCTAATCAGTCTGTCTGACAGTATCGAAAAATTCAAACTTTCATTCGTGACACGCTTCTACCAGCTTCTTTGCCATACTTTTACTGCAGCTGATCGTAATAACGTATTTTATACTATGAACTCATTAGAGTTGACTAGATGTTTTAACAGCTGTTAAAACATCTATCTCTACGACTGTGAAGTGTATTTTTCCTAATTTCTTGGTGCCATTTTATTATAAACGTTTCCCTCGAATCGAGCACACGATCGTATTATCGTTAACGTTTGCACAAACAAAACCATCCGAACGTTCCATAAAATGTAATCGTTGACAAAAGTTTGCTGTATTACATAGAATTACTTTCAATTCTGTGCCCTGTAGGTATTCTACAGGTTTGGTGACTAAACATGATTGGCTAAATAGTTATCGTTACTTACTTTAGATCAAACTGGACGAAGGAATAAACAGAATTAACAAAAGTACACACATACAGCTCGAAATTCATTTTATTTCAATATGAGAATGCATGGTGGTTCATTTCAGATTTACAAGTTTCAAAATTTTGGAATTGATACCTGCAGTGGTCAGGACTAGGATTTATCATTGAAATAATGGAAATCAAATTTTTCGCATTCATTTATCATTCAACACGAATTCCATGAACTTCTGAAGCGGAAATATAGTCGATTCATGATCGAGCGATCATGTAATACGATCAATTCTAATTTAATCGCGAAAGCTGGGGGCAGGGAAATGATCTTCCGTTGTTAATTAGCATTCGACGAATTCCTATGATCGTGACTTGCCTTGCCAGACTCTCGAGCCCAATCTTTCTTGATAAAATCTGCAGCTCGTTCTCCAATCATCATGACCGAAGCTGCGCAGTTGGCCGAAATTAACTATGAACAAATTTACCGATTTACCATTACCATTTAAATTGCCGTCCTTCTGCCGTCTAGAGTCTCGGCATTTATTCAATTCCCACGTATTTTGTACAATCGATGAAAATGATGTACCTCCTTATCTAAATCAACTCGTTACTCACCTGAGGCATTATGGAAGCATCAGTAACACGGAGTCCCTTTATCCCATGGACTCGTAGCCGAGGATCAACGACTGCCATGGGGTCTGACGAAGGTCCCATCTTGCAGGAACCAGCTACGTGAGGTTGGAGGTAGGTATTCTGTTTCATTGCACATTTCCAGTAGCCGTCACTCAGAAACTCGTACTTGGAGCAGGCCTTGATGGGCTCATGAGACAGAGTGAAGTTGAGAGCGCGCATGGCTTCTGTGTCAATCAAAGCCAAGGCTTTTCTAATGGCTTGAACCACACGGTCAAGGTCAGCGGGCTTGCTCAGAAAGTTTCCCCATATTAGAGGGTTTTCGAAAGGGTCGTTTGAAGCAAGGCTGATTCTTCCTAGAACACCAAACGCAAATAAGTGGTTTAATCATTTCTTTACTTTCAACTGCGTTTTGTTTCATAAAATACGTTTACCTTTACTCTCCGGATGAAGGTCGATCGGGGTTATGTACACATTTCGTTTCCCCGAGCTTCGTAGAGCGCCGATTTCACCTGGTGCGCAAGCTTCTGCATAGCCAAGACAGTCTAACTGGAGATCGGGATAGTCTATACTCGCTGTTTCAGAGGCAAATGTACCCAACACCGGGATCATTCCTTGACCAGATAGAGGGCCTGTCTGGTTGATGAGGTATTCGGTGGCGATGGCCCAGTCGTTGTCGTATCTGTCCGGCTCGTTGATGGTGAAGGTAAGATTATAGCCCACGTGATTATGGAAATTCTCGCCAACTCCTGGCAAATCCTTAACCACGTTGATCCCGAACGACTCCAGGTGCTCGGTGGGTCCGATTCCAGAGAGAAATAGGAGATGGGGGGACCTTATGGCGCCAGCCGCAACTATGACTTCTTTGGATGCAAGGACCGTCCTTCGCTGACTATTCTGCAAAGAGATCATGCGGTATTGTTAGTTCATCGATTGATCTGATCTTTGGTCTTCGAAAGTATGGATCATCGTGAGGCAACTTGATATTATTACCTTAAAGTATTCGACGCCAACTGCCTCGTTATCCTCGATTATCAGCTTGGTGGCGAAGGAGTTCAGGGACACGTGAAGATTCTTGCGATTTCTTACCGGTCGTAGATACGCCGAGGCGCTGCTCAGTCTGACTCCATTTTTAGTTATGGCTTGGGCTTCTGAAAATCCGATGATCTGTTTACCGTTCAGATCCTCGCTGATGCCGTAACCCACCTCATCAGACGCGGCGAGGAGTGAATTGCTGAAGGGAGGCACGTATCGAAATCTTTCAACCGAAAGCGGTCCACCCGTACCGTGATGCAATCGTCCGACTCTATCGATCTCACCGTTGTCTTCTGCCAGTAGGTAAAATGGCTCGACTTCCTCCCATGTCCAGCCTTCGTTACCTTGGTCAGCCCAGTTGTTGTAGTCGGTCGGGTTGCCCCGGAGGTATACCATTCCGTTGAGGGATGTGCCTCCTCCGAGAATTTTTCCTGAGCGTACCTCACAGGAACCATTATTCGCGAGACAAGCGTAGCTTTCGTTTATCGAAGTATAATTCCAGTCGATTTCCGTCCCTGAAAGAAATTTAGCATTTACTTATTCAATTCAAGAACGAAGTCGGATTTGTTCATCTACCTCCAAGGTAATTTGCGAAAAGTGGAATTTGTCCACCTGCTGGTTCGTCGTGGCCAGCTTCCAATACCAGGATCTTCCAGTCAGGGTTTTCGCTCAGTCTGCCAGCCACCACTGCCCCTGCGCCTCCACCTGTAGCAAAAAGGACATCGGTCCACTTCAGGGCTCATCATAGCGGTCTATCAGTTCATTTATTTACGGAAAGACATTTGTTTCTAGTTTCCTGTTTGAGTTGAATTTCGATTTCATCTTACGACTCGACTTACCGCCGATCACCACGAAGTCGTACTCTTCATCCGGTGTCCCGATCGACTCCACGCGCTCGCATCTGCCTGATATTTTGTCATTAGAACGTATCAATTCGTCGAGGAGTGACATGAAGACGACGAACGCCGAAGCTCCGCACATTTGTTCCAGACTCGGACCCGGGAGAGTAGCATTGCAGGTCGACGACGAGCAGTAGCTGTACGACATCCTTTTTCAAGGTACTGGGAATCGGTTATTGTAATCAATTGCACAGTTAACGGCACTAGAAATTTTTATTTTACAACTTACTAGGAATTCTCAAGTGTTAGAGACTGTAAAAACTCGAACTTCGTTCCGTGACACACTTCTATCAGTATTTTCGAAATTCGTTTGTGGCAATCAATCGTGTGAGTGGGCTTTATATATCCTGCCAGCTGTTGAAACAATGTAGCTGTTGCGATAATATGTATTGTATATATGATTTTTTGCATGTCATATACTGGGTATCTAATCATCCAAATGACCTCAAAAATATTAGCCAGGCAATCAAAAATATATTTCATAACGTATGCTAATACTCATTGAAATTCACTTATTTTCCTTCGCTTTCTAAACCGTTCATCTAATTCTCTTGCAATTCGTGAAATACCATGAGGTCCATGTCACTGATATGAACTGAAAAAGGTACAGGAAATCAATTTCGATTGTGGAAAGTTTATTCTATTGATGAAGATTATGGGAATACATAACTTCTAGTTTATGCGCAAAGTGGACAGGTGTTCTTGCGGCTAATATGCGGAGGAAAGGGTTCAGGAAAACGACCTCTCACTATCAAATAACATTTTGAAGAGCTCCCATGTGTAACGTGCAGCTTCTCAACAGTCTTCTCAACAGATTTCCGAGCCCAGTTTTTCGAAAGAACGACATCCCGTCACTTTGTATTTGGAGCATTCCAGCTCAACTCAACCAACCATCGACACTCAGGTCTTTGAATTTTTTTCAAAAAAACATATGTCAAAGTTCAGATAAAAAGACAATGTTTCCGTAACTCGGAGGTCTTGCATTCAATTTTTGACAGTGATACATCCTCCGCTAAATTCAGACGGCGAATATTTAAAAATTTTGTTGGATGTAAATACGGAAACCTAGAGAAAAATGTTAAATACAAAAACCACCGTTATCTTACGAATTTCAACCTAAATTAATTGCAGAATTTTTGAATCATTCTTCGACCCAATTTTGCTCGATAAACGTCAAGAATTTCGATTTTCTCGAATGTCGCCATAACCGATTTAGATGAATTTTTTACACAAAATACTAGAGCAAAAAACAAAATTTTCAAGACCTTATCCAAGATGCCTGGACCTCTGGTTCCAGAGATATGAATTTTACAAAAACCAATGTTGATTAAATCAATTAAAAACGAATAATGGGTTGGTTGAAAAAAATATAATTTACAGTTCTGTTTCAATAGTAATTACCTTTGTCCAATGATTTCGAGTGAATCAGGGTCGGATTTAGAGATGTGGAGGCCCTGGGGCAACGAATGAGTGGAAGCCCCTAATTATTTTTCAAATAGGTTCAACAATTTTTTTCTTTTAAGTGTTTCAATAATTTATTGCAGAAAATTGTAATTTTTGGAAAACTCCATAAAGAGAAAACTACATAAAGAATAAAATAAGCACGAATAATTGACAAGTCCTTTCCTCCTTTACAATTCGATTGGTAAAAATCAATCGTAATCTACTGCAGAATCAATAGTTTGCACGTCGCAAATAACATGCAGAAATTACAACATTGAAAATAGGTAAAAATATATGGAACCACAAAAATAGATTCATTCACCGGTATTTCTTCATTCAATCGTTTGGAGTTTCGGCAATGTTCCTGGCAGCAGCTAATTTCGATATGATATAATATTTTCCTATTATGCAATGAGGATAAATTCATTTCTTTAGTGTGTAATCGTGTAATGATTTACTCTGTGATTGTTTCCTGCACACACATGATTAATTTATCGGATCGAAAATTAACATTAACCATTAATTTTGAGACAAATACGAAACGCGCCTAGGAATGTTTCAAACGAAAAGTGACATGAAAATGTGAGAACTGCTTTTTCGTTGTCAGAACTTGGATGTTTTTTTTAATTTTTTTTTTAATTTTTTTCAAATATATAATTTCGCATATTATTCGGTATTCGTTAGAAAATTTTACCAAAAATTTCTATTGTGGGGGCCCCTCTCTTGTGGAGGCCCCGGGGCTGTAGTCCCGGTTACCCTCCCCTAAATCCGGCGCTGCCGGATTAATACTGCATGTTATTCGGGTCTGATGCGATAAAAAAAATATTTGATTTTTCTGAAATGAATCCTCAAAAGCTATACAGTGATTAGTATACTATCTTGTATAATACTTGTATATTCTTACAATAAGATTCTTGTATATTGTAATTAGTTTACTATCTTATATTCCTCTTGTATATTCTAACACTAAGAATAATACAAGATAGTATACTAATCACTGTATAGCTTTTGAGGATTTATTTCAGAGAAATCAAATATTTTATTTTTAATCGAATCAGACATGAATAACATACGGTATTATTCGAAATCATTGGACAAAGGTAATGACTATTGAAATAGAACTTTAAATTATATTTTTTTCAACCAATCCATTATTCGTTTTTAATTGATTTAATCAACATTGGTTTTTGTAAAATTCATATCTCTGGAACCAGAGGTCCAGGCATCTTGGATAAGGTCTTGAAAATTTTGTTTTTTGATCTAGTATTCTGTGTAAAAAATTCATCTAAATCGGTTATGGCGACATTCGAGAAAATCGAAATTCTTGACGTTTATCGAGCAAAATTGGGTCGAAGAATGATTCAAAAATTCTGCAACTAATTTAGGTTGAAATTCGTAAGATAACGGTGGTTTTTTGTATTTAACATTTTTCTCTATGTTTCCGTATTTACATCCGACAAAATTTTTAAATATTCGCCGTCTAAATTTAGCGGAGGATGTATCGGTGTCAAAAATTGAATGCAAGACCTCCGAGTTACGGAAACATTGTCTTTTTATCTGAACTTTGACATATGTCCTTTCAAAAAAAATTCAAAGACCTGAGTGTCGATGGGTGGTTGAGTTGAGCTGGAATGCCCCATTTATAATATGGCTGATAGTAAAACTGCACAAAAATCACTCAGAACCTTCAATGCTCTCAAATTCTGTTCGTAAATAATCATTGCTGTAAAAAGACTCATGGTCACTTGTCCTCCTTCATTAAACTCGTAGAAAGGACAGATAGAGTCAAAATCGAGAGTACGAAGCAAAACGTATTTATTTTCAAACGAGAATGCAAGATGATGTACAGGTTTCACTTTAGAGTATCCTAAAGCACGGCGTGTGGACCTCATTCAGAATTCAGAAGTGTTTTCAGCCAATTGGCTAAGGAAAAGATTCCGGCATTTGTTCTTTGACTACCAAATAGCATTCTGATGAAATCCTATGAGTAGACGTCGTCTTGTCAGAATCTCGACTCCAATCCTTCTCGATAAATTCTGCAACTCGTTCTCCAATCATCATAACCGGTGCTGCGGTATTGCCCGAAGTTATCTGTGTAAAAATTTCGCAAAATTTTAGCAGCACATTGTCTGTCGTATAGATTTTCGACTATTTGCTCCGTAGAATAAGTGCAACGATGTAAATTCCAATGTAAATCAACTCTTAACTGACCTGAGGCATTATGGAAGCATCGGCAACACGGAGTCCTTTAATTCCATGGACTCGTAGCCGAGGGTCAACGACTGCCATGGGATCAGAAGAAGGTCCCATTTTGCATGAACTAGTGAAGTGATATTGGGTGTAAGTATCATGTCGTATTGTACATCTCCAGAAGTCGTCGCTCAGAAATTCATGGTCGGAGCAGGCCTCCCGAGGTAAATTAGTCAGGATGAAGTTGTAGGCGGTCAAGGCTTCGGCCTTAATTAATGCGAGAGCCTTTCTTATGACGTTAACCATACGGTCAAGGTCAGTCGACTCGCTGAGATAGTTTCCCCATATCACGGGGTAATCGAAAGGGTCGTTTGAAGCCAGGCTGATCCTTCCTAGAAACGAAACAACGCTAGTACTCATACAACTTACCCGGTTTCCGTCGCTTTGCATCCTGAATGAAAAAAGAATCTGATGTACTACACAAACGTACCTCTGCTCTCTGGGTGAAGATCAGTCGTAAATACGATCACTGTGCGTTTACCCGAGCTGCGTAGAGCGCCGATTTCACCCGGTGCACAGGTCTCGTCGTAGCTACGAAACAATATCTGGATATCCGGAAAGTCGGGATTCGCCGATTCGGTATACAACAGACCTACTATCCCGGCCAATCCTTCGCCAGACAAAGGGCCAGTCTGGTTGACGAGGTATTGGGTAGCGATGGACCAGTCGTTGTCGTATTCGTCCGGCTCGTTTACGGTGAAGTTGAGATTGTAACCTACATGGTTTTGAAAATTCTCACCAACTCCAAGCAAATCCTTGACCACTTTTACTCCCGTTGACTCCAGGTGCTTCTTGGATCCGATCCCAGAGAGGAGCAGGAGATGGGGTTACCTTATGGCACCAGCCGAAACTACGACTTCATGGGATACACGGACTGTCTTCTGCCGATCGTTCTGAAAGGAATTCATACGGAATGGTTAGTTAGTTCATCGTCGACTTTTATAATACTGTTTTTCCTTGAGAGAAAAAGTGATATGATTACTTGGTGGTACTCGACTCCGACTGCTTTTTTATCCTTAATTATCACCCTGGTGGCTATGGAGTTCAATGATACGTGGAGATTCTTGCGGTTTCTAACCGGCCTTAGATACGCCGCGGCACTACTGCGTCGTACTCCTTTTTTGGTTGTGGTTTGGGCGTTCGAAAATCCAGTGATCTGTTCACCATTCAGATCCTCGCTGACGCCGTAACCCACTTCGTCGGCTGCGGCGAGGATCGAGTGCCCGATGGGAGGTAGGTACGGAAATCTTTCAATGGAAAGTGGTCCACCAGTCGCGTGATGTTTTCTACCAACTCTCTCGATCTCGCCGTTGTCTTCTGACAATAGATAAAATGGCTTGACTTCCTCCCATGTCCAGCCTTCGTTACCTTCGGCAGCCCAGTTGTTGTAGTCCGTCGGGTTTCCTCTGATGTAGACCATTTCGTTGTGTGACGTGCTCCCCCCGAGTATTTTCCCCGATGATCCCCCGCAGGAATTGTTCGTTCCGATACAGGCGTACTTTTCGTTTGTCGTCGTATACTTCCAGTCGACTCTCGTTCCTGTTGGAAAAAGAGAATCGATTAATTTCTAGAAATTTATTGAGGAATCAAACGGTCTGTTTTGACCTAACACTTTTGAAGTCCTGTATACCTACCTATGAGAAAGTTCACGAACTGTGGTATTTCTGCACCCAAAGGTTCGTCGTCACCAGCTTCCAGGAGTAGGATCCTCCAGTCAGGATCTTCACTCAGTCTTCCAGCCACCACTGACCCTGCACCTCCACCTGTACCAAAAGAGACATTCATCCACTTCAGGGCACATTTGTTTCCACTTTCCTGTTGCAATTGAATTTCGATTTCATCTCGCTACTCGACCTACCACCGATCACCACGAAGTCGTACTCTTCGTCCGGTGTCTCGATCGACTCCACGCGCTCGCATCTGCCGGATATTTTGTCATTAGAACTCATCAATTCTTCGAGGAGAGACATGAAGATGACGAACGCCGAAGCTCCGCACATTTCTGAAAGACTTGGACCCGGGAGGGTAGCGGTGCAGGTCAACGACGAGGTGTAGCTGTACGTCATCTCTTCTGAAGAATCAAAGTATCGATTATCACTTACTTTTATTTTCGTAACTTAAACTCTTACGTGTACATACAAACTTCAGCTTGTAGTAAACATCCAGCAGTCTTTACGCTGTTTTTCTAAGTGACGGGATCGTAATTTCAGATTTCAAACTCTGAACTGAAAACAAGTGACTACTAGCTCGTACCACCTGTTAAAACATTTACACGAATGCTAGATAATTTCATGTGATACTATCATGGTATCAAATTTATCTCGAATCGAGTACATGACCTCGTATTCATCGGCCTACGTAAATAACGCACTTATAAACTATGTTTGATAATACTCGTTCACAAATACTTGTTCACCGTTCCACCCCAAAATCATCAACCTAAATTCACTCTAATATCTCGATGAATGTGAATTCTGTACCCAATATCTGGAAAAATTTGACCAAGAAGAGCAGCGTTCCAAGTCATCGACGGGGTGTGACAGCTAGCCCATTATTTCTGAAGAGACTGAGGATGATGAATAAACGCAGGTTTTAATTAGTCAGTGAAATAACGCTCATAGGTTACGAGCTCTGGAGACGCGAGTAACCATCATTTTTATTCACCAATATGCAAGTGTCTATTATTTTTGAAGGATTGTGTTGTTGTGCCATGGATTACAATGATTATGATCGAACTATCATGCTAGTGGAGAGGGACTTTGACTCCGAGATCCTCTTCGTGTCAAGTAGCATTTTGACGAATTCGTACGAGTGGAAGTCTTCCGCGCCCAATCTTTCTTGATGAAGTCTGCGGCTCGTTCTCCAATCATCATGGTCGCCGCCGCGGTGTTGCCCGATGGTACCTGAGGCATTATGGAAGCGTCAACAACACGGAGTCCCTTTATCCCATGAACTCGGAGCCGATGATCAACGACTGCCATGGGGTCTGATGAAGGTCCCATTTTGCACGATCCTCCGAAATGATAATCGGAAGCCCTGTCTTGCCGGATTGCACAAGTCCAGTACTCTGTGCTGGCAAAAATGTGACGAGAGCATGCCTCGACAGGTGTTGTAGACATAGTCAAGTCGTGAGCTTTCATCGCTTGAGTATCGGCCAATGCCAGGCCGAATTCTATGGCTTTGACTAAAACGTCAACGTCATCAGGATCGCACAGATAGTTTCCCCAGATCACTGGATCCTCGAAAGGATCGTCTGAAGCCAGGCTAATTTTTCCTGAAACACCAAACGGGAGTACTCGAATTATTTCTAATCTGACTTCGACGTTTATGTCAACTGTAGTAATTAGAAATACAGATCCATGCGATCATTGTACCTTTGCACTTCGGGTGAATGTTCACCGCATGTATTCCCACGGTGCGTCGTCCAGTACTCATCAGTCCGCCGATTTCACCCAGTGCGCAACTCTGTGTATAACCAACTAAATGTAACTGGAAATTTGGAAAGTCGGAACTCGCTGTTTTAGTATTTAATAAAGCCAACGTTGAGTACAATCCATCGCCAGACAAGGGGCCAGTTTGGTTCACGAGGTACTCAGTTGCGATGGCCCAGTCGTTGTCGTATTTGTCAGTCTCGTTGATGGTGAAGCTGACAGTGTGGGCTACGTGGTCATGAAAATTCTCACCAACCCCAGGCAAATCCTTGACCACATTGACTCCCACTGATTCCAGTTGCTTTTTGGGCCCGATTCCGGAGACGAGTAGGATCTGAGGTGATTTCATGGTGCCCGTTGAAAGTACGACTTCGCGGGATACACGCACCGTCTTCAGCTCACTATTCTGAATCAATTTGTGTTGAAAAGTTAGTTCGTTTACAAATTACTCGGCTTTAGGATAATGTTTCGTATTATCACCTGGTAATATTCGACTCCGACTGCCGTCTCATTCTCGATTATGATCCTGGTGGCGAGGGAGTTCAGGGATATGTGAAGGTTCTTACGGTTTCTGACAGGCCGAAGATACGCCGCGGCGCTGCTACGTCGAACTCCGTTTTTGCTCGTGGTTTGTGCTATTGAAAAACCGGTGATCTGATCACCGTTTAGATCCTCGCTGATGCTGTAACCCATTTCGATAGATGCAGCGAGGAATGAATACGCGAAAGGCGGTTGGTACGCAAATCTTTCCACCGAGAGTGGTCCACCTGTCCCGTGATGTTTTCTTCCTACTCTATCGATTTCACTGTTGTCTTCAGCCATTATAAAAAACGGTTCAACTTCATCCCATGTCCAGCCTTCGTTACCTTGCTCGGCCCAGTTGTTGTAGTCCGTTGGATTTCCCCGCAGGTATGTCATCGCGTTATGTGACGTGCTTCCACCGAGTAATTTTCCCGCGGACAATCCACAAGAACCATTATTCGCGAGACAAGCGTAGCTCTCGTTTGTCGTTGTATAATTCCAGTCAAGTACCGTGCCTGTATGAAATATTCCGTTGATGATTCGATGATGCGATTTTATTCAGGGAACGGGACTTTATCGGCTATACTTTATCGTATTCACCTACCTAGGAGATTTCCGGTGAACATTGGTATTTCTGCGCCCAAAGGTTCGTCGTCACCAGCTTCCAGGAGTAGGATCTTCCAGTCAGGATTTTCACTCAGTCTTCCAGCCACCACTGACCCTGCACCTCCACCTGTACCAAAAAAGACATTCATCCACTTCAGGGCACATTTGTTTCCACTTTCCTGTTGCAATTGAATTTCGATTTCATCTCGCTACTCGACTTACCGCCGATTACCACGAAGTCGTACTCGTCGTCCGGTTTCTCGATCGACTTCACGCGCTCGCATCTGCCCGATATTTTGTTATTAGAACTCATCAATTCTTCGAGGAGAGACATGAAAACGACGAACGCCGAGGCTCCGCACATTTCTGCCAGACTTGGACCCGGCAGGGGAGCGTTACAGCTGTCCATAATTTCCATCGATGGGACTGGAAATTGATTATTAGCAATAATCGAACTGCTGTAGAATTCGGTATTTGTTATCACCAAAACTTTCGACTTTCAAGTGGGTGAGACTGTTCGAAATTCAAATTTCAATTACTGACATTCGTTCACTAGCCTTTCTATCATTTGTCTTTTGGCAAGAGATTAGCGCTCACATTTTATACCCTGAACTCATTACAGTTTAGTGAGTCTTTCCGCAGCTGTTTACATATCATTACGTTCACAAAATATACTCCTAATATTTTCTTTGCATCATACATTCCTAACGATATTATGTGGTATCATAGAAAATTTGTCGCACTTAGAGTACACGACCTCATTATGATCAGCTGTACTAATGAAACGTCCATGACATTTCTCACTGTATAAATACTCGTTCACCGTCGTGCACCGAACTGTAACCTAATTATGCCGTCGTACATCCATCATTATAGAGTCTATCAAACTAATATCCACCAGGTTCATCCCAAGAAGGACAGAGTTGCGAGTCACCGTCGCGGTATAACCGTACGTTGTCATTGCCGAATAGACGGCAAATTGAAAAAATATCGCGAAGTTTAAAAAAACAACAAAATTCCAGCAGCATAAGGTAGGTTTATTTTCATGACAAACAATTGAGATAGCCACACGTCAAGCTCTGTCGATCACAGAAACTGATCCGAAACGCAGGGCTTCTTCTCCTTCTTCTCCGTCACAGTCAGGTTCATGTTTCTCATTTTTTCTGCAGACGTTTGAATCGCAGATTGCGAATAGTTTCTGATTTGGTTCGGAAGTCATTGGCCAGATAATCAAATGTCAGTGTTAAGCCTCACCTGAGGTCCGGGTAACATGGCGAGCTGATTTCTGCAAACGGAGAATGACGGCGTTCGTAGGACCGAAATAAGTGCAAGAGTAATCATAGGCCAAATTTCGATACACGATTATCTGTATTAATTTCTTATCGATCCTCGAAGAGTTGTGGTCTCAGCGAACGAGAGCGCAGCAACTATGATGACTTACTAATTATTATTATTGTTACAATCTTCATGAGCATTGTCAAATATCCAGAAACACGATTCCAAAGCTCATTGCGTTTGTTCAAGCCCAAAATTTCACTGCACTCAGATTATTGTTCGACAGCTTAGATTCGTTCTTTCCGATACGGAATAGGGTCTCTGTTAAAAACTGTATCGCAGGTTAGATTTGGTTTCAGACAATACCATCGACCACGTTTGGTAGGTATTTTTTATTTTCAAATGAAACAGATTATACATAATGCGGTTTGATCAGGGTCAAAATAATGACCCGAAAATGTTAACAGAATTAAGATGGTTGCATTATTCATGCCGTTTTAAATAACACTTCGACGAACTCGTATGTGTGGAAGAATTCTCGGCAGACTCCCAATCTTTCTTGATAAAGTCCGCAGCTCGTTCCCCAATCATCATTGCTGGTGCTCCGGTATTGCCTGAAGTTACCTATGAACAATAGGACGAAAATTATTTATGCAACTTTGCAACATCGAATGTAAATCGCCTCGTAACCCGCACGTACCTGAGGCATTATAGAATTATCTACCACACGGAGTCCTTTTATCCCATGGACGCGTAGCCGAGAATCGACGACAGCCATAGGGTCCGATGAAGGTCCCATTTTACAGGATCCAGCCAAATGAAGTTGGGCGGCCGTGGTCTGCTGGGCCGCGCAAGCCCAGTACTTTGCGCTCGGGAAAGTGTAATTGCTACAGGCTTCGATGGGTGTAGTAGATAAAGTGATGCCGTGAGATCGTAAGGCCTGTGTGTCGGCCAATTCAACGCCCAACTCTATGGCTTTCACCAAAAGATCGAGGTCGCTAGACTCGCCGAAATAATTCATCCAGATAACCGGGTACTCGAAAGGGTCGTTTGAAGCCAGGCTGATTCTTCCTGAAACGCCAAAAGCGTTTTTTTTTTTTAATCTCTACGCCGTTCTGTAATTGGCAATACTGATCTGAAAATCGTGATTTATAGATCATCGCACATACCTTTGCTCTTAGCGTGCAGGTTCACCGCACGTATAGACACGGTGCGTTTGCCCGCGCTACGTAATTCTCCGATTTCACCCGGTGCGCAACTCTCTGCATAGCCGGCAAAATTGAACTGAATATCCGGAAAGTCAGGGCTTGTTAATTCAGTACTTAATATCGCTGTCACTCCATCGATTCCATTACCCGACAAGGGACCAGTCTGGTTTACGAGGTACTGGGTTGCGATGGACCAGTCGTTGTCGTACTTGTCCTCTTCGTCGATGGTAAAGCTGACAACGAACGCTACGTGATTGTGGAAATTCTCGCCAACGCCAGGCAAATCCTTGACCACTTCGACTCCAACTGAGCTAAGATGTTCCGAGGGTCCGATACCGGAGAGAAGCAGAACCTGAGGTGAATTTATGGCACCAGCCGAAAGTATGACTTCACGAGATGCACGGACTGTCTTGAGCTGATCGTTCTGAAAGGAATTCATACAGTTCGTTCATCGTCGATTTTTACAATACTGCTCATTGTGTGAATCGGGGAAAAAAATTATATAGTTACTTGGTAGTACTCGACGCCGACGGCTTGGTCATTCTCAATTAACACCCTCGCAGCTAAGGAGTTCAGGGATACGTGGAGATTCTTGCGGTCTCTAGCCGGCCGTAGAAACGCCGCGGCACTGCTACGTCGGACTCCGTTTTTGCTGGAGGTTTGAACTATTGTAAAACCCGTGATCTGATCACCAGACAGATCCTCGCTGATGCTGTAACCCAGCTCTTCAGCTGCGTCAAGGATCGAATATCCGAACTGAGGTAGGTACGGAAACCTTTCAACCGAAAGCGGTCCACCAGTTCCGTGATGGTTCCTACCGACTCTATCAATTTCACCGTTATCTTCGGATTTTATAAAAAAAGGCTCGACTTCCTCCCATGTCCAGCCTTCGTTCCCTTGCTCAGCCCAGTTGTTATAGTCCTTTGGGACTCCCCGGAGGTATATCATCGAATTATGTGTCGTGCCGCCTCCGAGAAATTTTCCCGAAGGCAATGAGCAGGAACCGTTATTCGCTAGACAAGCGTAGCTCTCGTTTGTCGTCGTGTAATCCCAGTTGACTGACGAGCCTGCGGTGAGAAATAGAACGTTGATGATTCGTAGATGAACCTTCATTCAGAGAACGGACTTTGTCAGCTACTTTATCGTATTCACCTACCTACGACACTTCCGGTGAATAGTGGAACTTCTGCGCCTGCAGGCTCGTCGTCACCAGCTTCCAGGAGTAGGATCTTCCAGTTAGGATTCTCACTCAGTCTTGCAGCCACCACTGCTCCTGCGCCTCCACCTGTAGCAAAAAAGACATTGGTCCACTTCAGGGCACATCGTCGTCGCTTATCGGTTCATTTATTCACAGACGGACATTTGTTTTCAGTTTCATGTTTCAATTTAATTTTCGATTTCATTTAAGTAATCGACTAACCGCCGATTACCACGAAGTCGTACTCTTCGTCCGGTTTCTCGATCGACTCCACGCGCTCGCATCTGCCGGATATTTTGTCATTAGAACTTATCAATTCATCGAGAAGAGACATGAAGACGACGAACGCCGAGGCTCCGCACATTTCTGCCAGACTTGGACCCGGGAGGGTAGCGTTGCAGGTCGACGATGGGGAGTAGCCGTAGGTCATTTTTGATACTGAGACGAGGAATGAAATTTTTACAATAATCAAGCGGCTGAAAAATCCGCTAAATTTTCTCGCCAAGACTTAACTTGACACTCTCATTCCTCTGAGGCTATCGAAAATTCGAATTTCAATTTGTGACACACTTTCACTATAGCTTCTTCGCTCTACTTCTACGAGAACTGTTCGCGTTAACGCCTTTTATACTACGAACTCGTCACAGTTAAATACGTTTTTCCCAGCTGTTTAAACATCATATCCGAAATGTATTTTCAATGGTTTTTATCAAATTGCGTTATGAGGTCCTATTACAATGTCAAAGGTTTTTCGAATCGAACAGATGTATGTATGTACTCATATCTATCAGCTGAACAAATGAAAATCACAAATCACTACGGTCAGTTTCATTAGCCTCTTTCCTAGATACGTCTAGGACACGAACTAGGAATCGTATTTTTCACTCTAAACTAATTGTAGTTGATCAGAATTTTTGTTCTCTTCTTACTACTGTGTTTACATTGTGCCTGGTCCTTCTGACATGTTATTGAATATTTCGTAAATCGAGGACATGACCTCATAGCTATTTACTTCTCCAATAAAACTTACCAAACTTTTTGCAAAGTATGACAAATATATTCATTCGCGAATACTAATCGTACACCGTCCCGTCCCGTCCTGAACCGTAATCGTATTATGCCATCATATAGTATATCGATCACTATAAAGTCCTTTCGACAAATATCTACCATACTTGTTCCAAGAAGGACAGAGTGGCGAATCACCGACGCGGTATAAACGTACCTCGTCATTGCCGAATAGACTATAAATTAAAAAAAGATTGCGAAGTTCGAAGAACAAAATCCGTCAAGGTCTGCTAATTATAGAAACTGACCTAAAACGCAGGCCTACTTTTTCTTCTTCTCATGGTTTCTGCATTCGTTTCAATCGCGAGAAGTTTTCGTATTGGTTTGGAAGAGATTGGTAATTAAATGTCGGTGTTAAGTCTCACTTTTAATTTGACAAATCTTTGCACGGTCAGTGAGGACCGGATAACATAGCAAGGCTGATCTCTGCAAACGGAAAATTACGGCGTTGGCAGAACCTAAATAAATGCTAGAGTAATCATAGGTCACACTTGACTACACAATGATTTGTATTAATTTCGTATCGATCCTCGAAGAGTTGCGGGCCAGCAATCAAGAGCGTAGCAACCGTGATGACTCACTAATTATTATTATCGTCATTATTTCGCTTAGCTTTGTCAAATATCACCGCACATTTCTGGATTGCTGTTCCCGGTAAAACACAATTCAATAGGCTACCTCCGACACAGAAATGATATCTCGTTACTATGATCAACGTATTATTCATTATACAATCGGTGATTGTAATACTGCAGATCTGCGTTATTCGCTGATTACTTCGATTCTTTGATAAATTATTCAACAATGAAATAAAAACGCATTCGGATTATCGCGAACTGAATTATAACGTAGAAAGTCGTATAGGTCTTCGATGAAAAACCACGAGTCCAATTCTGAACTGGACACTTAATGACCCGGGTTGGTGTATTAAACATCGAAAATTACGTATAACGAGTTTTCTTCATCAAACAGAATGCGATAACACGATTGGAAATGAAATTAATGATGCAATAATAATCGCGTACTACCTACCGCACCTAAATACACAACGATTTGTATTAATTTTGTATCGAGGCCGAAGGTCCCGAGTTACGTATACTGGCAGCAATCAGGAGAATGGAAACCGCGGTAGCTGGGCTCGCTAATTATTATAATTTTATTTACCAAAGGTAAATATTAACGTTTTCCTGCACTGTTGCACGGAAAACACGATTCTCCCCCATCAACCAAATACCAGTTCAAAAACGATACCCCCCGTTATCATTATTTATAATCAATGGTATTCATAACGCTGCTTCATTATCGTGCATATATCAATGCGAATTATCCACTGGAAACCTTTAATCCTCAAACATTTTACACCGTGCTATAGCATCGAGTTGTTCGAATTATTTATTTTTAGGCACGATCGTTAGAAATCGAATTGCCCGATATATTCGTGATCGCAAAAAAAAAAAAAAAAAACGTTGGATTCATACCACGCTCATTGGGATCTCAAAGAAAAACTTTCAATTATTTTTTAAAACTGATCTATGTGACCATCAATTTCTTGTGAACAACATTCCGGTCGAACATTCGAACAGATTTGGATGAAATTTGCACAGGATATTGTTTTTTCCTAACGGAGTGCGCAAAATTCGATTTTGCGCACCCAAATGAGTGTGCAAAATAGTACATTCCCGCACTAGTGCGACCTGACTATTCTTAAAAAAAGGTGCGAATTCCGACTTTTGATACATGCTTTTCTATAGGAAATTTTATTCCGCATTTTTATTTCCTCATGAAAAAAGTTTTAGATTCCGTAGTTTTCGAAATATTAGCAAAAAAAAGTGTCTCTTATCGAATTAAAAATTTCTGTTTCCCTCAATTCAACTCGCACTGAACCAGCCAATCTGGACTTTTTGAATGATATTCGCAAGGATTATGTGACAGAGTGTTGTGAAATTAACTAAATTCATTTTTTCAATAATCTATTTCTTCAATAATCTATTTATTATTGTATCAAATAAGAATTTATTTTTTCAATAATCTATTTCTTTAATAATCTATCTATTATTGTATCAAATAAGAATTCATTTTTTCAATAATCTATTTCTTCAATAATCTATCTATTATTGTATCAAATAAAAATTCCTTTTTTCAATGTTCGGGGGGCTTCGCCCCCCGAACCCCCAACGGGGCTTCGCCCCTGGGCCCCACCGGGGCATCGCCCCGGGCCCCACCAGGGGCTGCGCCCCTGGACCCCCCAGCGGATTAGTTTGTTGTAGAATTTTGCGCAGCTCGTTAGAAAAAATAGTGTACGCAACACGTGCGCATAGGTGTCTCCCGCACTCGTCTCTTTAGTCGCCCTCGCTACGCTCGGGCGACAAACTCGACTCGTGCGGGAATCACCTATTTTGCGCACTAGTTACGTAATGTACTATTATAGCGAAGATCTGCCCGCTAACTTCGTTATTTGAGTATTACCGTCGTCAGAGGAAAAATTGGGCAAAAAAACACTGCAGTCGTGCCCCGTGTAAAAAAATCGAAGCTTCCTGGCCAAATCCGGCTTTTTTTTTTTTTTTGCCACTCTCGAATGAATATTACAACTGATACGACATCAACGTCATTACCATTTCTGATCGACTTAACTGGATCGAAAGGACAGGTGAAATAAGGTATCTGTTATTTTCTTTGATCAACAGGTTTTATTCTTCGAAAAATCCATACAGTACGGTTTGATACACGAAATCCGAGCTTCTCTTCATTCATATTCCACCACGAACGACATTGACAAACATCTAAAGCGTCCAATCTTTCTTGATGAAGTGGGCAGCTCGTTCTCCAATCATCATAGTCGGTGCCGCAGTATTGCTGGAAGTTACCTGCGAACAATTTCCGCATTTTATACAGTCCATTTCTCGCCGATTAACTCATGTAAATTGACTGCAAACTGACCTGAGGCATGATCGAAGCGTCGGCAACACGCAGTCCGGTTATCCCATGGACTCGGAGTTGAGGATCAACGACTGCCATGGGATCTGATGAAGGTCCCATCTTGCATGTGCCAACCTCGTGATAATCTGCAGCTTGACCATGCCGAATAGCGCAAGCCCAGTACTCTGAGCTTGGAAAAGTGTGATTGGAACATTCCTCGATCGGTGTGGCAGATAGAGTGAGATTATAAGCTCTCATGGCTGGTGTATCGGCCATCGCTAATCCGGCCTCTACAGCCTCAACTAAAACTTCAAGATCGGTAGGGTCGCTCAAAAAGTTGAACCATATCAATGGAGGCCGGAAAGGATCGTTTGAAGCCAGACTAACTCTTCCTGAAACATCAAACGCCAGTGTTAATATTATTAATGGCCTCTTATACCGATCTTATGGGTCATCTTACCTCTGCTTTTTGGGTGAAGATTAACGGCGTGTATTCCTATAATTCGTTTTCCCGTACTACGAAGTTCGCCAATTTTACCTGGTGCGCAACACGTTGCATAGCCTCCAAAGTGTAATTGGTAATCGGGAAAATCGGAAGTGGTTCGTTTAGTGTTTAGGTTAGCTATTATCGGGCCCAATCCATTAACAGACAATGGGCCAGTCTGATTGATGAGGTACATGGCAGCAATTTTCCAATCGTTGTCGTATTGGTCCGGCTCGTTGATAGTGCAATCGGCAGTGTAGGCTACATGGTCGTGGAAATTCTCGCCAACGCCAGGCAAATCCTTGACAACATTGACTCCCACTGATTCCAGGTGATCCTTGGGTCCGATACCGGATAGGAGCAGGAGTTGGGGTGACTTTATGGTGCCCGCTGATACCACGACTTCCTTGGACACACGAACCGTCTTCAGCACGCCTTTCTGAAAGGGATTCGTCCATGACGGTTGGTCTTTGATACTATCAATACTTGCGAGATCGTTACCTGAAAGTACTCGACACCGACTGCCTTCTCATCCTCGATTATCAATCTGGTGGCCAGGGAGTTTAACGATACGTGTAGGTTGTCGCGGTTTCTAGCCGGCCAGAGATACGCCGATGCACTGCTTCGTCTGATTCCGTTTTTGTTGTTGGTTTGTGCTATCGTAAAACCCGTGAGCTGTTGACCGTTCAGATCCTCGCTGACGCCGTAACCTATTTCTCTGGCTGCAGCTAGAACCGAATGTCCGAATGAGGGGATGTAGGGGGTTCTTTTAAGTGGAAGTGGTCCGCCAGTCGCGTGGTCAAATCGTCCGACTCTCTCGATCTCGCCGTTATCTTCTGCCAGTAGATAAAATGGCTTCACTTCATCCCATGTCCAGCCTTCGTTACCTTCGGCAGCCCAGTTGTTGTAATCCGTTGGATTGCCGCGAATTTATATCATCCCGTTACACGCTGTACTTCCTCCCAGCATTTTTCCCGAACGTAACACGCAGGAACCGTTTGTTGACAGACAAGCGTGACTTTCATTCGATGACTCAAAATTCCAGTTGAGTGATGACGTTCCTGTTCAAAATGGACCGATGATGTATTGCTCAATTTTCATTTAGAGAACATGAACGTGTATCAGACTCTTCGATGCTTTACTTACCTGCTATCACATCATCGAATATTGGAACTTGTCCACCGGCAGGTTCATCGTCGCCAGCCTCAAGGAGTAGGATCTTCCAGTCAGGATTCTCACTCAGTCTTGCAGCCACCACTGCTCCTGCGCCTCCACCTGTACTAAAAAAGACATTGGTCCACTTCAAGGCACATTGTCGTCGCTTATCAGTTCATTTATTCATGGACAGACATTTGTTTTCAGTTTCATCTTCCAATTGAATTTTCGATTTCATTTAGCTAATCGACTTACCGCCGATCACCACGAAGTCGTACTCTTCGTCCGGTGTTTCGATCGGCTTCAGGCGTTCGCATCTGCCGGATATCTTGTCATTGGAACGTATCAATCCATCGAGGAGAGACATGAAAACTACGAACGCTGAAGCTCCGCACATTTCTGCCAGACTCGGACCCGGCAGGGTAGCGTTGCAGGTCAACGATGGGGAGTAGCCGTACGTCATATTTGCTAAAAATACGAGGAATCCATTTTTTACGTTAAATAAACAGCTGGCTAGTTCAATTATTCCGATTAATAAACTTACTCAACACAAGAATACTGTCACAAACTGGAACTTATCCACCTTAAATAATTCGCCGTACTCTTTTGACAAACTCCTGGATCAAAATCTGCACAATTTCATTGAGCCACTCGACAATTAACAAAAATAAAAAGAACTGAGTCTACTCCGGCCAATAGATCGAAGTCACGATGATCCCCAGCAGTTTTCGTTGTGAAGTGGCCACGTCTTACAGTGCTGGGTTTTATACGATTGTTCTGATCTGGCCTAATACGTCAAATTCTAGCAGAGCTTCTTATCAGTATTGCTAGTTTCCATAGGTCTGTTTTAAGACTGGTCAAAGTTCATCGATATCTTTCAAAGCTAGCTCATTTGGAAGCTGATTAATTATGCTGTCCATAAGTTGAAAAGTTATTTGTTACAACATTAGCGTTAAAACGTCTTCTGATCATACGGATGGTACAAGTACATTTCATACTTCGGACTCATCACGTAGTGGGCCAATTATCTTATGACCGTTTAATCAGTCTTCTTCCAACACGTGTTCTATTTCTTGATCTAGCGCTAATCTTTTATGAAATTTCTCTATCGTTATTAAATGTTAACTGTGTCAAGTCTCACCAATACATCACGTGGACGTTGTTGAATGTAACCTCCATGATCTTTTTCAGACTTTTATCTCAATCTATTCTCTGGATATGAATTTTTGAAAAACCTCGATCCTAAAAATTTTAATTGCATACAACTAAGCGAGAAAAAAAATGATATTGGCAACAGTAAAGACATAATTTTTCTCGTCCCGAGCTGCACTTTCATTAAAAAAAAGTTTGAAAGAATTATTAAAAATAATTTTGATAGGTTTTTTTTTTTTCACTTTAAAGTAAAAAACAAGTTTTTGCTCAAAGTAGAACCTTGGAAATTTTTATGGGGTGACTTTTGTTTTTTTCAATGGTAACCCCTGTATTTTTAGTGCAGATTCGTAACCTGCAGAAAAAATAAGTAACAAAAAAAAAACTTCTTGTTGTTGTAAAAGTTCAATTTTTCATGTTTGTTTTTTTTTTTTTTTCTTTATTGTGGTTGAAAGTTTCTTTGTTGCAATTGCAAATTGTTTTGTTACAATTATAATATGAGGTCAAAGATAAAGATATCAGAAGTAAAAAGTTTTCCATTTCTGCTGTTTCATCGTGAAAAGTCGTTTTTGAAATTCATTAGGTAATCACTTCAACAATGTCATTGGAATTTTTTTTTACCGTAAAAAAATAAAAAAACAAAAAAAAAAAAGGTTACGACCAAATAAAAAAATGAGATATTCAGCCTTCAGATAAAAAAGTTTCCCATAAAAGTAGTGTAGTTTTTTTTCTGTAGATCACGAATCTGCACTAAAAAATATAGGTTCCTATTCAAAAAACAAAAGTCACCTCATAAAAATTCCATAAGACCCCATAAATATCGAAAACCCATAACGTTATGAAATGTCCCTCTCGAAATCATAAAACTTTTGTCTGAAACATTTTCCTGGGTATCACTCAGTTTTCAAAATATAATCTACTAAAAATTTTTATCCTCAAACATTTTAACAAATTCGTAATCTAATTCTTACATTGTTTCTCTAGTGAATAAATGTCCGATATAAATCCAATTTACATTGTCAATTAGATTCCATCCGGTATTTTCTAGCTAGAACTACTTATTTGTTTTATTTTTTCATTTCTTACTTCATTGTATCAGCACTTGATACGTAAGAGACATGATATGCTGTGACCTTCGGAGAACTCGCAGCACATTATTTGTTCGACATTTTTTCATTACCGAATGTCATTAAACTTAGTTTTTAAAATATTAGTACAACTCGAGTGTACTTATTATTTTTCTAGAGGGTCACGAGCGTTAATTATTCAGAGATTATGATTACGACATTGTATCTATCTCGAGATGTAACTTTACCGAGATCTAGTCACGTTCGTTGACACGGTTTTACCGCAAAAACCGGATTAAAATAATCGTTTCACTGCTTGTACACAAATTAGTCTAATTTAACGCAGAAATGTAGGAACAATAACCAGTAAAAGTTGTATCTCAGCCAAGATGTTCATTATGGCTTACCTTTGCTTATAAATAAGAATCCTGAACCCAAAGTCCAGTTCTCGAGTCTCCGTTTCGCAAATAAGGTGCTCTAAGCCAGTTTTTCGATGATACCTCGAGAACCGTGCGGGATATCAAGATAAAAGTGAATAGCAAAAATGTAGGTTATTAAATTCTCTGTGAAAAAGGTTGAGCATATTTTTGCCATATCTCTATTTGTTTTAACCTGATGAAGAACTAATGAGCCCAGTCTTTCTTAATAAAATCAGCAGCTCGCTCTCCAATCATCATGACCGGTGCTGCAGTGTTGCCCGAAGTTATCTGAGGCATAATGGAAGCATCAGCAACCCGGAGTCCCTTTATCCCATGAACTCGGAGCCAAGGATCGACGACTGCCATGGGGTCTGATGAAGGTCCCATTTTGCACGAACCACCGAAGTGGTAATCGGAAGCCCTGTTTTGTCGGATTGCACAAGCCCAGTACTCTGTGCTAGCAAAAATTTGATTGGAACAAGCCTCGACGGGCGTTGTAAGGATGGTAAAGTTGTGAGCCCTCATGGCCTGAGTATCAGCCAATGCCACACCGGATTCTATGGCCTCCACTAAAACATCGACGTCGTCAGGGTCGCTCAAATAATTTCCCCAGATCACTGGATATTCGACAGGATCGTTTGAGGCCAGGCTGATTCTCCCTGAAATACGAAACAGGAGTACTCGTATTATTTTCGAGCTCACTTCGACGTTAATGTCAACTGAAGTGATTAGAAATGCTGATCTATTCGATAAACGTACCTCTGCTCTTCGGGTGAATGTTCACCGCATGTATTCCCACTGTGCGTCGTCCAGTACTAATCAGCCCACCGATTTCACCTGGTGCGCAGCTCTGAGTATAACCAACAAAGTGTAATTGGAAATTCGGGAATTTGGAACTCGCTGTTTGAGTATTTAATATGGCCAACGTTGAAGTCATTCCATCGCCTGACAAGGGGCCAGTCTGGTTTACGAGGTACTCGGTTGCGATGGACCAGTCGTTGTCGTAATTGTCAGTCTCGTTGATGGTGAAGCTGACAGTGTGGGCTACGTGGTCATGAAAATTCTCACCAACCCCAGGCAAATCCTTGACCACATTGACTACCACTGATTCCAGTTGCTTCTTGGGCCCGATTCCGGAGACGAGTAGGATCTGAGGTGATTTTATGGTGCCCGCTGAAATTACGACTTCGCGGGATACACGAACCGTCTTCAGCTCGCTATTCTGAATCAAATTTGTTTTGAATAGTTAGTTCGTTTACAAATTATTCGGTTTTAAGATAATGTTTCGTATTATCACCTGGTAATATTCGACTCCGACTGCCGTCTCATTCTCGATTATGATCCTGGTGGCGAGGGAGTTCAGGGATATGTGAAGGTTCTTGCGGTGTCTAACAGGCCGAAGATACGCCGCGGCGCTGCTACGTCGAACTCCGTTTTTGCTCGTGGTTTGTGCTATTGAAAAACCGGTGATCTGATCACCGTTCAGATCATCGCTGAGACCGTAACCTACCTCCACAGATGCGGCGAGGACTGAATACGCGAAAGGGGGTTGGTACGGAAATCTTTCCACCGAAAGCGGTCCACCGGTCCCGTGATGTTTTCTTCCGACTTTCTCGATTTCACCGTTGTCTTCGGCCATTAAAAAAAACGGTTTAACTTCCTCCCACGTCCAGCCGTTATTCCCTGCCTTAGCCCAGTTGTTGTAGTCCGTTGGGTTGCCCCGTAGGTATGTCATCGCGTTATGCGCCGTGCTTCCGCCTAGCATTTTTCCCGCCGACAATCCGCAAGAACCGTTATTCGCGAGACAAGCGTAGCTCTCATTTGTCGTCGTATAATTCCAGTCGACTACCGAGTCTGTAAGAAATAAACGGTTGATGATTCCTTGATGAAATTTTACTTTCAGTACTTTCACGTACTTGCGAGACCTCTGGTGAATAATGGAACTTGTCCGCCCGCAGATTCGTCGGGACCAGCTTCCAGGAGTAGAATCTTCCAACCAGGATTCTCACTCAGTCTTCCAGCCACTACTGCACCCGCGCCTCCACCTGTAGCAGAAAAGACATTGGCCTACCCCACAGCATACCGTCGTGGTTTATCAGTTCATTTATTTTTCAGTTCCTTGTTCGAATCAAATTCCGCTCTTATCTCTCGACTCGACTTACCGCCGATCACCACGAAGTCGTACTCTTCGTCCGGCGTCTCGATCGACGTCACGCGCTCGCATCTGCCGGATATTTTTTCATTAGAACTTATCAATTGGTCGAGGAGAGTCATGAAAACGACGAAGGCCGAGGCTCCGCACATTTCTGCCAGACTGGGACCCGGGAGGGTGGCGTTGCAGGTACTCGGTGAGGTACAGGTATACATTATCTCTGCTGAAGAGACGAACGAATTATTTCTCCCATCAATGAACGGCTTATCAAATTCTGCAATATTTCTCAAATAATTATTAATAATTATTCATCCTCTGAATTACCCGTTTAAATCGATTGCTATACGAATTCGCAGACATATTGCGGCATATACGACGCAGACTTTTCAGTTTCTTATTTTCTTTTAATCATTTTCTTGTCGGATTGTTTTACATTGCGGTGCTAATATGTTGTTGATCTTCTCTAGCATGGAGTAAATGAACTTATAGCCAAGGTGTAAAGAAATGAAATTGTTAGAAATGATAGATATGAAAGTTAATGGAATGAAATTCCAGCAACTTGACGTACATCTACTTACCTGACACTGAAAAGACAGCCGAAGAATCAGTGCCCGATTTCGATGAAGTGTCCAAGTCGAAGTTGGTTATTACATTACTCGTCCAAGGCAGGGTGGATAACGGACGCTATTTCGTTGCGGAATTTTACTGCGTGCAATTTTACTCCTAAGATAACAAAATTCATAAAACAATGCTATACAAGAGAAGATTACAAAAATATCGTCCACTCTACATAACAGAAAATATTACTTCTCTAGAATGTAAAAATTATTCATAATTTTCTACCTGAGAATAATTTTTTTATGTAGGAAATCATATACTTTTCAGATATATCGACGGGTTCTAATGAAACAGCGCTAGCTCGCCGTGCTGGTTAAAAAAGCGCTGCCTCGCCGTTTAGCCGTGTTAAAATAGATTGCGTTTGTTCAAGGTCAAATTTTCATCCCACTCAAATTATTGCTCGACACACTGCGGCCGAAGCAGCTCAAATCTGATCTTTCTCATACCAAATAGAGTCTCTGTTAAGAACTGTAACTAAAGTTCGATGTGGTTGCAAAAAATGCCATTCACCACGGTTAGTAGATATATTTTATTTTCATATAAAACAGATTATACATGATACAGTTTGACGAGGATCAAAATTATGACCGGAAAACGTTAACACGATTAGGATGGTTGTATTATTCGTGCTGTTTCAAATAACACTTCGACGAACTCGTATGTGCGGAAGTCTTCGCGCCAGACTCCCAGTCTTTCTTGATAAAGTCCGCAGCTCGTTCCCCAATCATCATTGCTAGTGCTGCGGTATTGCCCGAAATTACCTATGAACAATATGACGAAAATTATTGATGCAACTTTGCAACTTCGAATGTAAATCGCCTCGTAACGCACGTACATATACCTGAGGCATTATGGAATTATCTGCAACACGGAGTCCTTTTATCCCATGGACGCGTAGTCGTGAATCGACGACAGCCATGGGGTCCGATGAAGGTCCCATTTTACAGGAACCAGCCAAATGAAGTTGGGAAGCCATGGCCTGGCGGACTGCGCAAGCCCAATACTCTGTGCTCGGGAAAGTGTAATTGCAACAGGCTTCGATGGGTGTATAAGTGGATAAAGTGATGCCTTGAGATCGTAAGGCCTGTGTGTCGGCCAATTCAAGGCCTAACTCTATGGCTTTCACCAAAAGATCAAGGTCGCTAGAGTCGCCGAAATAATTCGCCCAGATAGCCGGGTACTCGAAAGGGTCATTTGAAACCAGGCTGATTCTTCCTTAAACGCCAAAAGTGCTTTTGTAATTGCCACGCTGTTCTGTATTTGGCAACGATCTGAAAATCGTGATTTATAGATCATCGCACATACCTTTGCTCTTAGGGTGTATGTTCACCGCACGTATGGCCACGGTGCGTTTTCCCGCGCTATGTAATTCGCCAATTTCGCCCGGTGCGCAACTCTCTGCATAGCCACCAAAATTGAACTGAATATCCGGAAAGTCGGGGCTTGCTGATTCAGTATTTAATATTGCTGTCACTCCATCGATTCCATAACCCGACAGGGGACCAGTCTGGTTTACGAGGTACTGGGTTGCGATGATCCAGTCGTTGTCGTACTTGTCCTCTTCGTCGATGGTGAAGCTAAGAACGAACGCTACGTGGTTATGGAAATTCTCGCCAACGCCAGGCAAATCCTTGACCACTTCGACTCCAACTGACTTAAGATGTTCCGAGGGTCCGATACCGGAGAGGAGCAGAACCTGAGGTGAATTTATGGCACCAGCCGAAAGTATGACTTCACGAGACGCACGGACTGTCTTGAGCTGATCGTTCTGTAAGGAACTCATACGAATTCATACGATTCGTTCATCATCGACTTTTACAATACTGTTCATCCTCTGGAGGAAAAAGGTGCTATAATTACTTGGTAGTACTCGACACCGACTGCTTGGTCATTCTCAATTATCACCCTCGTAGCTAAGGAGTTCAGGGATACGTGGAGATTCTTGCGGTCTCTAGCCGGCCGTAGATACGCCGCGGCACTGCTACGTCGGACTCCGTTTTTGCAGGAGGTTTGAACTATTGTAAAACCCGTGATCTGATCACCAACCAGATCCTCACTGATGTTGTAACCCAGCTCTTCAGCTGCTTCAAGGATCGAAAAGCCGAACGGAGGTAGGTACGGAAATCTTTCAACTGAAAGCGGCCCACCAGTTCCGTGATGTTTCGTACCGACTCTATCGATTTCACCGTTGTCTTCGGCTTTTATAAAAAACGGCTCGACTTCCTCCCATGTCCAGCCTTCGTTCCCTTGCTCAGCCCAGTTGTTATAGTCCTTTGGATTGCCCCGGAGGTATATCATCGAGTTATGTGTCGTGCCGCCCCCGAGCACTTTTCCCGAAGGCAATGAGCAGGAACCATTATTCGCTAGACAAGCGTAGCTCTCGTTTGTCGTCATGTAATTCCAGTCGACTGCCGAGCCTGCGGTGAGAAATAGAACGTTGATGATTCGTAGATGAACCTTCATTCAGAGAACGGACTTTGTCAGCTACTTTATCGTATTCACCTACCTACGACACTTCCGGTGAATAGTGGAACTTCTGCGCCTGCAGGCTCGTCGTCACCAGCTTCCAGGAGTAGGATCTTCCAGTTAGGATTCTCACTCAGTCTTGCAGCCACCACTGCTCCTGCGCCTCCACCTGTAGCAAAAAAGACATTGGTCCACTTCAGGGCACATCGTCGTCGCTTATCGGTTCATTTATTCACAGACGGACATTTGGTTTCAGTTTCGTGTTTCAATTGAATTTTCGATTTCATTTAACTAATCGACTAACCGCCGATTACCACGAAGTCGTACTCTTCGTCCGGTGTTTCGATCGACTCCACGCGCTCGCATCTGCCGGATATTTTTTCATTAGAACTTATCAATTCATCGAGGAGAGACATGAAGACGACGAACGCCGAGGCTCTGCACATTTCTGCCAGACTTGGACCCGGGAGGGTAGCGTTGCAGGTCAACGATGGGGACTAGCCGTAGGTCATTTTTGATACTGAGACGAGGAATTAAATTTTTACAATAATCAAGCGGCTGAAGAATCCGGTAAATTTTCTCGCCAAGACTTAACTTGACACTCTCATTCGTCTGAGGCTATCGAAAATTCGAATTTCAATTTGTGACACACTTTTACTATAGCTTCTTCGCTCTACTTCTACGAGAACTGTTCGCGTTAACGCCTTTTATACTACCAACTCGTCAAAGTTAATTACGTTTTTCCCAGTTGTTCAAACATCATGTACGAAATGTATTATTAGTGGTTTTTATCAAATTGCGTTATGAGGTCCTATTAGAATGTCAAAGATTTTTCGAATCGAACAGATGTATGCGTAAATGAAAATGCCAAATCACTACGGTCAGTTTCATTAGCCTCTTTCCTAGATACGTTTAGGACACGAACTAGGAAACGTATTTTTCACTCTAAATTAATTGTAGTCGATCAGAATTTTTTTTTTCTCACAACTTATTTACATTGTGCCTAGCCCGTCTGACATGTTATTGAATATTTCGCGAATCGAGGACATGACCTAATAGCTATTCACTTCTCCAACAAAACTTACCAAACTTTTTGCAAAGTATGACAAATATATTCGTTCGCAAATACCGATCGTACACCGTCCCGTCCCGAACCGTAATTTTATTATGCCATCATATATATCGATCACTATAGAGTCTATCGACAAATATCTACCACACTTGTTCTAAGAAGGACAGAGGTGCGAATCACCGACGCGGTATAAACGTACGTCATCATTGCCAAATAGACTATAAATTGAAAAAAGATTGCAAAGTTCGAAGAACAAGATTCGTCAAGATCTGCTAATTATAGAAACTGACCTAAAACGCAGGCCTACTTTTTCTTCTTCTCATGGTTTCTGCAGTCGTTTCAATCGCGAGAAGTTTCTGAAAACACGATTCTCCCCCATCAACCAAATACCAGTTCAAAAACGATACCCCCCGTTATCATTATTTATAATCAATGGTATTCATAACGCTGCTTCATTATCGTGCATATATCAATGCGAATTATCCACTGGAAACCTTTAATTCTCAAACATTTTACACCGTGCTATAGCATCGAGTTGTTCGAATTATTCGTTTTTAGGCACGATCGTTAGAAATCGAATTGCCTGATACAACATCAACGTCATTACCATTTCTGATCGACTTAACTGGATCGAAAGGACAGGTGAAATAAGGTATCTGTTATTTTCTTTGATCAACAGGTTTTATTCTTCGAAAAATCCATACAGTACGGTTTGATACACGAAATCCGAGCTTCTCTTCATTCATATTCCACCACGAACGACATTGACAAACATCTAAAGCGTCCAATCTTTCTTGATGAAGTGGGCAGCTCGTTCTCCAATCATCATAGTCGGTGCCGCAGTATTGCTGGAAGTTACCTGCGAACAATTTCCGCATTTTATACAGTTCATTTCTCGCCGAATAACTCATGTGAATTGACTGCAAACTGACCTGAGGCATGATCGAAGCGTCGGCAACACGCAGTCCGGTTATCCCATGGACTCGGAGCTGAGGATCAACGACTGCCATGGGATCTGATGAAGGTCCCATCTTGCATGTGCCAACCTCGTGATAATCTGCAGCTTGACCATGCCGAATAGCGCAAGCCCAGTACTCTGAGCTTGGAAAAGTGTGATTGGAACATTCCTCGATCGGTGTGGCAGATAGAGTGAGATTATAAGCTCTCATGGCTGGTGTATCGGCCATCGCTAATCCGGCCTCTACAGCCTCAACTAAAACTTCAAGATCGGTAGGGTCGCTCAAAAAGTTGAACCATATCAATGGAGGCCGGAAAGGATCGTTTGAAGCCAGACTAACTCTTCCTGAAACATCAAACGCCAGTGTTAATATTATTAATGGCCTCTTATACCGATCTTATGGGTCATCTTACCTCTGCTTTTTGGGTGAAGATTAACGGCGTGTATTCCTATAATTCGTTTTCCCGTACTACGAAGTTCGCCAATTTTACCTGGTGCGCAACACGTTGCATAGCCTCCAAAGTGTAATTGGTAATCGGGAAAATCGGAAGTGGTTCGTTTAGTGTTTAGGTTAGCTATTATCGGGCCCAATCCATTAACAGACAATGGGCCAGTCTGATTGATGAGGTACATGGCAGCAATTTTCCAATCGTTGTCGTATTGGTCCGGCTCGTTGATAGTGCAATCGGCAGTGTAGGCTACATGGTCGTGGAAATTCTCACCAACGCCAGGCAAATCCTTGACAACATTGACTCCCACTGATTCCAGGTGATCCTTGGGTCCGATACCGGACAGAAGCAGGAGTTGGGGTGACTTTATGGTGCCCGCTGATACCACCACTTCCTTGGACACACGAACCGTCTTCAGCACGCCTTTCTAAAAGGGATTCGTCCATGATGGTTGGTATTTGATACTATCAATACTTGCGAGATCGTTACCTGAAAGTACTCGACACCGACTGCCTTCCCATCCTCGATTATCAACCTCGTGGCCAGGGAGTTTAACGATACGTGTAGGTTGTCGCGGTTTCTAGCCGGCCAGAGATACGCCGATGCACTGCTTCGTCTGATTCCGTTTTTGCCGGTGGTTTGTGCTATCGTAAAACCCGTGAGCTGTTGACCGTTCAGATCCTCGCTGACGCCGTAAGCTAATTCTCTGGCTGCAGCTAGAACCGAATAACCGAATGGGGCGATGTAGGGGGTTCTTTCAAGTGGAAGCGGTCCGCCAGTCGCGTGGTCAAATCGTCCGACTCTCTCGATCTCGCCGTTATCTTCTGCCAGTAGATAAAATGGCTTCACTTCATCCCATGTCCAGCCTTCGTTACCTTCGGCAGCCCAGTTGTTGTAATCCGTTGGGTTGCCACGAATGTATATCATCCCGTTACACGCCGTACTTCCTCCCAGCATTTTACCCGAACGTAACATGCAGGAACCGTTTGTTGACAGACAAGCGTGACTCTCATTCGTTGACTCAAAATTCCAGTTGAGTGATGACGTTCCTGTTCAAAATGGACCGATAATATATTGCTTAATTTTCATTCGGAGAACATGAATTTACTTTACTTACTTGCTATCACATCATCGAATATTGGAACTTGTCCACCGGCAGGTTCATCGTCGCCAGCCTCAAGGAGTAGGATCTTCCAGTCAGGATTCTCACTCAGTCTTGCAGCCACCACTGCTCCTGCGCCTCCACCTGTACTAAAAAAGACATTGGTCCACTTCAAGGCACATTGTCGTCGCTTATCAGTTCATTTATTCATGGACAGACATTTATTTTCAGTTTCATCTTCCAATTGAATTTTCGATTTCATTTAGCTAATCGACTTACCGCCGATCACCACGAAGTCGTACTCTTCGTCCGGTGTTTCGATCGGCTTGAGGCGTTCGCATCTGCCGGATATCTTGTCATTGGAACGTATCAATTCATCGAGGAGAGACATGAAAACTACGAACGCTGAAGCTCCGCATATTTCTGCCAGACTCGGACCTGGCAGGGTAGCGTTGCAGGTCAACGATGGGGAGTAGCCGTACGTCATATTTGCTAAAAATACGAGGAATCCATTTTTTACGTTAAATAAACAGCTGGCTAGTTCAATTATTCCGATTAATAAACTTACTCAACACAAGAATACTGTCACAAACTGGAACTTATTCACCTTAAATAATTCACCGTACTCTTTTGACAAACTCCTGGATCAAAATCTGCACAATTTCACTGAGCCACTCGATAATTAACAAAATTAAAAGAACTGAGTCTACTCCGGCCAATAGATCGAAGTCACGATGATCCCCAGCAGTTTTCGTTGTGAAGTGGCCACGTCTCACAGTGTTGGGTTTCATACGATTGTTCTGATCTGGCCTAATACGTGAAATTCTAGTAGAGCTTCTTATCAGTATTGCCAGTTTCGATAGGTCTGTTTTAAGACTGGTCAAAGTTCATCGATATCTTTCAAAGCTAGCTCGTTTGGAAGCCGATTAATTATGCTGTCCATAAGTTGGAGAGTGATTTGTTACAACATCAGCGTTAAAACGTCTTCTGATCATACGGATGGTACAAGTACATTTCGTACTTCGGACTCATCACGTAGTGGGCCAATTATTTTACGACCGTTTAATCAGTCTTCTTTCAACACGTGTCCTATTTCTTGATCTAGCGCTAATCTTTTATGAAATTTCTCTATCGTTATTAAATGTCAACTGTGTCAAGGATCACCAATACATCACGTGAACGTTGTTGAATGTAACATCTATGATCTTTTTCAGACTTTTATCTCAATCTATTCTCTGGATATGAATTTTTGAAAAACCTCGATCCTAAAAATTTTAATTGCATACAACTAAGCGAGAAAAAAAATGATATTGGCAACAGTAAAGACATAATTTTTCTCGTCCCGAGCTGCACTTTCATTAAAAAAGTTTGAAAAAATTATTCGAAATAATTTTGATAGGTTTTATTTTTTCACTTTAAAGTAAAAAACAAGTTTTTGCTCAAAGTGGAACGTTGAGAGTTTTTATGGGGTGACTTTTGTTTTTTTCAATGGTAACCCCTGTATTCTCAGTACAGATTCGTAACCTGCAGAAAAAATACGTAACAAAAAAAACTTTTTGCTGTTGTAAAAGTTCAATTTTTCATGTTTTTTTTTTTCTCCATTTCGGTTGAAAGTTTCTTTGTTGCAATTGCAAATTTTTTTGTTACAATTATAATATGAGGTCAAAGATGAAGATATCAAAAGTAAAAAGTTTTCCATTCCTGCTGTTTCATCGTGAAAAGTCGTTTTTGAAATTCATTAGGTAATCACTTCAACAATGTCATTGGAGTTTTTTTTACCGTAAAAAAATAAAAAAACATAAAAAAAAAGGTTACGATCAAATAAAAAATGAGATATTCAGCCTTCAGATAAAAAAGTTTCCCATAAAAGTAGTGCAGTTTTTTTCCTGTAGATCACGAATCTGCAGTAAAAAATATAGGTTCCTATTCAAAAAACAAAAGTCGCCTCATAAAAATCCCATAAGACCCCATAAATATCCAAAACCTATAACGTTATGAAATGTCCCTCTCTAAATCATAAAACTTTTGTCTGAAACATTTTCCTGGGTATCACTCAGTTTTCAAAATATAATCTACTAAAAATTTTTATCCTCGAACATTTTAACAAATTCGTAATCTAATTCTTACATTGTTTCTCTAGTGAATAAATGTCCGATATAAATCCAATTTACATTGTCAATTAGATTCCATCCGGTATTTTCTAGCTAGAACTACTTATTTGTTTTATTTTTTCATTTCTTACTTCATTGTATCAGCACTTGATACGTAAGAGACATGATATGCTGTGACCTTCGGAGAACTCGCAGCACATTATTTGTTCGACATTTTTTCATTACCGAATGTCATTAAACTTAGTTTTTAAAATATTAGTACAACTCGAGTGTACTTATTATTTTTCTAGAGGGTCACGAGCGTTAATTATTCAGAGATTATGATTACGACATTGTATCTATCTCGAGATGTAACTTTACCGAGATCTAGTCACGTTCGTTGACACGGTTTTACCGCAAAAACCGGATTAAAATAATCGTTTCACTGCTTGTACACAAATTAGTCTAATTTAACGCAGAAATGTAGGAACAATAACCAGTAAAAGTTGTATCTCAGCCAAGATGTTCATTATGGCTTACCTTTGCTTATAAATAAGAATCCTGAACCCAAAGTCCAGTTCTCGAGTCTCCGTTTCGCAAATAAGGTGCTCTAAGCCAGTTTTTCGATGATACCTCGAGAACCGTGCGGGATATCAAGATAAAAGTGAATAGCAAAAATGTAGGTTATTAAATTCTCTGTGAAAAAGGTTGAGCATATTTTTGCCATATCTCTATTTGTTTTAACCTGATGAAGAACTAATGAGCCCAGTCTTTCTTAATAAAATCAGCAGCTCGCTCTCCAATCATCATGACCGGTGCTGCAGTGTTGCCCGAAGTTATCTGAGGCATAATGGAAGCATCAGCAACCCGGAGTCCCTTTATCCCATGAACTCGGAGCCAAGGATCGACGACTGCCATGGGGTCTGATGAAGGTCCCATTTTGCACGAACCACCGAAGTGGTAATCGGAAGCCCTGTTTTGTCGGATTGCACAAGCCCAG
Source organism: Macrophya alboannulata (assembly GCA_949628255.1). Taxonomy (NCBI): domain Eukaryota; kingdom Metazoa; phylum Arthropoda; class Insecta; order Hymenoptera; family Tenthredinidae; genus Macrophya; species Macrophya alboannulata. The sequence goes on from OX451207.1 coordinate 21,865,658, forward strand.
TACTCTGTGCTAGCAAAAATTTGATTGGAACAAGCCTCGACGGGCGTTGTAAGGATGGTAAAGTTGTGAGCCCTCATGGCCTGAGTATCAGCCAATGCCACACCGGATTCTATGGCCTCCACTAAAACATCGACGTCGTCAGGGTCGCTCAAATAATTTCCCCAGATCACTGGATATTCGACAGGATCGTTTGAGGCCAGGCTGATTCTCCCTGAAATACGAAACAGGAGTACTCGTATTATTTTCGAGCTCACTTCGACGTTAATGTCAACTGAAGTGATTAGAAATGCTGATCTATTCGATAAACGTACCTCTGCTCTTCGGGTGAATGTTCACCGCATGTATTCCCACTGTGCGTCGTCCAGTACTAATCAGCCCACCGATTTCACCTGGTGCGCAGCTCTGAGTATAACCAACAAAGTGTAATTGGAAATTCGGGAATTTGGAACTCGCTGTTTGAGTATTTAATATGGCCAACGTTGAAGTCATTCCATCGCCTGACAAGGGGCCAGTCTGGTTTACGAGGTACTCGGTTGCGATGGACCAGTCGTTGTCGTAATTGTCAGTCTCGTTGATGGTGAAGCTGACAGTGTGGGCTACGTGGTCATGAAAATTCTCACCAACCCCAGGCAAATCCTTGACCACATTGACTACCACTGATTCCAGTTGCTTCTTGGGCCCGATTCCGGAGACGAGTAGGATCTGAGGTGATTTTATGGTGCCCGCTGAAATTACGACTTCGCGGGATACACGAACCGTCTTCAGCTCGCTATTCTGAATCAAATTTGTTTTGAATAGTTAGTTCGTTTACAAATTATTCGGTTTTAAGATAATGTTTCGTATTATCACCTGGTAATATTCGACTCCGACTGCCGTCTCATTCTCGATTATGATCCTGGTGGCGAGGGAGTTCAGGGATATGTGAAGGTTCTTGCGGTGTCTAACAGGCCGAAGATACGCCGCGGCGCTGCTACGTCGAACTCCGTTTTTGCTCGTGGTTTGTGCTATTGAAAAACCGGTGATCTGATCACCGTTCAGATCATCGCTGAGACCGTAACCTACCTCCACAGATGCGGCGAGGACTGAATACGCGAAAGGGGGTTGGTACGGAAATCTTTCCACCGAAAGCGGTCCACCGGTCCCGTGATGTTTTCTTCCGACTTTCTCGATTTCACCGTTGTCTTCGGCCATTAAAAAAAACGGTTTAACTTCCTCCCACGTCCAGCCGTTATTCCCTGCCTTAGCCCAGTTGTTGTAGTCCGTTGGGTTGCCCCGTAGGTATGTCATCGCGTTATGCGCCGTGCTTCCGCCTAGCATTTTTCCCGCCGACAATCCGCAAGAACCGTTATTCGCGAGACAAGCGTAGCTCTCATTTGTCGTCGTATAATTCCAGTCGACTACCGAGTCTGTAAGAAATAAACGGTTGATGATTCCTTGATGAAATTTTACTTTCAGTACTTTCACGTACTTGCGAGACCTCTGGTGAATAATGGAACTTGTCCGCCCGCAGATTCGTCGGGACCAGCTTCCAGGAGTAGAATCTTCCAACCAGGATTCTCACTCAGTCTTCCAGCCACTACTGCACCCGCGCCTCCACCTGTAGCAGAAAAGACATTGGCCTACCCCACAGCATACCGTCGTGGTTTATCAGTTCATTTATTTTTCAGTTCCTTGTTCGAATCAAATTCCGCTCTTATCTCTCGACTCGACTTACCGCCGATCACCACGAAGTCGTACTCTTCGTCCGGCGTCTCGATCGACGTCACGCGCTCGCATCTGCCGGATATTTTTTCATTAGAACTTATCAATTGGTCGAGGAGAGTCATGAAAACGACGAAGGCCGAGGCTCCGCACATTTCTGCCAGACTGGGACCCGGGAGGGTGGCGTTGCAGGTACTCGGTGAGGTACAGGTATACATTATCTCTGCTGAAGAGACGAACGAATTATTTCTCCCATCAATGAACGGCTTATCAAATTCTGCAATATTTCTCAAATAATTATTAATAATTATTCATCCTCTGAATTACCCGTTTAAATCGATTGCTATACGAATTCGCAGACATATTGCGGCATATACGACGCAGACTTTTCAGTTTCTTATTTTCTTTTAATCATTTTCTTGTCGGATTGTTTTACATTGCGGTGCTAATATGTTGTTGATCTTCTCTAGCATGGAGTAAATGAACTTATAGCCAAGGTGTAAAGAAATGAAATTGTTAGAAATGATAGATATGAAAGTTAATGGAATGAAATTCCAGCAACTTGACGTACATCTACTTACCTGACACTGAAAAGACAGCCGAAGAATCAGTGCCCGATTTCGATGAAGTGTCCAAGTCGAAGTTGGTTATTACATTACTCGTCCAAGGCAGGGTGGATAACGGACGCTATTTCGTTGCGGAATTTTACTGCGTGCAATTTTACTCCTAAGATAACAAAATTCATAAAACAATGCTATACAAGAGAAGATTACAAAAATATCGTCCACTCTACATAACAGAAAATATTACTTCTCTAGAATGTAAAAATTATTCATAATTTTCTACCTGAGAATAATTTTTTTATGTAGGAAATCATATACTTTTCAGATATATCGACGGGTTCTAATGAAACAGCGCTAGCTCGCCGTGCTGGTTAAAAAAGCGCTGCCTCGCCGTTTAGCCGTGTTAAAATAGATTGCGTTTGTTCAAGGTCAAATTTTCATCCCACTCAAATTATTGCTCGACACACTGCGGCCGAAGCAGCTCAAATCTGATCTTTCTCATACCAAATAGAGTCTCTGTTAAGAACTGTAACTAAAGTTCGATGTGGTTGCAAAAAATGCCATTCACCACGGTTAGTAGATATATTTTATTTTCATATAAAACAGATTATACATGATACAGTTTGACGAGGATCAAAATTATGACCGGAAAACGTTAACACGATTAGGATGGTTGTATTATTCGTGCTGTTTCAAATAACACTTCGACGAACTCGTATGTGCGGAAGTCTTCGCGCCAGACTCCCAGTCTTTCTTGATAAAGTCCGCAGCTCGTTCCCCAATCATCATTGCTAGTGCTGCGGTATTGCCCGAAATTACCTATGAACAATATGACGAAAATTATTGATGCAACTTTGCAACTTCGAATGTAAATCGCCTCGTAACGCACGTACATATACCTGAGGCATTATGGAATTATCTGCAACACGGAGTCCTTTTATCCCATGGACGCGTAGTCGTGAATCGACGACAGCCATGGGGTCCGATGAAGGTCCCATTTTACAGGAACCAGCCAAATGAAGTTGGGAAGCCATGGCCTGGCGGACTGCGCAAGCCCAATACTCTGTGCTCGGGAAAGTGTAATTGCAACAGGCTTCGATGGGTGTATAAGTGGATAAAGTGATGCCTTGAGATCGTAAGGCCTGTGTGTCGGCCAATTCAAGGCCTAACTCTATGGCTTTCACCAAAAGATCAAGGTCGCTAGAGTCGCCGAAATAATTCGCCCAGATAGCCGGGTACTCGAAAGGGTCATTTGAAACCAGGCTGATTCTTCCTTAAACGCCAAAAGTGCTTTTGTAACTGCCACGCTGTTCTGTATTTGGCAACGATCTGAAAATCGTGATTTATAGATCATCGCACATACCTTTGCTCTTAGGGTGTATGTTCACCGCACGTATGGCCACGGTGCGTTTTCCCGCGCTATGTAATTCGCCAATTTCGCCCGGTGCGCAACTCTCTGCATAGCCACCAAAATTGAACTGAATATCCGGAAAGTCGGGGCTTGCTGATTCAGTATTTAATATTGCTGTCACTCCATCGATTCCATAACCCGACAGGGGACCAGTCTGGTTTACGAGGTACTGGGTTGCGATGATCCAGTCGTTGTCGTACTTGTCCTCTTCGTCGATGGTGAAGCTAAGAACGAACGCTACGTGGTTATGGAAATTCTCGCCAACGCCAGGCAAATCCTTGACCACTTCGACTCCAACTGACTTAAGATGTTCCGAGGGTCCGATACCGGAGAGGAGCAGAACCTGAGGTGAATTTATGGCACCAGCCGAAAGTATGACTTCACGAGACGCACGGACTGTCTTGAGCTGATCGTTCTGTAAGGAACTCATACGAATTCATACGATTCGTTCATCATCGACTTTTACAATACTGTTCATCCTCTGGAGGAAAAAGGTGCTATAATTACTTGGTAGTACTCGACACCGACTGCTTGGTCATTCTCAATTATCACCCTCGTAGCTAAGGAGTTCAGGGATACGTGGAGATTCTTGCGGTCTCTAGCCGGCCGTAGATACGCCGCGGCACTGCTACGTCGGACTCCGTTTTTGCAGGAGGTTTGAACTATTGTAAAACCCGTGATCTGATCACCAGCTAGATCCTCGCTGATGTTGTAACCCAGCTCTTCAGCTGCTTCAAGGATCGAAAAGCCGAACGGAGGTAGGTACGGAAATCTTTCAACTGAAAGCGGCCCACCAGTTCCGTGATGTTTCGTACCGACTCTATCGATTTCACCGTTGTCTTCGGCTTTTATAAAAAACGGCTCGACTTCCTCCCATGTCCAGCCTTCGTTCCCTTGCTCAGCCCAGTTGTTATAGTCCGTTGGATTGCCCCGGAGGTATATCATCGAGTTATGTGTCGTGCCGCCCCCGAGCACTTTTCCCGAAGGCAATGAGCAGGAACCATCATTCGCTAGACAAGCGTAGCTCTCGTTTCTCGTCATGTAATTCCAGTCGACCGCCGAGCCTGCAGTGAGAAATGAACCGTTAATGATTCGTAAATGAACCTCCATTCAGATAACAGACTTTATCCGTTACTTTGTCGTATACACCTACCTACGACACTTCCGGTGAATAGTGGAACTTGTGCTCCTGCAGGTTCATCGGGACCAGCCTCCAGGAGTAGGATCTTCCAGTCAGGATTCTCACTCAGTCTTCCAGCCACCACTGCACCCGCGCCTCCACCTGTAGCAGAAGAGACATTGGCCTACCCCACAGCATAACGTCGTGGTTTATCAGTTCATTTATTTTTCAGTTTCTTGTTCCAATCAAATTCCGCTCTTATCTCTCGACTCGACTTACCGCCGATCACCACGAAGTCGTACTCTTCGTCCGGCGTCTCGATCGACTTCACGCGCTCGCATCTGCCGGATATTTTGTTATTAGAACTTATCAATTGGTCGAGGAGAGTCATGAAAACGACGAACGCCGAGACTCTGCACATTTCTGCCAGACTTGGACCCGGGAGGGTGGCGTTGCAGGTACTCGGTGAGGTACAGGTATACATTATCTCTGCTGAAGAGACGAACGAATTATTTCTCCCATCAATGAACGGCTTATCAAATTCTGCAATATTTCTCAAATAATTATTAATAATTATTCATCCTCTGAACCCGTTTAAATCGATTGCTATACGAATTCGCAGACATATTGCGGCATATACGACGCAGACTTTTCAGTTTCTTATTTTCTTTTAATCATTTTCTTGTCGGATTGTTTTACATTGCGGTGCTAATATGTTGTTGATCTTCTCTAGCATGGAGTAAATGAACTTATAGCCAAGGTGTAAAGAAATGAAATTGTTAGAAATGATAGATATGAAAGTTAATGGAATGAAATTCCAGCAACTTGACGTATATCTACTTACCTGACACTGAAAAGACAGCCGAAGAATCAGTGCCCGATTTCGATGAAGTGTCCCAGTCGAAGTTGGTTATTACATTACTCGTCCAAGGCAGGGTAGATAACGGACGCTATTTTGTTACGGATTTGTACAGCATGCAATTTTACTCCTAAGATAACAAAATTCATAAAACAATGCTATACAAGAGAAGATTACGAAAATATCGTCCACTCTACATAACAGAAAATATTACTTCTCTAGAATGTAAAAATTATTCATAATTTTCCACCTGAGAATAATTTTTTTATTACATACATAGCTATCATATTAACAAGCTGTCTATCAATTTTAGATTCACGTTTCGTGTTGTATTTTTTTTCTTCAGATTATGAATCTGCACTAAAAAATTGGAGTTCTTATTTGAAAAAGAAGAAAAAATAGATATAAAAAATGAAACTTATCAAATTCTCTACAAAAATGGTAAAACACATTTCTGCCGTATCTTTATTCGTTTTCACCTGATGAAAAGATTCAAGCTGCTGATTCAAATGGGTTGAAAGAAATCAAAGGACAGTATAACGCAGAATTTATTTTTATCTCATAATATTCTCAAACAATTTTACGAAATTTCATTATCAGTACCATTATGACCAACTTCATTTCGCCGAGCTACTGAGACCAGTCGTTCTTGATAAAATCAGCAGCGCGCTCTCCGATCATCATAGTCGGTCCTCCAGTGTTGCCCGAAGTTACCTGTAACCCGAATCATAAAACTTTACACCTGCCCAATCACGTTTTTGTGAAAATTTACTCGTAACGTTACCTGAGGCATTATGGATGCATCAGCAACACGGAGTCTCTTTATCCCATGAACTCGTAGCCGATGATCAACGACTGCCATGGGGTCTGACGAAGGTCCCATCTTGCAGGAGCCACTCTGGTGAATTTCTGGTTCGGCATTCTGTCGAACTGCGCAAGCCCAGTACTCGGTGCTGGGGAAAGTGTGATTCGAACAGACGTCGACGGGTGTAGTAGACAAAGTAAGGTTGTGAGATCTCATGGCCTGCGTATCAGCCATTGCCAGTCCCAATTCTACAGCTTCTACTAGACCGTTAACGTCTTCAGAATCGTTCAAGTAGTTGAACCAGATCGTTGGGTACTGGAAAGGGTCGTTTGAAGCCAAGCTAACTTTTCCTGCAACGCCAAACCCAAGTACTCGTATTATTTCTGTTCTTATCCATGAGAAAAAACGTACCTCTGCTCTTTGGCCGAAGATTCACAGCACGCATTCGCACGGTCCTTTTCTCCGTGCTGTGCAATGCGCCGATTTCTCCCGGTGCGCAAACCGCTGAATAGCCAGTGAAGTATACCTGGAGATCCGGATAGTCAGGACTCGCTGCTTTAGTCTTTAAGGTAGCCATCACTTGGGCCAAGCCATTGCAAGACAAGGGGCCATTTTGGTACCTGAGATACTGTTGAGCAATCGCCCAGTCGTTGTCGTATTTGTCCGTCTCGTTTATGGTGAAGCTCAGCTCTAAGGTTATGTGGTTGTGAAAATTCTCGCCAACGCCAGGCAAATCCTTGACCACATTGACACCAACTGAATCAAGATGCTGCTTGGGTCCGATTCCAGAGTGGAGCAGGAGATGGGGTGACATTATGGTGCCTGCCGAAACCACGACTTCATGGGATACACGGACCGTCTTCAACTCATTGTTCTGTGAATAGTTTTTAACAAATTCGACGTTATAGATACTGTCGAGGATCGTGAGTTAGCGTGATATTGGTACCTGATAATACTCGACGCCGACTGCCGTCTCATTCTCGATTATCACCCTGGTGGCGAGGGAGTTTAGGGACACATGAAGATTCTTGCGGTTTCTAACCGGCCGTAAATACGCGGAAGCACTGCTACTTCGGACTCCGTTTTTGCTAGTGGTTTGGACTATTGTGAAGCCCGTTATCTGGTCACCGTTCAGATCCTCGCTGACACCATAACCCACTTCATCAGCTGCTTCGAGGATCGAATACCCGAACGGAGGTACGTACGGGAATCTTTGAACTGGAAGCGGTCCGCCAGTTCCGTGATGTTTTCTACCGACTCGATCGATTTCACCGTTGTCTTCGGCTTTTATGAAAAACGGTTCAACTTCCTCCCATGTCCAGCCTTCGTTACCTTGCTCAGCCCAGTTGTTGTAGTCCGTTGGATTGCCCCGTATATATGTCATCCCGTAATGAGAAGTGCCTCCCCCGAGCATTTTTCCCGCCGACAATGAGCAGGAACCGTTTGTCGATAGACAGGCATAGCTTTCATTTGTTGATTTATAATTCCAGTCAATTTCCGGCGCTCCTGTGGAGATAAATGATCAATTCGTTGCTGAAACTTTATTCGAAAACCAGAGTTTTTCCACTGACCTACGAGCTTTTCGACGAACAGTGGAATTTCTCCACCTACAGGCTCGTCAGAACCAGCCTCAAGGAGTAGGATCTTCCAGTTAGGATTCTCACTCAGTCGTCCAGCCACCACTGACCCCGCGCCACCACCTGTAGCAGAAGAAACATTGGTCCACTTCGGAGCACATCGTCGCGGTGGTTTATTAGTTCGTTTACTTAAGGAGAGATGTTTGTTTCCAGTTTTCTGTTACAATTGAATATTGCTTTCATATTGCTAGTCGACTTACCGCCGATTACGACGAAGTCGTACTCTTCATCAGGTGTCTCGATCGACCTGACCCGCTCGCATATTCCGGATATCTTATCATTAGAACGTATCAACTCGTTTAGTATGGTCATGAAGATGACAACTTTTGAGGAGTTGCAAAGATCTGCTAAATTCGGCCCAAGAGGACCAGCGTTACAGGTACCCGGCGAAGTATAGCTGTACATTATCTCTGCTAAAGAGACGAGAAAATTATTTTTTACATTAATGAACGGTTTACTAAATTCTACGATTTTTCCTAGATAATTATCGACACTTATATTTACACCCTGAACTCATTCAAATCGATTGCTAAGAGTTCGCAGACATATCGTGGCAAATGCAACCCACACTTTTTATTTGATTTGATTTTTTCCATTTTCTTGTCAGACTGTCTTGAATTGCGGTGCTAATATGTCGTTAATCTTCTCCAGTACAAAGCAAATGAACTTACAGTTAAGGTGTGAAGAAATGAAACCTCCGAGGACAATAATGATGATAAATTTTCAATAGATTTTCACTACTCAGGTGACACTAGAAAGACAGTCAAAGAATGACTGGATGATTTCGATGAGGTGTCCAAGTGGAAGGTTGTTCTGATATCACTTGTCCAAGCAGAGTAGATAACGGACATTATTTTGTAACGCATTTTTACTGCATACAATTTTACTCAAGGTTGATATTTCCCCTTTTTCAAATCGACTTCAGGGTCAGATACAGATAATTTATTTCTAGCTACACAGTGCTAACGAATTACTCAAAGATAGGCACATTCGACAACATCATGATGCAGAATTCAATAAACAAACTACGGATATTCTACAATTAATTACTCAAATTCAGGTCTTCGAGTGACATTTCCGAGGCCAATCTTTTCTGATAAAGTCCGCAGCTCGTTCTCCTATCATCATGGCCGGTGCTGCAGTGTTGCCCGATATAACCTGTGCAGAAAGTCATGAAATTTTCATCGTCATCGAGTACGTTCGTATTCAAATCAACTCACCTGAGGCATGATGGAAGCATCAGCAACACGGAGTCCCTTTATCCCATGGACTCGGAGCCGATGATCAACGACTGCCATGGGGTCTGATAAAGGTCCCATTTTGCATGAGCCAGCCATATGCAGTTCTGGACCAGCATTCCGCCGAACAGCACAAGCCCAGTATTCACTACTCAAAAAAACGTGATCGGAACAAGCCTCGATGGGTTTGTCGGACAGAGTAAAGTTGTAGGCTCTCAATGCCTCAGTATCCGCCATTCTCTGGGCCAATTCTATGCCTTCAACCAGAACCTCGATGTCGCTAGAGTTGCTCAGATAGTTTCCCCAGATGACGGGGTATTCGAAAGGGTCCTTTGAAGCCAGACTGATTCTTCCTAAAACCGCAAACGCCAGTACTGGAATTATTCCTGCGCTCTTTCTCGCGTATCGACTCGTGCAAAATCGCTGATCTACTTCATCAACGAACCTCTGCTTCTTGGATGAAGGTTCACCACTCTTACGAACACAGGACGTTTTCCAGTACTACGAAGTGCGCCGACTTCTCCTGGTGCACAACTCGCTGAATATCCATGGAAGTATATCTGGAGATCCGGATACTCAGGACTTGCTGATTTAGTTCTCAATCTACCTACCACCTGAGCCAATCCATTGCAGGATAACAGGCCTGTCTGGTTCTCAAGATACTGGGCAGCGATTTTCCAGTCGTTGGCGTGAATATCCGGCTCGTTGATGGTGTAGCCAAGCATGTAGGTGATGTGGTCTTGCAAATTTCGCCCCGTCCCAGGCAGATCTTTGACCACATTGACTCCCACTGATTCCAGATGCTCTTTGGGACCGATCCCAGAAAGAAGCAGGATTTTCGGTGACATTATGGCTCCAGCTGAAATGATGACTTCCTTGGCTACACGGACCGTCTTCAGCTCACCGTTCTGTAAGATTTGAATCAGATTGACGTAGGGCTTTTCCTTTAGAAGATACTTCGCACTGGACTCCGAGTTCAAGATTTTGTCACTGTTACCTGGTAGTACTGAACTCCAACTGCTTTTTTATCTTCAATTATCACCCTCGTAGCGTGAGAATTAAGGGACACATGGAGATTCTCGCGGTTTCTAACCGGCCACAGAAACGCCCTAGCACTGCTGCGTCGGACTCCGTTTTTGCTCGTGGTCTGACATATTGTAAAGCCCGTGATCCTATCACCGTTCAAAGCACCGCCTCTTCGGCTGCGGCGAGTATAGATTTCCCAAATGCAAGGAAGTTCGGAAATCTTTCAACCGACATCGTCCATTCGTTCCATCATGCTTTCTTCCGACTCTATTGATCTCACCGTTGTTCTCTGTCAAAGTAAAATATGGTTCCACATCCCCCCACGACCAGCCCTTGTTCCCTAGATCAGCCCAGTTGTTGTAGTCCGTCGGGTTGCCCCGCAGATACACCATATGATTATGCGCCGTGCTTCCTTCGAGCATTTTTCCGAAAGAAAAACTGCAAGAACCGTTCGTAGCAAGACAGGCGTAACTCTCGTTTGTGGTCTTGTAATTCCAGTCCAGGTCAGTGTCTATGGGCAATTAATAGGTTTTAAGAACGTTCCAGATCCCTGCAGTAGAACCCGATTAAACCAATACCTGAAAACCTTTTCACCATACTGGGAATTTCTATGCCCGCAGGCTCGTCTGGGCCAGCTTCAAGAAGCAGGACTTTCCACTTGATAATTTCACTCAGTCTTGAAGCCACCACAGCTCCTCCGGCACCGCCCATAGAAAAAATATACATGGAGTTTAATTTTGGGTGGTTCTTTTCTAATTTAGTTACAGTTTATCTTACTGCATGACTTACCCCCGACAACCACGAAGTCGTATACGTCGTCCGGAGTCTTGACCGGTTCAACACGCTCGCTTAATCCAGATATTTTATCCTCAGTCCGTACTAACGCGTCCAGGAGTGACATGAACATGAAAAACTTTGAGGCACTGCAAGCAGTTGCTAAACTCGGACCGTAAGTTACCGTCGAGGTAAAGTTGCACGACATCTTTTGAGAATAAACGACGAGTATAACTCAGAAATACGTCCAGAATTCGAGATATTTCAAACTGAAACTGGCGACCGATGATCTCTGTTTATCATATTTCTATCACTCCCGCGTGGGGGAGAATCAATTTATGCCCTAGTCCCCATCTTCGTTTAATTTGAATGGCAATATTGATGTTCAGCAGGTGCGATTTTATTGTAACGAAAATACGACCTACATCATCGGTAAGTATTTTTCTGTATGTGGAGTTGACATGACCTGATTTCGTTCTAGCTGTTTGAACCTCGACATGGTTTACTCTGTTCATAATGATTACTTCGAATCAGTGGGAGCATACACCTATCGGAGTTACATGTAACTTGAGCTGTGGGAATTAGTGTAAAAATTTGCTGTGATACGATGGGTGGAATTACCGAAACCAGATTTACGAATTTAGTTTTATTTATACATTGAAAAATGCTCGATGATATATCTCGAATTTGTGAGATCATCCAAAACTGTGGCACTTCGAATCTTCCGAACTCCATCCCGAATCTTTCTTGATAAAGTCCGCCAGTCTTTCTCCGATCATTATGGTCGGTGCTGCAGTGTTGCCCGAAGTTACCTGCAGAAAAAGTGATGAAAATTTTTGCCGGCTCACTGTCCAGTCATTTACCTTAGTCCACGAATTTGATTCATAGATCATCGCACATACCTTTGCTCTTAGGGTGTATGTTCACCGCACGTATAGCCACGGTGCGTTTTCCCGCGCTATGTAATTCGCCAATTTCGCCCGGTGCGCAACTCTGTGCATAGCCACCAAAATTGAACTGAATATCCGGAAAGTCGGGGCTTGCTGATTCAGTATTTAATATTGCTGTCACTCCATCGATTCCATAACCCGACAAGGGACCAGTCTGGTTTACGAGGTACTGAGTTGCGATGATCCAGTCGTTGTCGTACTTGTCCTCTTCGTCGATGGTGAAGCTGACAACGAATGCTACGTGGTTATGGAAATTCTCGCCAACGCCAGGCAAATCCTTGACCACTTCGACTCCAACTGACTTAAGATGTTCCGAGGGTCCGATACCGGAGAGGAGCAGAATCTGAGGTGAATTTATGGCACCAGCCGAAAGTATGACTTCACGAGATGCACGGACTGTCTTGAGCTGATCGTTCTGTAAGGAACTCATACGGAATTCATACGATTCGTTCATTATCGACTTTTACAATACTGTTCATCCTCTGGAGGAAAAAGGTGCTATAATTACTTGGTAGTACTCGACGCCGACTGCTTGGTCATTCTCAATTATTACCCTCGCAGCTAAGGAGTTCAGGGATACGTGGAGATTCTTGCGGTCTCTAGCCGGCCGTAGATACGCCGCGGCACTGCTACGTCGGACTCCGTTTTTGCTGGAGGTTTGAACTATTGTAAAACCCGTGATCTGATCACCAGACAGATCCTCGCTGATGCTGTAATCCAGCTCTTCAGCTGCTTCAAGGATCGAATAGCTGAACGGAGGTAGATACGGAAATCTCTCAACCGAAAGCGGCCCACCAGTTCCGTGATGTTTCGTACCGACTCTATCGATTTCACCGTTGTCTTCGGCTTTTATAAAAAACGGCTCGACTTCCTCCCATGTCCAGCCTTCGTTCCCTTGCTCAGCCCAGTTGTTATAGTCCGTTGGATTGCCCCGGAGGTATATCATCGAGTTATGAGTCGTGCCGCCTCCGAGCACTTTTCCCGAAGGCAATGGGCAGGAACCATTATTCGCTAGACAAGCGTAGCTCTCGTTTGTCGTCATGTAATTCCAGTCGACTGCCGAGCCTGCAATGAGAACTGAACCGTTAATGATTCGTGAATGAACCTCCATTTAGATAACGGACTTTATCCGTTACTTTGTCGTATACACCTACCTACGACACTTCCGGTGAATAGTGGAACTTGTGCTCCTGCAGGTTCATCGGGACCAGCCTCAAGGAGTAGGATCTTCCAGTCAGGATTCTCACTTAGTCTTCCAGCCACCACTGCACCCGCGCCTCCACCTGTAGCAGAAGAGACATTGGCCTACCCCACAGCATAACGTCGTGGTTTATCAGTTCATTTATTTTTCAGTTTCTTGTTCCAATCAAATTCCGCTCTTATCTCTCGACTCGACTTACCGCCGATCACCACGAAGTCGTACTCTTCGTCCGGCGTCTCGATCGACGTCACGCGTTCGCATCTGCCGGATATCTTGTTATTAGAACTTATCAATTCTTCGAGGAGAGACATGAAAACGACGAACGCCGAGGCTCCGCACATTTCTGCCAGACTTGGACCCGGAAGGGTGGCGTTGCAGGTACTCGGTGAGGTACAGGTATACATTATCTCTGCTGAAGAGACGAACGAATTATTTCTCCCATCAATGAACGGCTTATCAGATTCTGCAATATTTCTCAAATAATTATCAATACTTATTCATCCTCTGAATTACCCGTTTAAATCGATTGCTACAAGAATTCGCAGACATATTGCCGCATATACGACGCAGACTTTTTAGTTTCTTATTTTCTTCTAGTCATTTTCTTGTCGGATTGTTTTACATTGCGGTGCTAATATGTTGTTGATCTTCTCTAGCATGGAGTAAATGAACTTATAGCCAAGGTGTAAAGAAATGAAATTGTTGGAAATGATAGATATTAAGGTTAATGGAATGAAATTCCAGAAACTTGACGTGTATCTACTTACCCGACACCGAAAAGACAACCAAAGAATCAGTGGCCGATTTCGATGAAATGACCAAGTCGAAGTTGGTTATTACATCAGTCGTGCAAGGCAAGGTAGATAATGGACGGTATTTTGTTACGGATTTGTACAGCGTGCAATTTTACTCTTAAGATAACAAAATTCATAAAACAATGCTATATAAGAGAAGATTACAAAAATATCTTGCACTCTACATAACAGAAAATATTACTTCTCTAGAATGTAAAAATTATTCATAATTTTCCACCTGAGAATAATTTTTTTATTACATACATAGCTATCATATTAACAAGCTGTCTATCAATTTTAGATTCACGTTTCGTGTTGTATTTTTTTTCTTCAGATTATGAATCTGCACTAAAAAATTGGAGTTCTTATTTGAAAAAGAAGAAAAAATAGATATAAAAAATGAAACTTATCAAATTCTCTACAAAAATGGTAAAACACATTTCTGCCGTATCTTTATTCGTTTTCACCTGATGAAAAGATTCAAGCTGCTGATTCAAATGGGTTGAAAGAAATCAAAGGACAGTATAACGCAGAATTTATTTTTATCTCATAATATTCTCAAACAATTTTACGAAATTTCATTATCAGTACCATTATGACCAACTTCATTTCGCCGAGCTACTGAGACCAGTCGTTCTTGATAAAATCAGCAGCGCGCTCTCCGATCATCATAGTCGGTCCTCCAGTGTTGCCCGAAGTTACCTGTAACCCGAATCATAAAACTTTACACCTGCCCAATCACGTTTTTGTGAAAATTTACTCGTAACGTTACCTGAGGCATTATGGATGCATCAGCAACACGGAGTCTCTTTATCCCATGAACTCGTAGCCGATGATCAACGACTGCCATGGGGTCTGACGAAGGTCCCATCTTGCAGGAGCCACTCTGGTGAATTTCTGGTTCGGCATTCTGTCGAACTGCGCAAGCCCAGTACTCGGTGCTGGGGAAAGTGTGATTCGAACAGACGTCGACGGGTGTAGTAGACAAAGTAAGGTTGTGAGATCTCATGGCCCGCGTATCAGCCATTGCCAGTCCCAATTCTATAGCTTCTACTAGACCGTTAACGTCTTCAGAATCGTTCAAGTAGTTGAACCAGATCGTTGGGTACTGGAAAGGGTCGTTTGAAGCCAAGCTCACTTTTCCTGCAACGCCAAACCCAAGTACTCGTATTATTTCTGTTTTTATCCATAAGAAAAAACGTACCTCTGCTCTTTGGCCGAAGATTCACAGCACGCATTTGTACGGTCCTTTTCTCCGTGCTGTGCAATGCGCCGATTTCTCCCGGTGCGCAAACCGTTGAATAGCCAGTGAAGTATACCTGGAGATCCGGATAGTCAGGACTCGCTGCGTTAGTCTTTAAGGTAGCCATCACTTGGGCCAAGCCATTGCAAGACAAGGGGCCATTTTGGTACCTGAGATATTGTTGAGCAATCGCCCAGTCGTTGTCGTATTTGTCCGTCTCGTTTATGGTGAAGCTCAGATCAAAGGTTACGTGGTCGTGAAGATTCTCGCCAACTCCAGGCAAATTCTTGACCACATTGACTCCAACTGAATCAAGATGCTGCTTGGGTCCGATTCCAGAGTGGAGCAGGAGATGGGGTGACATTATGGTGCCTGCCGAAACCACGACTTCATGGGATACATGGACCGTCTTCAACTCATTGTTCTGTGAATAGTTTTTAACAAATTCGACGTTATAGATACTGTCGAGAATCGTGAGTTAGCGTGATATTGGTACCTGATAATACTCGACGCCGACTGCCGTCTCATTCTCGATTATCACCCTGGTGGCGAGGGAGTTTAGGGACACATGAAGATTCTTGCGGTTTCTAACCGGCCGTAAATACGCGGAAGCACTGCTACTTCGGACTCCGTTTTTGCTAGCGGTTTGGACTATTGTGAAACCCGTTATCTGGTCACCGTTCAGATCCTCGCTGACACCATAACCCACTTCATCAGCTGCTTCGAGGATCGAATACCCGAACGGAGGTACGTACGGGAATCTTTGAACTGGAAGCGGTCCGCCAGTTCCGTGATGTTCTCTACCGACCCGATCGATTTCACCGTTGTCTTCGGCTTTTATAAAAAACGGTTCAACTTCCTCCCATGTCCAGCCTTCGTTACCTTGCTCAGCCCAGTTGTTGTAGTCCGTTGGATTGCCCCGTATATATACCATCCCGTAATGAGAAGTGCCTCCCCCGAGCATTTTTCCCGCTGATAAAGAGCAGGAACCGTTTGTCGATTGACAGGCATAGCTTTCATTTGTTGATTTATAATTCCAGTCAATTTCCGGCAATCCTGTGGAGATAGATGATCAATTCGTTGCTGAAATTTTATTCGAAAACCAGAGTTTTTCCACTGACCTACGAGCTTATCGAGGAACAGTGGAATTTCTCCACCTACAGGCTCGTCAGAACCAGCCTCAAGGAGTAGGATCTTCCAGTTAGGATTCTCACTCAGTCGTCCAGCCACCACTGACCCCGCGCCACCACCTGTAGCAGAAGAAACATTGGTCCACTTCGGGGCACATCGTCGCGGTGGTTTATTAGTTCGTTTACTCAAGGAGAGATGTTTGTTTCCAGTTTTCTGTTACAATTGAATATTGCTTTCATATTGCTAGTCGACTTACCGCCGATTACGACGAAGTCGTACTCTTCATCAGGTGTCTCGATCGATCTGACCCGCTCGCATATTCCGGATATCTTATCATTAGAACGTATCAACTCGTTTAGTATGGTCATAAAGATGACAACTTTTGAGGAGTTGCAAAGATCTGCTAAATTCGGCCCAAGAGGACCAGCGTTACAGGTACCCGGACAAGTATGGCTATACATTATCTCTGCTAAAGAGACGAGAAAATTATTTTTTACATTAATGAACGGTTTACTAAATTCTACGATTCTTCCTAGATAATTATCGACACTTATATTCACACCCTGAACTCATTCAAATCGATTGCTAAGAGTTCGCAGACATATCGTGGCAAATGCAACCCACACTTTTTATTTTATTTGATTTTTTCCATTCTCTTGTCAGACTGTTTTACATTGCGGTGCTAATATGTTGGTAATCTTCTCCAGTAACAAAGCAAATGAACTTACAGTTAAGGTGTGAAGAAATGAAACCTCCGAGGTTAATAATGATGATAAATTTTCAATAGATTTTCACTACTCAGGTGACACTAGAAAGACAGTCAAAGAATGACTGGATGATTTCGATGAGGTGTCCAAGTGGAAGGTTGTTCTGATATCACTTGTCCAAGGCAACGTAGATAGCGGACATTATTTTGTAACGCATTTGTACTGCGTACAATTTTACTCAAGGTTGATATTTCCACTTTTTCAAATCGACTTCAGGGTCAGATACAGATAATTTATTTCTAGCTACAAAGTGCTAACGAATTACTCAAAGATAGGCACATTCGACAACATCATGATGCAGAATTCAATAAACAAACTACGGATATTCTACAATTAATTAGTCAAATTCAGGTCTTCGAGTGACATTTCCGAGGCCAATCTTTTTTGATAAAGTCCGCAGCTCGTTCTCCGATCATCATGGCCGGTGCTGCAGTGTTGCCCGATATAACCTGTGCAGAAAGTCATGAAATTTTCATCGTCATCGAGTACTTTTGTACCCAAATCAACTCTTAACTCACCTGAGGCATGATGGAAGCATCAGCAACACGGAGTCCCTTTATCCCATGGACTCGGAGCCGATGATCAACGACCGCCATGGGGTCTGATAAAGGTCCCATTTTGCATGAGCCAGCCAAATGCAGTTCTGGACCAGCATTCCGCCGAACAGCACAAGCCCAGTATTCACTACTCAGAAAAACGTGATCGGAACAAGCCTCGATGGGTTTTTCAGACAGAGTAAAGTTGTAGGCTCTCAATGCCTCAGTATCCGCCATTCTCTGGGCCAATTCTATGCCTTCAGCCAGAACCTCGATGTCGCTAGAGTTGCTCAGATAGTTTCCCCAGATGACGGGGTATTCGAAAGGGTCCTTTGAAGCCAGACTGATTCTTCCTAAAACCGCAAACGCCAGTACTAGAATTATTCCTGCGCTCTTTCTCGCGTATCGACTCGTGCAAAATCGCTGATCTACTTCGTCAACGAACCTCTGCTTCTTGGATGAAGGTTCACCACTCTTACGAACACAGGACGTTTTCCAGTACTACGAAGTGCGCCGACTTCTCCTGGTGCACAACTCGCTGTATAGCCATGGAAGTATATCTGGAGATCCGGATACTCAGGACTTGCTGATTTACTCCTCAATCTACCGACCACCTGAGCCAATCCATGGCAGGATAATGGGCCTGTCTGGTTCTCAAGATACTGGGCAGCGATTTTCCAGTCGTTGTCGTAAATATCCGGCTCGTTGATGGTGTAGCCAAGCATGTAGGTGACGTGGTCTTGCAAATTTCCCCCCGTCCCAGGCAGATCTTTGACCACATTGACTCCCACTGATTCCAGATGCTCTTTGGGACCGATCCCAGAAAGAAGCAGGATTTTCGGTGACATTATGGCTCCAGCTGAAATGATGACTTCCTTGGCTACACGGACCGTCTTCAGCTCACCGTTCTGTAATATTCAAATCAGATTGACGTAGGGCTTTTCCTTTAGAAGATACTTCGCACTGGACTCCGAATTCGAGATTTTTTCACTGTTACCTGGTAGTACTGGACTCCAACTGCTTTTTTATCTTCAATTATCACCCTGGTAGCGTGAGAATTAAGGGACACATGGAGATTCTCGCGGTTTCTAACCGGCCACAGAAACGCCCTAGCACTGCTGCGTCGGACTCCGTTTTTGCTCGTGGTCTGACATATTGTAAAGCCCGTGATCCTAGCACCGTTCAAATCATTGCTGATTCCGTAACCCGCCTCTTCGGCTGCTTTGAGACAAGAATGTCCGAAAGTAGGTAGATACGGAAATCTTTCAACCGAAAGCAGTCCACCAGTCGAATGGTAGTATCTTCCGACTCTCTCGATCTCGCCGTTGTCTTCTGAGAGTAGATAAAATGGCTCGACTTCATCCCATGACCAGCCCTTGTTCCCTACAGCAGCCCAGTTGTTGTAATCCTCCGGTACTCCACGATTATATTGCATTCCGTTATGCGCCGTGTTTCCCCCGAGCATTTTTGCCGCAGATATGAAGCACGATCGGTTCGTCGATTGACATACATATCCCTCGTTCGTTGTCGTAAAATTCCAGTCGACCTCCGTCCCTGTAATCAACACACTTCAGTAATTGCTAGCATTTAATCTGAAGAACGGCCTCTCTATAGAAATCTTAACACAACCATGATATACCTATGAGATTAAGCAGGAAAAGTGGAACTTCACTGCCTGCAGGTTCGTCATGACCAGCTTCGATGAGCAGGACACGAGACTTGGGATCCTCACTCAGTCTTCCAGAGACCACTGAACCTGCGGCACCGCCTGAAGAAACGGCAACGATTATGCAATTTCACTCTTCAGATACTTGCAGTAATACTCACCGCCAATTACCACGAAGTCGTACTCTTCGTTGGGCTTCTTGATTGACTTAACGCGTTCACATGTGCCGGATATTTTTTCGTTTGCACGTATTAACCCGTTCAGGATAGTCAGGAAGAACATGAACTTTGAGGATCCGCAAATTTCTGACAAACTTGGCCCGAGAAGTTCAGCAGTGTTGCAGATACCCGAGGGGGTGCAATTGTACGTCATCCTTTCTGAAGAGCTGATTCCTATTTGCAAAGTGGATTCTGCGGTGTTCAGCGGTCATCATTCGAAGATAGAACTATTTATTCTTTGTCTACTGGTGTTCGATGCGTGTATTATTCCAAGTCCGATTGCAGCTGTCTAAATATATCGCCGTACAACATGCAGGGAATGCAGATTGTACTTTTCCTCGTTCTTCTACGTATTGCATTTGTCCGAAGATCACCATTTCGTTAAAGTTTCGCAAACAACACCATCTGTGCAAACGTTTGGCGGAACATAACGACGCTATTTCGCAAATAATTTCCCTCCCGTCTCTCCACGAAATACTGATCTAATTTCATACGGATTACCACAAACTCTGGAATCGATATCAGACAGAGTTGCAGGCTACAAAGTAAAACTTTACATCTTCGTTATCGAAGAAACGAGGAGCTAAAAATTAGCCTTCGGCAACTGATCCTCGTTCCACAACGGAAAGATAGTCCTTCGAGAAGGAAATAACGATTCTTATTGATACAGCTATAATTAAATCCGCCTCGTCTAATTTTTGCTGGAAGCATTTAACACCGCGTAATTACTTGAGGTTGGGTAGAGTTGAAAACACCATAACACAAAAATAATTAAGGCTTATTAATTGATGGATAAAATTGATTTCGTCCGTTGACATTTAATAAGTTTAAATCTTTCTTGATGAAGTCCGCTGCTCGCTCTCCAATCATCAGTGTCGGTGCTGCAGTATTGCCGGAAGTTATCTGTGAACAAATTAACGGTATTTTCAAACAGTCTGCAATTTTTTGAGATTTTCCTGACGTAATAATCCTGTTCAATCAACTGTTAACTCGCCTGAGGCATGATGGAAGCATCAGCAACACGGAGTCCTTTTATCCCATGGACTCGTAACCGCGATGATCAACGACTGCCATGGGGTCTGAGGCTGGTCCCATTTTGCAGGAACCAACCCCGTGATATCCTGCGCTGGTAATTTGACGTGCAAAACAAGCCCAGTACTGGTCGCTTGGAAACGTGAAGTTGAAACAAGCCTCCAGAGGTGTAATTGACAAGGTTGAATCATGGGCAAGCAAAGCCGTCGTGTTCATTAATTTTAGAGTCATATTTATGCCTTTGATCAGACGATGAATATCGCTGTCGTTGCTTAGATAGTTGGCCCGGATGACAGGATCTTCGAAAGGGTCGTTAGAAGCGAGGCTGATCCTTCCTGGAACAGGAAACACCGATAGTCCTAAATTTCTCAGCAAACTACTAAAGAATTCAGAGACACGTGAAGATTCGTGCGATTTCTAACCGGCCACAAATACGCCCTGGAACTGCTTTGTCTGACTCCGTTTTTGCTCGTGGTTTGAGCGACTGTAAACCCGGTGATAGTATCACCGTTTAAATCCTCGCTGATGCCGTAACCCGCCTCTTCGGCCGCGCCGCGGCGAGTATAGAATTCCCGAATGCAAGAAAGTTCGGAAATCTTTCAACCGACATCGGTCCATTCGTTCCATGATGCTTTCTTCCGACTCTATTAATCTCACCGTTGTTCTCTGTCAAAATAAAATATGGCTCCACATCCTCCCACGACCAGCCCTTGTTCCCTAGATCAGCCCAGTTGTTGTAGTCCGTCAGGTTGCCCCGCAGATACACCATATGATTATGCGCCGTGCTTCCTCCGAGCATTTTTCCGAAAGAAAAAGTGCAAGAACCGTTCGTAGCGAGACAGGCGTGACTCTCGTTTGTGGTCTTGTAATTCCAGTCGAGGTCAGTGACTATGGGCAATTAATGGGTTTTAAGAACGTTCCAGATCCCAGTAGGACCCGATTAAACCAATACCTGAAAACCTTGTCACCATACTGGGAATTTCTATGCCCGCAGGCTCGTCTGGGCCAGCTTCAAGAAGCAGGACTTTCCACTTGGTAATTTCACTCAGTCTTGAAGCCACCGCAGCTCCTCCGGCACCGCCCATAGAAAAAATATAAATGGAGTTTAATTTCGGGTAGTTGTTTCCTAATTTAGTTAGAGTTTATCTTATTGCATGACTTACCCCCGACAACCACGAAGTCGTATACGTCGTCCGGAGTCTTGACCGGTTCAAAACGCTCGCTTAATCCAGATATTTTATCCTCAGTCCGTACTAACGCGTCCAGGAGTGACATGAACATGAAAAACTTTGAGGCACTGCAAGCAGTTGCTAAACTCGGACCGTAAGTTACCGTCGAGGTAAAGTTGCACGACATCTTTTGAGAATAAACGACGAGTATAACTCAGAAATACGTCCAGAATTCGAGATATTTCAAACTGAAACTGGCGACCGATGATCTCTGTTTATCATATTTCTATCACTCCCGCGTGGGGGAGAATCAATTTATGCCCTAGTCCCCATCTTCGTTTAATTTGAATGGCAATATTGATGTTCAGCAGGTGCGATTTCATTGTAACGAAAATACGACCTACATCATCGGTAAGTATTTTTCTGTATGTGGAGTTGACATGACCTGATTTCGTTTTAGCTGTCTGAACCTCGACATAGTCTACTCTGTTCATAATGATTACTTCGAATCAGTGGGAGCATACACCTATCGGAGTTACATGTAACTTGAGCTGTGGGAATTAGTGTAAAAATTTGCTGTGATACGATGGGTGGAATTACCGAAACCAGATTCACGAATTTAGTTTTATTTATACATTGAAAAATGCTCGATGATATATCTCGAATTTGTGAGATCATCCAAAACAGTGGCCCTTCGAATCTTCCGAACTCCATCCCGAATCTTTCTTGATAAAGTCCGCCAGTCTTTCTCCGATCATTATGGTCGGTGCTGCGGTGTTGCCCGACGTTACCTGCAAAAAAAAGGGGTGAAAATTTTTGCCTGCTCACTGTCCAGTCGTTTACCTTAGTTCACGAATTTCGATCTTCAAAATTTGATATTAATTCTAATCGTGACTTACCTGAGGCATTATGGAAGCATCGGCAACACGGAGTCCCTTAATCCCATAGACTCGTAGTCGATTATCAACGACTGCCATGGGGTCTGATGAAGGTCCCATCTTGCAGGAGCCAACATCGTGGTATTCGGCAGCATTACTTTGCCTTATAGCGCAAGTCCAATACTCTGTGCTTCGGAAAGTGTGATGAGAACAAGCCTCGATGGGTTTAGTAGACAGAGTAAAATCGTGCGCTTTCAAGGCTTGAGTATCAGCCAATGCCAAGGCAAAGTCTATGGCTTGAACCAAAATATCAACGTCGCTAGACTCGCTCAGATAGTTTCCCCAGATGACTGGGGACTCTAAAGGGTCGTTTGAAGCCAGAGTGATTCTTCCTGAAATACGAAACCCCATGACTCATGTGATTTCTGGTGACTCCGTCCTCGAAAATTCTGATCTGCTCGATCATCTTACCTCTGCTCTTTGGGTGAAGGTTCAAAACATGAATGGACACATTCCGTCGACCCTTGCTCCGACGGGCGTTGATTTTACCTGTTGCACAATTCGCGTCGTACCCAATGAAGTACATCTGGATATCTGGAAAGTCGGGGCTTGTCTTGGAGGACGCTATCCTTCCCGTGATCTGGACCAATCCAGTCGATGACATGGGGCCTGTTTGACGGTTAAAGTACTCTTTTGCAGCAGCCCAATTATTGTCGTAACTATCAGTCTCGTTTATTGTGAAACTGAGAGTGAAGGAAACGTGGTCTTGAAGATTTTCACCAACTCCAGGCAAATCCTTCACCACCTTGACTCCCACTGATTCCAAGTGCTCCTTGGGCCCGATGCCAGAAAGATGCAGGATGTGAGGCGACATTTTGGTGCCAGCTGAGAGTATCACTTCCTGAGATACACGGACTGTCTTCAGCTGACCATTCTGTTGAGTAATACATGTTGAATCGTTAGTTTATCGTCTGCTCATGATGCTATCGATCTTGGCGATGGAACGTGACGTTACCTTGTAGTACTCGACGCCGACTGCCTTCTCATCTTTAATTACGACTCTAGTAGCTAAAGATTTTAACGATACATGAAGATTCTTGCGGTTTCTAAACGGTCTCAAAAACGCCGCAGCGGTGCTTCGTCTTACTCCGTTTTTACTCGTGGTTTGAGATATTGCAAATCCCGTGACATTGTCACCGTTGTGTTCCTCCAGCACGTGGTAACCCGCTTCGACGGATGCTGCGAATATTGAATCTGCGAATGGAGGTATGTGCCGAAATCGTTCAACCGGAAGCGGTCCACCCGTCCCGTGATAGAATCTACCGACTCTCTCGATCTCGCCGTTGTCTTCTGATAGTAAAAAAAATGGCTTGACTTCATCCCACGACCACCCTTCGTTCCCTAGATCGGCCCACTTCTCGTAGTCCAGCGGAACTCCTCGTATGTATCCCATTCCATTATGTGACGTGCTTCCACCGAGCATTTTACCCGAGTTCCAAGTGCAGGAACCGTTCGTCGAAAGACAGGCATGGCTCTCGTTAGTCGTTTTGTAATTCCAATCGACTTGAGTCCCTGTTAAAAGAGTCCAGCATTGATTAACGAAAACGGAATTTCATCGGCAATCAGCTTCTTCAGACTTTCAGATCCTCTTACCTATCAGCAAACTACTAAAACTTGGAATTTCAGCCGACGCAGGTTCGTCGGGACCAGCTTCAAGGAGTAGCACTTTCCAGTCAGGATTCTCACTCAGCCTTCCAGCCGCCACTGATCCAGCAGCCCCGCCTGTAGCAAAAGAGACATTGGTCAGGGCATATCATCGTGGTATATTATTTTTT
This sequence comes from Macrophya alboannulata, assembly GCA_949628255.1. Lineage (NCBI taxonomy): Eukaryota > Metazoa > Arthropoda > Insecta > Hymenoptera > Tenthredinidae > Macrophya > Macrophya alboannulata. The sequence continues at coordinate 21,890,212 of OX451207.1, forward strand.
GTTTTCTGACTTACCGCCGACCACCACGAAGTCGTATTCTTCATCAGGTGTCTCGATGGACTTGACGCGTTCACATCTTCCGGATATTTTATCGTTAGACCGTAACATCTTGTCGAGAAGAGACATGAAGATTATGTACGTCGAGGCTGTGCACATATCTGACAGACTCGGACCTGGCAGGTCGACATTGCAAGTGAACGGTAAATTGGCGATGTAACTCATCCTAATGCACTTAAATATCGACCAAGAAATAAATATCCCGAAATTGAACTGCGACTATCGACTTTAATACTGCAGTCACTCTATTCTGTTGAATATTTCCCTAAGACAGCGCACAGTGCGCGTGCAATTTATACCCTAAACTCCCTACCGTAAATTTATAGAAATGTTGATTCAGGTGCTCGGTAATTGTACTTAGCTATTCCACAATATATGTACGAGGCATACGTGTATCGAGTGGATATGACCCAAATCCATACCGCAGTTTCTTCAACTGGTTATTATAATTCGATGTGAATTTAGTGCAAGAATTTGTTATTCGTTGATAACACCGAACCGATAACCGCCTCTTCATGTGTACATATATTATTCACATCGAGGAAAACTGGAGCACGTTAGTTACCGACGTACTTTTCCCGCCGTCGACGATATCGGAGGCAAAATCTTCTCGACGTCAGATGTATAGTTAACGGTGGGATAAATCTTGCCGTTATTCCCTGAAGAATGGACTATATATGAATTATAAACGAACGGTGAACAGGCTCTTCGAGGCTGACAGTGGTAAACACTGTCCCTCAAGTTTGGCGATAGTTTACACTGCGGATACCAATTCATTCCGTTGAACTGGACCGAACCGAATGTCGGATTTCTATGCTTCGATATAGGTAGTCGCTCGACTCGAATAGGTCGTTGAATAAATTTCTGTTTATTCAGGTTTTCGATGTCATAGGTATACATGTATATCGCGACCAGATAATATGACCTCTTTCGCTTAACGAAGTTTAATCGAGAAATCTCTCACGGTTTAGAACGAAATACCGTTTCATAATGAAAGTATTACCTTTATTTTATACCCCGCTGATCCTCGGCTCGGTTTGGATCACAACTCACCACTTTCTTTCTTTCTTTCTTTCTTCCTTTCTTTCTCTCGTTTCTTTTATTACTTTCACCGCAGAAGAAGCATTCTCATACTCCCGAGGGAGTCACTATTCCCGTTTACACAGAAGCTTGACAATTTTTCAATACCTGATCCTCGAACTTCTTCTTCTTCTTCTTCTTCTTCTTCTTCTTCTGCTTCTCTCTTGGATAAGTTATGTACCTTACACGTCAACGAATTTGAAATAAAAAAAGAACGCGTAAAAGTAGAAAGTAAAATAAAAACGGAAAAGAAGTAGAGGGACTGTCGATTACAAAGAAGGCAATTGGTGTGTGTATCTACAAGAATGATAAAGGGGTTCTTCTTCTTGTTCTTTTTACCTTCTTTTTTTTTTTTTTTACTATCCGAGGGTTTGGATCCTGATGTCTGGTATTGATTCTGGCCACTCGACTTCCCATTTGCTTCACGTTATGAAAAACGGCTTATATTCCGGGGGTCTGTCTACTTGTCGATCGATATCGAGGAAAAAAATAAAAAATAAAGAAAGAAAGAAAGTAAGAATGAGAGGAGAAAAAAATAGAAAAAAAAATCGTCCTTCAGATGCTTTGGCTCGGCCGACTAGGAGTTCAATAAATTTTCGTGGTGGGTATCGGTAGGTGGGTACTACGACTGGGCCCACTCTTATTGTTGGTTATATTTTACAGGATTTTTATACCTCGACTCCAGAGTTTCGGGGTACATTAATCGTGGGAGTGGAATGGCAGCTGGCAGCTCGTTTCCAGTACCTACCTACCTACCTAGCTATCCTCGGTTTTAATAAAACTATGAAACCCAGTTTTGAAAGAGAGAGAGAGAGAATTATTAAACATTAAACGCCATCCGTGCGCCGGTAATCAAAGGCGCATTACCTGCCAGACCTCGTTACGAAAATCGTAAGCTAACGGAATAAAGAAGAAAAAAAAAAAAAGGAAAAAGAAGAATAAGAAATACTAAAATATGAAGAAAGACATTTGGGATGGTATAAAACAGTTTTTGGAACCCTGAAGTCGTTATAGTTTTTTTTTTTATTAGATAATTGCCAGATGGGTTTATCGCTGGTTTTAACAAAAAAATAAAAAATACAATTTCATTTCACTTTTCATCACCGTGGGGAAATGACTTTCGCTCATCTTTATAAATTTTAAGAACTCTGTATAAGTACGACAAAATTTGACGATTTATTTCAGCGAAACGAGGGATGACGTTATAAAAAAAAAGAAAAAAGAAAGAAATTGTATATAAAATTTACAAGGTTTTTATGTCCAAAGTATAATTTGAACAAAAAAAAATTAACTTTCATCTCTTCTAGGTAAATTCAAACGATTCTACGATTTTGATAAAAAACCTATCAGTCGTGTTCTGAATTGGGTTATCTTCGTAATCTTTTTTCTTTCCCCACTTTCTTCATCTTGCAATTTTTCTTTTATTCGAGAAATTACAAAAGCCAGGTTAAAGCCGTGCTTCTTTCAGCGGCAAAACCGCGTCTGATAGAGTTTGGATTTTTATACTTTATACACGCTAGTCTTGATTGGTTCGTTTTATTTTTCCTTTTCCTCTTTATTTTCATTCCGTTTCGTTTCGTTTCTATTTTATTTTTTTACAATTGAAGGCATTTACGGGAAATAAAGAAAATACGAGGATCTTCAACTGGGAAACACCTTGCTACTAATCAACTGGGTTTTACCGATCGAGTGCTGCTTTCCTGCAACTTACTAATAGATTTCACCAAGTTTAAACCTCCCGACACGTTGTACCGAACGGCTCAATCCAACGGATTTATACTTAACAGACTGCGGAGAAGAGGGGTTAACTTCGCTCAGCCCCGAAATCTTTCCATTTTTTTTTTCCTTTTCCTTTTACACGATTTTTCCTTTTTTCTTGTCCCAACTTTCCGAACTTTTTTCCTCGTGATCATTCGAAACGCTTTCCAAGTGGTTCGAAACCATTTCCCAATTATTTTGGAAAGTTCTTTGGAAAAATGGTTTCCGATTATCATAAAAAATTCGAGATCTTTTTTTTTTCAATTTTCTCATCGACTCAGAATTCGATTTCCTCGAACGTGAGAATTTTTTTTTTTCTTTCAGATAGTATTTAAGGAATTTTTTAATGCCTGGAAGCGAGTAGAACGAGGATTTGGGGTATCGCCGATGAGGTCTGAGGGCCGCAGGTCAGCCAGTCAATTTCCCTCTATTTTGCGAGTGAATATGCAATTACGACCGAAGTACATTCGCCAGATACGACTCGGCGATTCCCTATTTGCCCATAGACAGGTATAGAAGGTATTGGCGAAGAGAGGAGAGGAGAGGAGAGAAGAGAAGAGGATATATAGAAGCATACTTGACTCGTGTACCGTTCAAATTGGAATTCGCGAATTACAACTAACCGAATGTGCGCCAAACCCATCCGTGATGAGAAAAGAGTATTGGTACTCGTTGTAAAGAAAACAAAAAAACACAAATTTTTTTGTTTTTTGTTCATCGTTTCAACGAAATTTTTTTTACATATTTTCGGTCCACCGTGTATATGAGTAAAAAAAAATTAAAAAAAAGAGGAAAGAATGGAAGATTCGTTTGTTTCGAAAAGGTGATTAAAAAAATCGACGAATTATCTCAGAAAAAAAGTAAGAAATGAAACAAAAAATATGTAATTTTTGGTAGGAAATAAAATTGTAAGATTTTCACACGTCTGTGGTTTAAATTATTCGAAAGTTTGCTCATAATTATAAGAAATCCATAGAAGAAAAAAAAAAAACATAACATTCTTCCCTTTCGACAAAATTTTGTCTTTTTCCTTCTTTTTGATTTTTTCTTTTCGCTCTCTTCTTCTTATCTTTTTTTTTTTTTTTCTTCTTGAACAAAAGAGTATGGGAGAAAGAATTTCCAATAAAAAAGCTGAAAAAAAAAAAAATAAAAAAATCTCACATTGGTATGAAACTGGGTATATACGTAGTATAAGGGAGAAAAAAAGCACTAAAAGGATCAGGTATAGGTATATGAAAGTATATGTATGTATATTACAAAGGAAAGACCAGTCTAAGCTTAGGTAGGTAGGTGGGTAGGTAGGATATAAGACCGGAGGGCATGCGGATAGCAGAAAGTTATTTTTTTGATTTCTTTTCTTTTCCTTCTTTTTTTTTTTTTTTTCCTTTTTTATTTTCAAAAAATTTTTAATAGAATCGCTCACTGCTCGGGACGGACGCGACGACGGACGGACGTGGAAGGTCTCGCTTACCCAAACGGGCTTTTGGGCTTTTGACACGAACAGAGAAAAGAGAGAAGAGAGAGATGAGTAGAAGAAAAAAAAAAGAGTAAAAAAGAGAGATCAAAAGGCTCGCCCCAAGCGAAGCTACTTTAGCTTTATACAAAACGGTCAACCGTACGTATGTATGTACCTGTACTCCGCAGGTCTGTCCATCTCTTAAACATCCAAACAAACCGAACGAGCATGCAAACAACATCATCTGAATACCGAAGAAATTTTTTTATCTTTTTTTCTTTTGAATTGTTTTTTTTTTTTTTTCTTTTTAATTTCTCACTCAGCTAATTTTTTTCGTTATCAAACTGGCCGGAATAAGATTTCTTGTCCTTAAATTCTTGGATTTAAACATTTTTTTTTTTTTTGACTTAATGGTTTTTATTCATTTATGCGTTTATTTGGTTTTTTTTTTTTGGCAAAAAATCTAGTCGCCAGTGGGAGGGAAAAAATATATATAATTCGCCCGATGTTTGAATTCTTTCATCGTTTATTTTTTTCGACAATGTTCTGGTCAAAAATCGAAAAAAAAAAAAAATTTCTTGTCGTAGATTTTATTTTCATTTTAATTTTTTTGGATGGACAAAAAATTTGTTCGTAATTGGGAGGGTGAAAAATTGAAGAAAATTCGCACGATGTCTAAAATTTTTTCATCCCTTTCAAATGTTTTCAATTTTTCTATTTTTGGATTTCTTTATGTATTCACTTTTTTTTCTCACGAGGCCAAAAATTAACATCGTGACAGTGGTGCGAAAAAAAAAAAAATTGAAAAAATCCAAGAATTTCCACGAACATGTTGGTCTATTTTTTATCTTTCTTATTTCATCGTCGTCGAGGTTGTCCTAAGGCTGTTACTTCTGCTGCTTCTGCTTATGGTTCTACTTTTGCTTCTGCTTCTGCTTCTGCTTCTGCTACCGGTACGGCACTTGTTGAGCTCCACTTAATGGAGCGCGAACCATGGCAAAAGTTGTTTGAGTAATTTTTCACTCGGATAAGTCCGGGACGGCGGCGAAAGTTGAGATGGGAACTTTACCGGTTTCCAGATTGCCGGTTTGTTTGAACCACTCTCGACCCTCTCTCTCTCTCTCTCTCTCTCCTTTCCTATGGGCTCAGAATTTCCTCGTTCTTCTTCTTTTTTGTTTTTTTTTTTACAAATTCAACACGTACCACGCGGAGGATAGCAACTTTTATCCTTTGTTTCTTTTTATTTCGTTGATTTTCAGTTTTTTTTTCTCTTCTTCTTTGTTCCTTTTTTCGAGGGGTTGTGAATTTTTGTAAAACGAAAAACCTTTTTTTTTTTTTTTTTTTTTTTGTTCTTACTACATCCTACCGCAACACACATTACAGTCGCTTCAAATTTTCCCTGTATAGGTATATATGTATTTATATACACACTTTTAAACCTTTTTTCGAACAATTCGTCAAAGGGATTCGCTCTCAAGCTGCTTAACCGTAACACGAAGAAGAAAAAAAAGTAAAAAAAAAAGAAATTTATATATAAAAATTCAAAAAATAATTACAAGAAGGAAAAGTATTAAAAAACAGAATTTTTTTACGACACTCGTGATCACCTATAGAAAACCCATTCAATTACTTTTTATATTTAATAATAAAGTCCGAAATTAGCAGATCGTTTATAATTTTCCATCATCGTTTGTCAAAAGAAGCTTTCGAAAGTTTTTTTTTTGATTCATTCATTCGAAACGTCGCAGGTTGTAATTAAACAGATTAATTACAAGTCATCACTACCGGCGATAATTTACGGTTCTAGATTTCAGATTAGTAGGTAATCGTCACGAAGGTTTTGCGCGATAACTTCTTATTCCTAAACCTATATAATAGCTATACATATACGTGGCTGAACGTTTTGTCCTCCTAATGGAGGTTCCCTGTTCAGAATTTCGATCTGAACATTATAGGAATAGCGTTTCAAGTTTATCCTATTCGCAGCTCTAACTGACCGACTGAACACCTCAGCATGTCGATAAGTACGCGCCTCAGGGTGCTCCTTAATTCGATCAAATTCGAATTTTCGTGTTCCCACATAGAAAAAGAAAATTATCCAAAGTCGTAGAGCTCGTAGATAAATTTTATATGCTCACCAAAAACGGAAGAATTTTCTAGTTTTTATGAAACACGATTTCTGGTACTTCCGGGTTAATCTTCTCTTCCCCTATCACAGGTGATAAATCGGAAACTGATACAGATTTATTTTATTTTTTATTATATATATATATATATATCGAAAACGTGGAATTGAAAACCAAAGAAAGAGACTTCGGAGTTGGTAGATTTACTGAAAGTTTGAGAGATATCTATTATATAGAAAGTAAATCTGTATAACAGTTGGACGGAGGAATCATAAGTTTGACTGAACAAGAAGAAGAAGAAGAAGAAGAAAAAGAACAACAACAAGAACAACAACGGGATGGTCAAGTTTTCTCAGAAGATACCGATAAAGACAGAGATATATAGATAGATAGAGATGGAGAGAGAGAGAGAGAGAGAGAAAAATTTGGAAGTGAGTAGGGTTGACAGGGTTGACACTTTCCTCTCGGCTTTGGATTCGGTTCTGTGGCGGGTTCATGATGAAGGGATGATGAAGGAGGTAAGCAGCCAGAGGAGAGAAGAGAATAGACGAAGGGCGCATAAAGGCAGCGGGGAATGAAATCTGCGGAAATCCTCTATACCACGATTGATTAAACTCGAGAGTGAAAAGATCCGGATATACTGCAGCAGTAACCGTAATGTCACGGATTCGAGTAATAACACAAGTCCAATATTTGACTAAGGGTTGTGTATTGTACTACCAACCCACCATCTGCTAGGCTGATTCGAGCTCGCTCCTTACAGTCATTAACACCCCTAAAAAATCACAATTCAATTTCCATCCTAAAGTCTTTCATTGTGAAGAACAACGAAATTTAAAAAATTTTTACCACTCAAATCCGGATCGCGTTTTCAAAAAAAAATTAGGAAACCGGTTGACCTGTGGGCCAACCCTAAAACTACCCGCTATGTGTCAAATACGTTACAATGAATTGATACTATTGTGTTTATAATAGATTGAAGAAGGTTTTAAGTATAGTTAGTTTTCCGTATACAAATTTTTTTCCGTCTGATTTTCAAAAATCGAGTTTTTTGACAAATGTCAACATTTCCAGGTTTCAGGAAGTTATATATTTAATGTCAGAAGATATCGTTTAGTCTGTAGGTTTATGTGCGAAATTCTTAATAGTTTTTAAACAATTTGACACATTCGACATTGAGTGATTCAAAATCAACTCACGTCTATCAAAAAAAAAAAAGAAATTTTTGTCGTGCAATATCTTTTAAACTAATCGGTCGATCGACTCCAAAATCGAATCAGATCTAAGTCTTGATAAATAATTTCGATCACCGCAAGAACCATTCCAATCGGTCGATTCGTTCTAAAGATATTGTACGACAAAAATTCATTTACACATACACACATAAAGACGTCCATCCAAAAATAGCCAGAATAGCTTCCTAGGATCCCAAAACGTCGGGATCTGATGAAAATTCGATTTTCGAAAATCGGACCGAATCCAACAACTTCCCTTTTTTTTGAAAATTTTCAATTCTCATAGCAGGAAGTTGAAGAGGATTGAAAGATCTGAGAAGAATCCGCAATGTATAATATTCGCCCAAAATTCTGTAGAAAAGAAAATCACATTTCTTTCTTTTTTTTTTTTTTTTTACAAAAACGCAGATAATCGGTAAAAAAATTGACTGACCTTAGATTTCGAGCCAAAAAAAAAAAAAAAAAACTAGGAAAATAAATTGACATTCAATCTGTTGAACTTCCTGGACAAATATTCATTAATCGTCGAGAAAATAGGGTTATCTGTTATACATGTATATAATACGTATACATATATACATGAAATGGCCGTTTCGACCCCTTGTTTACGATTCTTGGCGAGGAAGTGGTGGTGGTCGAATGATAATTCACCCCCCCCCCCTCCCTCTGCCCCTGCCGATGTGTAAATATATCCGTTTACATACGAATACGAAACTGTGTGAACACGAGGTTGTTGGATAGTGCTAGTCCAATATTTCACTTTGACCTTAGTTAACAGGCTAGAAGGAATACCTACCCTACGTTTCCCTACTGGCAACCTATACCCTTTATATATACACCACCATGCGTCCCCGGTATATTTTATACTAGTGAAAATTTACCCCTGTAGGTCGACCTGTACCGATCGCATCTTTAATCGTGTCTGATCCCGAGGCTTTCTCCCCCTACGCCTATAAACCACCCCCCATTGTTTATTTTAGATTTAGAATTTTGATAAAACCTTAGCGATTAATCAACCCTTAATTTGGTTCCCGTTTACGGTTTGTATTACGGAGAGGCTTGTAAATCAGTAAGCCGCAGGCCTTGCTCGACGTCGTACAAAATTCAAAAATTTTGTCTTCCCTTTTTTTTTAAATGATTTTCGCTCGTTTCAATTGGATGAAAAATTTACCCGAACACACACAAAAAAAAAAAAAAATAGCTAGACGAATTTTTACACGAAATTTTGGAATTTCATCAAAAATTATTACATGCAGCTTTGGATAAGAATAATTCCTAAAAAAATTTCGATTTCTGAGAAACTTGTCGAGCTTCAGAGTAATAGCCACGACTTGGTATGCTAAGGCAATAATTAGGGTGGATATAAAGTAGAAATATAGGTATACCTGTACATATATACTGGGTAGGTGTATAGAAAAAAAAAGAAAAAGAAAAAATAAATAAAAATTTGTTTTTATACATGAAGAATAATGGGCTAAGGATTAAAAGGGATCGTGTTCTAAATGTTGATAAATTTACTCGATTATCTCGGGGGCTTGGTTGCAGATATGTATCTACTCGTTAAATTTTACCACGTAACTCAAAATATATATCACCCCTCATTCGTTACCATTTTTCTTTACTTTAGTTTTACTTTATTTCTTTCTTTTTTTATTTCTGGTCATTAACTTTGTCTTCTTCTTTTTTTTTTTTAAGCTATAAACGTCGCCGAGCGAAAGTGTAATCGAATTTCTCTTATCATAGACCGTTTTCGTACACCTCGATAAAATATTGAACTTACGAGTATATATATATATATTTTTTTTTTTTTTGATCAAACTTCCCGAGGATCGAAATTAAGAATTTATATTTCAGACGATATTTTGAAATTAATTTTCAGAAACGTCGAACTTGAGGATATCAAAATTGCATGTCCCCAAAAATCTAATCGGAACTAAAAACGCAGAGATTTGATGAAAAACTGAACTGTCTTCATTCATCGTAATAAAAATTAAAAAATGCAGTCGATTCGATAGATTTTCGACTTTTTTTATCAGCTTCGATCGAGGATGGTTTCTGAATGAATTTCAATCACCGGAGTTTCGGTCTTTTGGATCCCTTCAGCCTTTGGAATTCTGAAAACTCTGATTCTCGGGAACTTTGAAAATTCTAAACTTCAAAAAAAAAAAAAAACTAGTGAATTCTGGATCGTTTTTTGCAATCGAAACAATTCAAACACATACCTATATATGTATATATATATTATATGTAAATTCGTATGGGGTAAATTGACGGTATATAGGGCATATGTTGAATGAAATGAAATGAAGGGGTTGTGAAGGGTGGATGAAAGGTACGGGTAGGTAGACAGGTATGTATATACCTACATGTATGTATGGTGTATGTGGAGAATCAAGGGTCTCTTTGAAATATTCATATTTCGAGATAACTTTCTATATTAATATCTGCACCAATTGGGGGCTCCGGTCAGTTCCATACCATGGTATTAATCACGATGTTATCTGGTTTAATGGAATCAATTAGTTTGAGTACCAGATAGCCAATTATTCATGGTTTTAATTAGTACAGTCCGTATCGAAACGCACGCATTTCATTAAGCTGTATCTACCACTAAACATCGCGGTAGAGAGAGAGAGCGAAAGAGAGAGAGAGAGGGAGGGAGCGTAGAGCCAGAACCAGGACCCTGTTCGGTGTATGCTATTACCCTCGAACCCCCACAAAATTAGTTACGCCGGAATGCGCCGTACGCCAACGTATTAACGTTCTCACGGGCGAATAAATAAAAAGTTGGCAAAACGGAGGATATATGTATACCTATATGTATAGTATACATTCGAACATAAATATATATGTATATAGGTATATATGTACAAGAACAAGAACAAAATTATATATATACCTATGTATAGAAAAAGAAAAATTTAAGAATAAAAATCATTAAAATTCGTTAAATAGAGTGGAATTTTTTTTTTCGAAATAAAAGACTAAAAAATCATTAAAATTCATTCGATACCTACATTTTTTTTCGTTCGTTTTTTTTTCTTTCTTTCTTTCGCTCACTTTCCACGGTTTCGAAAAAAAAAATAAAATAAAAATAAAAATAAACGAAAAAATTAAAGTTACTTTCGTCGACGTCGTCATCGTTATCATCATCGTAAAATAAATAGTCAGGTTTTCGTTAGATCTCGACGGTTTTTTTTTTTTTTTTGTATTATTTCAGGTCCAGCTAAAAAATTGCCTCCAAAAATTTTGGACGTGGTCAATATATTTTTATTGGTTTTTAATTATCGTTATATAGATCAAATTTTCGATCTTATCGATAGGGTTGTTTTTGAGTTGTTTCAAAAATTAAAAAAAAAATTGAAAAAAAAAAAAAAAAAAAAAAAAAAAACTAGGGGAATTAAATCTTAGAAGCAATTATTTATTTATTTATTTATTTTTTTTTCTTTTCGTGTTCTCGTTTCTTTGCTATATACAAAACAAAATCGTAACCGTGAGAAACGATGTGAGAAAATTCACAGAAAAATGAATAAATAAATAAATGAACGAATAAATTAAAAAATTGAAAGTTCAATAAATAAAATAATAATAATGATAATAATAATAATAATAATAATAATAATAATAATAATAATAATAATAATAATAATAATATGTAAGTAAGGAAAAATTTTCATTCACCTTTACCCACGACTTTCCTAATTACTTAATTATACGGTCGAGCTGCAGTGTAGATGTACTGAAAAAGGAGAGAAAAAGAAAGAGAATGAAAGAAAGAGAGAGAGAGAGAGAGAGAGAGAGAGAAAATTATGAGTTTTCACCTGGCTCGTTTATAAATTACGAGATAAGGGTGTGAAATTTTTTTTTTTATGATTTTTTTATTTTTATTTTTTCCTTCTCCTCGTTGCTGGTTACAGCACGGTAAAATAAAAAAAAATAAAAATAAATAAATAAATAAAAAATTAAAAAAAAGAAAAAAAATTGGTGTCGGTGATGGTAGTGGTTGGTGGTGGGTTGCCCCATTAAATGAATTAGAACTTGAACTGGGCTGCACGAATCGCGCCCATCATTTTCTTTCGTTTTTTTTTAATTTTTTTTTTTTTTTATATTCTTATTATAAACTGACGTTAATCTGACGTTTTCCCTCGGTATACCTTGTATACCAGGGGCTATACCATATAGTTTCATTATTCTCTTCGGATTGCATTTACTGTAGAGGTATATATATAAGAGAATGAAAAAAAAACACAAAAAATTAGAAGAAAAAAAACGAATAGCAATGCGATTTAATTAAGAAATTGGTTTTTTTTTTCTTCCCCCTAACAGACGTCTTATGATTAAAAATTCAAACGCAATATATACCTACACCGCTACACACGTTCAAATATACCTATACACATATGTCATATTATCTTATCTTATATATTATATAGCGATTAACGATTTCCCAAAAAGCGAAAACTGTTTACAGATATAACAATAATAATAATAAAAATAATAATAATAATGATGATGATGATAATAATGATTATAATATAATATCGAGGGGTGTGAGGAAATATAAATTCACCATTCTTCGCGGATTAGTTATCCGAGAGTTTGTAATTGTTGTTTAAAACTTCCCTCGCACAGTTTAGCACACCAGAAACTCCTTTTCTTCTTCCTTAGTAATTAATTTCATTTACCGTTCTCTCTCTCGGCTCTCTGTCTCTTTATATTTCTCTCTTCTTTGGTCTCTTTTGCTCTTGTCTCTCTCTCTCTCTCTTTCTCTTCCTCGTTTCCTCCTCTTTTACAATAAACACTATTTCAAATTTAATCACAAGTTTACGACCGTTCTCAGAGCCTGCGATAGTCCGGTCAAATGGGTGAAAAATTTTCAAATTATAAGAGGAAAAAAGAATTGTGTTCCAAAATTTTTTCTTTTTTTTCGATTATATCTGTAACAACCGGCGTAAATCATATCGAGATAAAGATTGAGATGATACAAAATAAAGTTTATGAAATTCTCTGTGAAAAAGGTGGAATACATTTTTCCTCTATCTTCATTAGTTTCGCTACAGTTTTTAATCTGAATATTTAAGAATTTATTCAAAAACGACAGCGAAAACGTGAAAACTAGTTACTGCACATTCCGCGTTGAAATACAGCTAAACTAATCAAGATAGGTAGAAAATGTATTTCACCTTTTTTATAGAAAATGTAATTTACTTCATTTTCGATATTCACCTTGATCTCGATATCGTTAACGGTACTCGAGATATCATCGCGAAACTGATTTCGAGTAATTAAATTTGAGTCGTGGATTTTAATTACATCGAGAAAAAAAAAAAATAATTAGCCATAAGACGTCATCTTTCAAAAGCTGTAATTTTTTTTTTCTCTCTTACCGGCCAGTATTTAGTTTCTGAAAAAAAAAAAAAAAAAACATCGACGCAAATCAACTTGCCAACGTGTTATCTATAGATGCAGTGGCGATATCTAGCTTTAGATTTAGCGAGATTCCCTGGGGTCTGCAGGGATACGAAGAGGAGAGAGAGATGACGGGGGTGGGAGTAAAGGTGGAATCCTCTCCTGGAGGCACCCTTGCCCCATTGTGACCCATTGTACAGGAACTGTATTACAACCGGAAGTGGGTATGTCCTTGGTTCCGCTTTCCGTAACTCACTGTCGCGCCAAGAGAACACAATACACTTGTCCCTCTCCTCCTCCTCCTCCTGCTCCTCGACCTAGGTATATCTAAATACCTAAATAGGTATATACTCTCTCTCTCTCCCTCTCTCTCTCTATCGCTATCTCGCTTCCACCGGGGGTACATACCGGTGCTATAGATATATATACATCCAGCCAGCAGCAGCGAAACCCTTGCTGCTGCTCTTGTGCTGCTCAACTCTCTTGAAATCTCTCACCTAGTTCAACAAACTTGAGTTCAACAGACATTTTTATAATACCCCCTGCAGTGTCTACGTGCGTGCATAGGTAATATTACGATTAATTTAATTTTTTTTTTCCAAGATATTCAACGATTAAGGACAAAATTTTCAACATTTTTAATGCTAACAAAGTTCACAGCTTCAGAGATGAAAAAATAATTCTTAACGATCAAGGAAAGGAATCGAAAATGAAATTTTAACGATTTGGAAAAGGAATTCATCGATTTTGGAGGGTTAAGGAACAATTAAAAAATTAATTCAACGATTAAGGACAAAATTCAACGATTTAGAACAAAGTTTCAACTATTGAGGCAACAAATTCAACGATTAAGGTCGAAATTTCAACTATTTAGAAAATAATTTGAAAGACCGAGGAGAGATTTCAACGATTAAGGAAAGAAGTTCAACGATTCAAGTCAAGTTTTAACTATTAAGGTCAAGATTCAGCGATTGAGGGTGAAATTTTAACGATTAGTAAAATAAAGTCAACGATTAAATAAAGTTTCGAACGATTAAGGAATGGAATTCGAGTACTGAAGGACAAAATTCGACGATTAAGGGATAAAGTTTTAACGATTAAGGACAAAATGTCCACGATTTGAAAAAAGAATTCTTCAATTAAGGGAAGAAGTACGCAAATTAAGGAAAAAAATTCAACAAAACCCGTTAAAAAATCAACGATCAGAAAGCAAAAAATAACAAAAATACTTCAAAAAACGAAGAAAAACGTTGCAAAATTTAATGGAAAAATTTTCAACGGTTGAAGGAAAAAGATATTCAACGAATTAAGAAAATAATTTAATTTATAATATTAAAGAAAAAGATCAACGATTAAGGGGGCCAGTACAGCTTGGTTTGGGAAATTTGGAGTACTCCAAAATTTATTTATTGTCAACCAAAGTTCATTTCACATCAAAAATAAATTTTCTTCACAAAACTTTGTCGTAAGGTTTCAGGCACATCGTTGGTCCGATTCAACCTCTGAAGGTCTTGCTTTCTTCAGACAAAAATTCTACATCTTACGAACGTAGGGATCAGTGAAAAAAAAGATTCATGTGAAAAGTTACGATCAATTATCAAAAATTTCCAATATTTAGGCTACTAATTTGCAAATATCTTGGCGAACACGAAATTGTAGAAAAAATCCCTCGTCCACGCGATGAGGATTTCTTTTCTGAACAAAATGAGCCCTCGACGACCTTACTCGGAACAACGATGTGCCTAAAACCTTACGACAAAGGTTTTCAAAGAAATTTTTTTTTTTATGATGTTAAATAAACGTTGGCTGAGAAATAAACGCGTTTTGGAGTACTCCGTATTTTCAAAACCAAGCTGTACTGGTTCCCTTAAGGTAAGTATAACATAATTCTTGACTTGATTAACTTGAGCTTCAACGTCCACGATAAACATAGTGTAATTATTCTACAGTGGCTGAGTGTAAAGTATAAAGGGCAGCATTTCGACAATGGGAGTAAAATGTAAACGCAACTAGGTATAAGGTAGGTAGGTAGGTAGGTAGGTAGGTGGATATAGGTAGGCCTGTTTAAACTAACTAAGCAAGCATCTAACGAGGCGAGGCAAGTTCAACGCTTTGCTCAATTTCAATGCTTCAGCGCGTTAGTATACGTATTTTCGGGAAGGTTAACCGCTCAGTCTATCTCAAAGTGTGGTACACGGTACGGCATAGGTATATTGTAGGTACATACATATATAATACATAACACAATCCGACTACAGATGTGAAATGTTATGTAATAATCGAATGAAATTCATCCGAAATTGATATCAAAACAAAGGTATACGAAGTAAAAATATTTGTAACAAACTGAGAAGACAGAAATCGTATGATTCTATCGAAAAATATAAAAATCTTAAAATCTGTAAAACCTGAAATCTTGAAATCTTGAAATCCCTCGTGTAAAATTTTACGAAGTGGTTTAACCCCTGGCGTATTTAGGGCTTAAAATATCTCATCCCCTAAGGCTCAGAAATTGAGGTTCTTCGACGCGATGAAATGGGGGTTCTGTATCTTTCCCTCCTTTTAGCTAATTAACAGGCAAAAAAAAAAAAAAAAAAAAAAAAACAAAAGAAAAGAAAAGAAAAGAGAAAATGACAGTACAAACAAATGTTAAACGAGGTTTTCATTGATTCCAATTATACTGTACAAGAATGAAAATCTCTCGGCAATTTTATTCAGAATTATGAGTTCAGGACTCGTGCTGTACAAATCATCGGAGAAAGATACTCGGAGTCAGTTTTTCGATTGTATCTCGAGAACCGTAAGCCATATCAAGATAAGTGTAATGACTAAAAATAAAGGAAATCGAATTTTCTACAAAAAAGATGCAATACATATTTCCTTTATTTTTATCCGTTTCGCTGTATTTCATCGTTTGTTCCAGAACCTCCCGAAATGTCTTTTAGTTTGCTAGACAATGATTGAAAATGTCAGCATCTATTGATCCCTAAATTACGTCGAAACCAATGAAGTCAGAGAAAAAGTGTATACTATCTTTTTAATAGATAATTCAATCATCTTCACTTTCGATATTCACCTTGACCTCGGTATCGTTAACGGTTCCGGAGATATCACCGTATCAAAATTTTCCCCCTCAATTTTGTTCTACTTGTTTCTGTTTCCCCCATTAGACCGTTCCATAAGTGATATTGTGATTTTACTCAAGAAATTTATCCACGTTAGTGTAGTAAGAGTCAGCCAGAGAGTATCAAGTCGTGTGAAAACTTTTTGACGAGAGCCTCTGCAACGTCAAACTGGCTTACGTTGCACCGAGCATCCTCGCCACCGAGAATAGCAGTTCCCTCTACGAGACTGAACTTAGTTTTACGAGCCAATTGAAAGTATGGGGTAGAATAGCGGCTCTGAAGCTCTGTAGAAATTCTCTCTCTCTCTTTCTCTCCAACGAAACTCTTCACCATTGTTCGTAAAATGTTTTAATTAATCTTACATCCCAGCAGCAGCAGCAGCAGCAGTAGCAGCAGCACCACTAGCTAAAGTGCAGAGTTCATAAGTTTATACCTAACAAGTAAAAAGAGCGAGAGCGAGAGAGAGATTGAAGTTTTCATCACCGTGACAAGGCAAGAAATTTTTTTTTTCCGCCAATTCATTCGAAAGTAGCTGAAATCCGTACATACAAAGTCCGTATTCTGTTTATATTCTAACGCCGTGACGCAGCTCGTTATCTTTACAGCTCCCAATCATGTCTCATTTCCGTATCAGCACCAGGGTCACACCAGTGACCCTGTCAGGCAATCATTGAGCAATTGGACTACCGCCCAAACGTATCAAAGAGCAAAATAGAATCTCAGAGTTTGCGGGGTTTCAGAGCTCGTGAGGTCGTTGGAAGTGTCTTCTTTTCTCTTTATCACCTGAAATCTTAGCGTGCGACTATTCTCGCTGATAACCACTGATTACACGCTGCAATTTCTTCTTTTTTCTTATTTCTACAAATAAAGCCAAGTTCAGTCCGGTGAGATAGTACCATTTTAATTACATCTCTCTGCAACGGCGCGGCAATCTCTTAAGTGCATTTCTAGACGCTCTACATCTGCAGTGTCAGAAACCGTTTGTGTAATACACGTTCCTATATCAAAGTGATAAATTCTATCAAATGAACTGGAGAAGATATTCGCTCGGATAAGATACCCGGTATAAAATATCCGCTGTAATCGAGTGGGGGGCCGTTTTTAAGTCAATTGCTGACGATGCAGCAACGAATTGCGCGTTAAATATAGAACACACGATCGCATAACAGTCTCGGTCACACGAGTATCCAGTGATAAACTTGCATCTGAGAATCTCGGACGGTTTTCAAAATCTTTGCGATGTCTGAAGTGTGGACAGCCCTGTTGTCAGTTCTGATAGCGTTGCTGGTAATCTACCAGTACGCGTTACGGAATTTGGATTACTTCAAGAAACGGGGGGTCCCGTTCATCCCGGCGCTACCTCTGCTCGGTAATATGGCCCAAACTCTTTTCCGGAAGAGGACATTCGCCGAGACCATATTATCGGCCTATAACTTCAACCGGGACGCCAAGTACGTCGGGTTTTTTGACTTTACTGACCCAACTGTCATCCTGAGGGATCATGAACTCATCAAGTTGGTTGCGATAAAGAGCGTCGAGCATTTTCCCAACCACAAAATGCTCGCTGAAGAAGTCCCGGATCGGATATTCAGGAACAACCTTTTCGGACTTAAAGATCAACGGTGGCGTGACATGCGGGCGCTTTTGAGCCCCGCTTTTACGGCCAGTAAAATGAAGGTGCTTTTCAAACTGATCAAAGAGTGTTCCACGAATTTGGTAAAGCATATGAAAGAGCTGGCGGTCGAAAGCTCGGAGTTTGAAATGAAGGACTTGATCACGAAATACACGAACGACGTTATAGTCACATCGGCGTTTGGGATCGGTGTCGACTCCCACAAGGATCCGAGAAACGATTTTATCCTGATGGGAAAAGAGGCAACGAACTTCTCCGGCGCCAGATCCCTCCGGCTTTTCATGCTCAGAATGTTTCCAACCTTGTCAAAATTACTCGACGTGAAATTGTTCAGCTCGACTATTTGCAAGTTTTACAAAAACGTTGTGACCACGACAATCGCCGCTCGGGACGCCCGAGGCATCGTTCGACCGGACATGCTTCAGCTGATGATGCAGGCCAGAGACAGAAGTGAGGAACTCAAGTTGACCGACGACGACATGACTGCTCATGCTTTCATCTTTTATTTCGGCGGTTACGACACGGCTTCTCTCCTCATATCTTTCGCTGTACATCAGATAGCGGTTAATACCGATGTCCACGAAAAAATTCAGGCCGAAGTTGACCAGGTGATGGAAAAGTGCGACGGTGACGTGACCTACGAGGCTCTTCATGCTATGGAATACCTGGACGCGATATTGAACGAATGTCTTAGACTCTATCCGCCTGCTATCGTAACCGATCGACTTTGTAAAGAAAAGTTCGAACTCCCGCCCGCCGAACCTGGTCTTAAACCATTCATAGTTGAACCGGGAGTAAGCCTGTGGTTTCCTATAACCGCCTTGCACAGAGATCCCGAGTATTTTAAAAATCCCGAAAAATTTAACCCAGATAGATTTTTGCCCGAGAACAAGGACGACATTGACATTGAAAAGTTCATGCCGTTTGGTATCGGACCGAGATTTTGTATCGGTAATAGATTCGCTTTGATGGTAGCTAAGCTTGTGGTCTTTGAACTTATGGCAAGTTTCAACATATCACCCTGCGCCAAGACCGTTGATCCAATTAAGCTCAGCGTTGCCAGCTTTAACGTTAGCATCGACGGTGGGGTTTGGCTCAAGGTTGAACCCAGATCTTTGTAGTTTATAAGAGAGAGAGAGGAAAAATATTCTGTATCGTTTTTCTGATGAATAAATATAAACAGACTATAAACTTCATCGTCGAATGGTTTTGTTTTTTCTCTATAAGTATCATCGGACTTTTGTTCAGTCACTGTTTTATCGTAGATGAGGTCAGCCGATGACCATCGGACTCCGGACTCATCGGTTTTGAATGGGGATTATATTATGAGCTGTTTGAGCGGGGTAAAGGAAATTTTTTTTCCATCGAATTTATGGAGGACAATACTGTGCAGAAATATGAGGAGTAAAAAAAGGAGGAGGAGGAGCATTACGGTGGAAATAAAGTGTCGCCGTGGGCAGCGAGCTGGAATGTTACGTTACTACCTTCTACCCTGCACAGATACTCAACTCACTACTACAGTCCTCCATAAAGACGTCTTTATGAAAGTTTCAAAGCTTTTGATCACGTCTCAGGTTGTCGACCCAAATATATGTAAATACGGAATAAACCGAGAACGAGGTCGGCCGAGGATATCGTCCGTTAAACTAGGTACACCCGCACGACCGTATAACTTTTACCTCAATGAACTCAGGCGAATGTGTCACAGTGCCCCTCTTCATCTTCTTCTTTTCTCTCTTATTGCCATTCTTCTTTATTTTTTTATTTATTTTTTCTTTCGATGGAGGGGGGGATGTACTGTCAGACTTTTTCAGAGCTTATTACCCTAAAACGTGGATTATTATTATTATTTTTTATTTTTTTTTCTTTCCCCTTAGTTTACTCGATTTTTATGGGTCATAATCTTCGAATTGAAAATTCAATCTTGATGCTGTTAAAAAAATATACATTTCGTTCTTTTTCTTCTTTCCTTCTTTTCCTTCGGCGAGGGGATCACGTTCTACTTTATTGTCAGGCAAATTTAGATATACGGTGAAGTTAAATGATTCAAATTACGACGATTTTTGACATGATGCTAAAAGGAAGAATTTATAGGTATAGGTACAGTTTCGTCCATAGAAAATTTTACTTCGGAGATTTGTGGAGGATTTGGATGGATCACAATTAGCTTTATGAGAGGGAAAATTGTTGGGAAAAAATCTTTGAAAATATTTTAGACGTTATTAATGAATTCGTCAATTTTTTTTTGATTTTTTGTTCTTCTATTCTCGGAGAAATTACGTTTTGGAGATTTTTGATAATTACACTTTTCTGGAAAAACTGATTCAAGAGTTTGTTAAAAAAGGAAAAAAAAAAAAAAAAAACTAGGATTTCAATTTTTCTAATAAAATCAAATAACCGACGACGGTGACAAAACTCACTGAAATTTCCTACAAATTCCCCCATACCTTTTCAAATCGACCAAAATCGATAATAATAAATTTCCTCGGATATACCCCATCGACTGTCCCAGCTGATTAAATTTTCAAGTGAAAAACCTGATACCGCCATTAAAACAAAACAAACGAAAAATAAAAGAAAAAAATAAAAAAATCAAATAAAAAGCTGAATTCAGAATTTAGAACCGGGTCGCATTCCCCCTTGCTAAAAAACAAATAAAAAAGAAAGCCCCATGTACGTACGTACGTATAACAACATCAAAATTCACGGGACGAATACCGCGAGTTTGTGTTAGTAATTTTTTTTTTTGTTTTTTCTCGCTAACCAATAGTCACTACGCGTTACAAAAAAAAAAAAAAAACAAGTTAAATCCTCCCTCAAAAAAACAAAAAAA
Organism: Macrophya alboannulata; assembly: GCA_949628255.1. Classification (NCBI taxonomy): domain Eukaryota; kingdom Metazoa; phylum Arthropoda; class Insecta; order Hymenoptera; family Tenthredinidae; genus Macrophya; species Macrophya alboannulata. The sequence goes on from OX451207.1 coordinate 21,910,924, forward strand.
ATCTAAAAAAAAAAAAAAAATTTTGTGGTATGGGGGTGGCTTTTAGCCCGTAGTAAATGCATCGTTTGAGTTTAATCAACGCTCGGCTAGCTATTGCCCGTATAAGGTATACATATATATATATATGTTATACATATGTATAGGTATATATGTATATACATAGAGAAGTGGTGTGTATGGCACTGGTTTCGGTATACCCGGGAACAACTCTGTAATTCCTATGCACACAAATATATGAATACACGCACATATATACATATATTTAGATACATAGATGGATATACGTATAGATACATACACGAAAACGTTAATATACATATATAGGCATACACACGAAACAAAACGACACACAGTTGCAGTGAATTACGTATATGTATACGTAGAATGAATTAGCTTGAAAGTGGCCAGTGGCCACTGGCCACCACTGTCCCTGCACCCAAACCAACTTCATATATATACCTATACTCACTGGCCATGCCCACTACCTCTGCTATTCTGGCACTCGGTCCTATTACCACGCGACAGGTAACACACCAGTTCGTTGTTTAGGGGTAGTTAAGTGCTCCTCGCACCGCTAACTACTCCTCTTAAACTTGGTTAAGTGTTTCCCAGAGGATACTGGGCTCATCCCTCACAGCCACCATAAGAAAAAATGACAATGATAATAATGAATGAACGAATGAATAAATTGAATAATTAATTAATTTAAGGGAGCAAGGTCTGAATGGACGTTAAAATTTGAAGAAAACAAAAAAAAAAAGGTTTGTAGAGAGATTTGAAAAATATTATGGAACTCGTACGGCGATGAACGTAACTCGGGGTAGGCATAGTCGAATAACAAAAAATCGAAGGGACTAAAAAGGCTGGGATAAAAAATGGAAGAAAAAAACATAAATAAGGACGGACAGATTCTCGCGGATGAAGAAGCTCTGTATGGAACAGGAATCGGCCTGAAAGGATTTGGACATTTTTTGAATCATATGTTGAAGAAAAAAAAAATATTTGTATATTATATTATAAACTTTGGAAGCGTTTATTTGAAAAGAACGTTTTTGAACGCTAGTATAAAAGGAGATCGTGACTCTTCCTTCTTTCTTTGAATGATCCTTCGAATTTTTACAAATTTCGGTATAAAATTATATTTCCGGATTCCTGGAATGTGAATTTTTGACTAAAATGCAGTAAAATAAAAAATCGAACTCCTTCACCAGATCATTAACAAGGCTTAACAAACGGCGTTCATGTCACGGAAGCTCTTTTAAAGACACTGCAGAGCTGATTTAGGTATAAATGACGTTCACCTCTCTCTCTTTTTCTCTCTACTCTTTTTCTTTCGCCTTCATTTTCTCTCTTTTTCATCACTTTGAGAGGGTTTGGGTAAACGGTGAAAGAGTACGGTGTGTTTTGAGTTTACTAAGCCCATTAGACCGTGGAAAAACAGGGATTCAAATGAGCGCCATTAGGGCTGCTGGTGGTGCTGCTGCACGGGGGGCGTTTATATGATAAAGAGCGACGCTTAAATATTATTTATATGCTCCAAGGGCTACGCAATAAATACTGAGTGTATGCTAATTTTTATTCCAAACGTTATGACCCTCCTCTTACTTCTACTTGTGGTCGGTCGTCGTCCTTTATGCAAAAAAATAGAGAGTAAAAAAAAATTAGACAAAAAGTAAAAGAAACTTAGAAAAAGTTTAAACAACCGTCTGGGAAAATTCTAAGGAGCTACGGCTGGCCCGAGAAAATTTTTTCCCGGATTTTTGTCTGCTCAAAAAAATAACGTATACGGAAAAACGGAAATTCTATAAAATTTAGATAATTTTTTACGTTTAAATTCGACGAGAATTGATCAATTCAAAAATTTTATGGCATTTATATTCGGGGCTGGATCCTGTCGATTCCAAAATCAAAAATTTGTTAAAATCCAGACGAAATGAATGTTTTCAGGACAGAATTTTGATAAGGAACTGGTAGTTTTATATCATTTGGCGATGTGACGCGCGTGACTATGACTTAAATTGAAGAAAAAAAAAAATCATGAGCTACGTGACGGTGATAAGAGCCTAGGGAAATCTCCACGCTGTACGTAAAATTGTTATAATGTCTTGCGGTACATCGATAACTAAAAAATAAAACTATAACTAAAATAACTTCATTGCAAATTCATGAGGTAGTCGTCTATTGAACCGGATTTGTTGGTGTATAAATAGGCAGAAAAAACCGACCCGTCAATTCAGCCAGAGCTCATCCGTTAGTAAGCTAACTTTGGAAATTCAAATATTTCGCTGTACAGAAGAAGAGGAATAATTCATTTCGTGAGTATCGGAAATTGTCAAATATCTACTCATCAGGGGTTTTCTTTGTATTTTAATCGACGATTTTGGGTAAAACGCGGTCCTTCGAGTTACATACGTATTTCTAACTTTCCGCTATGTATATACGATTTCTTAAAATCGAGTTTTCATCAGATCTCGACGTTTTGGGTTCCTAGGAAGCTATTCTGACTATTTTTGGATGGACGTCCGTATGTGTTTGTGTGTGAACAAATTTTTGTCGTACGATATCTCTAGAACGAATCGACCGATTGGAATGATTCCTGCGGCGTTCGAAAGAGTTTATCAAGACTTAGATCTGACTAGATTTTGGAGTCAATCGGTCGATTAGTTTCAAAGTTATTCGAGGAATAAAAATTGAAAAAAAAAAAAATTTCTTTTCACGTTTTTAGCGCATAACTCCTGAACTGTTTGTGCGATTAGTCTCAAAACTTAACCAGATTTAGGTCTTGGATAGCCCTTTCGACTGCCGCAAGATTCATCAAAATCGACCGATTGGTTTAGAAGATATTGCACGACAAAAATTTCTTTTTTTTGATAGACGTGTGTTGATTTCGAATCTCTCAAAGTCGGATCGGTCAAATTGTTTAAAAACTATTAAAAATTTCGCACATAAACATACAAACTGAACGATATCTTATGACATTAAATATAACTCCCTGAAACCTAGAAACGTTGACATTTGACAAAAAACTCGATTTTTGAAAATCAGACGGAAAAAAAATTGTGTCCGGAAAACTAACTATGCTTATAACCTTCTTGAATGTATTATGAACACAATAGTATCAAATTATTATGACGTATTTGACACAAAGCGGGAAGTTTTAGGGGAGTTTTAGGGTTGGCCCACAGGTCAACCGGTTTCCTGATTTCTTTATTTCAAAATTTGACTCAACGCGTAATTTTGTATTTAAATAGAAATAAAAAGACGCTAGCATCGCTATGGGACTATTTATGATGAACATCCTGATCGCCGTTTTCGTCGTCGTCGTCGTTATGTTCGCCTTTTCGGAATCGGCAGACGGGTGTACGGATGGAGGTGGCGGGGTAGGTGTCGACCTGAACTTCAACAATTACGAATAACAGTATCCGAACAATTGATTCAGTGTCAATTTTCATACGCGACGATGTATACCCTGGTGAAAATAATTCTACAAATTTTTCACGAATTTTTTTCGTGGAAATTGGAACAATTCTACGAGTTTCTATACGAATTTTTCAGGAACTCCAACTTTTTCTACAGTTTTTCATATGGAATTGTGACTTTTTTTTCAGTTTGATCCAGAAAAACAACAAAATTTTCGAAATAACTATACGAAGATCTGCAATTTTTTTACGATAAACCATGAAAATTTGCAAATTTTTAATGAAAACAACGAAAGTCTATAAGTTTTAATGAAAAACTGTATGAAATGTTCCAATTTCGGTAAAAATTCGTAGAAATTATTCATAGGAGTAGAAAATTTTTTCAGGGTAATTATCGTTGAAAAACTATTTACACATTATTTTTATATCAGAGACCAAGCAATAATATCAATCGCCTATAAATTAAGTATCTTTCTTTTATCCGCAGTGCGAAAATTCGGATGAATGCTGCGGTTCGATGTCATGTTACATCAAACAATGCGTATTTTTTTAAATAAGCGCCGATAACTCGTATCGTAGATGTGTCGAGATGATGTCTTTTGATGCCCTGATCCAGGCCAATCGAAGAACGACAAGCTCCTATACCCTCTTCTTATACTTTCGCCTATTATTATCACCGTTAATTTTGCTCTGATTATTATTTTTGGAAATTATAGATTGAAATAAATGAATTTCGATGGAAGAAACCGTGTCCAGATTTTTATCCGGATCTAGAAACGCGGAGATTTAGTGAAAACTCGAGTTTTCATTTCCCGGGTCATCTTAATGACTTCCAGCTGCCTCGAAGCGGGGACTTCTGCTAATTTCTTCCCGCAATTTTCAGCCTTCTTTGCCCTTTGGCGAGAAATGAGGAATCGATCCTTTTGTGTCTTCCATATTTTGGGATTTCCTTTATATTATTTATATTTCTTTTAGTTTTAACAATTTTTTTTTTCATCCTACGAGGTCGTCTTTGAAGCGTGCAGTTCGATTTCCTGCAAGGTTTTTTGAAGTCAGTCAGCTTCGGATCCCTTTTTCTTATTTTTCTTCCTCTTCTTCGTCTACTTCTTCTGCGTCTTCTTCTTCCTCTTCTTTAGGTAGGAAGGTAGTACATTTAGACGGTCCGTTGGAGCCGTATCTACGCGATTTAGAATCGCCGTATAGCAGGAGTTCAGTTCGAATCGAACCTCGTTCTTTTGAATTGCCAACCGGAATTTGCGAAGAAATTGGACTTCCTGAACGGCCTAACGGCCCCTGCCTACCCCCAAAGTCGTTTCGCCCATAACCCCCACGATTCCTCCGAGTCCTTTTGAGTCCTTTTGAGTATTTTTTGAATCCCTTGCTTCTCTGCAGAGCAGAGCAAGCCAAGAGTCCCTACTTCCCTCTACGTACCTTCTCAGACTACATTATTTGCTCTTTTTTTTCCCTTCCTTACAGCGTACCCTCTCTCGCCTTTACCCCCATACCAACTATGCCACGATCTTTACCAAAGTTATTGCACTTCTTTTTCAGTTTTTTTTTCTGCTTTTTTGCGGATTTTTTTTCTTCTCTTTCTCTTCTTTTTTTTCTCCTCCTTACGGCATTGCCTCTCTGAATGAGGGTAAGAATGTATTTTCCTGTGATTCATCTACATCTATATCTATCCCCCAAATAAAAATAAAAATAAAATTAGAGTTTTATATTTGAAGTAGGTAGGCATAAGTCCTTTTTTGACACTGGTATGGTTTTTCGTTTATAACTCGATAACCGGTGATTATATCGAGATGATGCTTATTATCAAAATTGGAGGAAATTAAATTTTCTACAAAAAAGGTGTGATGCATTTTTTTCCTATCTTGATCGGGTCAGCTGTATTTCAACGTTTAATTCACACCCTATTTAAACAATTTTATATTCTCGTTGATTACAATGACTGAAAATGTTTCAGAATGTTCTAAAAATACGGCGAAATCGATACAGATACGGAAAAAACGTATTCAACCTTTTTCATAGAGAATTTAACCAGCTTCATTTTTGATGTTCACTTTCATATCGATATTATTCACGATTCCGGATATATCATAGAAAAACTGAATTCGAGCACTTTTTTTCCCAAGATTTTAGCTCAAATCACGCCTGCACTTTGATTTGAGAATTTTTAATCATAATATAAATCTCAATGATTACTAATGTATGTAATACTAATGAAAAAATATTTTATTTTCGTCTTTTACAGAATAAATTCTCGATATCATGTATCGAGCTCTTTAGATATTTCCATAACACAAAATGTGGTTTTACTTTTTTCCATTTTTTAATATTTTTTTTGTTTCGTCTTTTTCTGTATTTTGTTTTATTTGTTTCGTATTGGAAAGAGGGGCGCGTATTCAATCTTTCAACGAACTACATAGCTTTTAAATATATATACACACATAGGTATAGGTATATATCTAATATATGTATTGATATTTCTGATATTACTTATCCCTGATGCAGCGGTTGTTTGTTTTTTGGAATTTTTTCTAGTTTACATTATTATTATTAGCTTCTTTTTTCGTTCACCTTTTTCTGCTGCTGCTTTTTCGATTTCGTTTACCACCGTCTCATCTCAAAAAATAAAAAAAAAAAACAGAAAAGTAAAAAATTCATCAATGCAGATATTGCATAGCCGTTTTCCATGTACTACCGCTATGAGTACGCGAATTTTTGTTCGTTCGTTCGTTTTTTTTTTTTTTTTTTTTTTTTTGTGCTCTTATTTTCTATAGCATTTGGAAATTCATGAGTATATATGTTGAACCTATCCAACTAATTATCTCAGCCTTTTTGGCACGTACCTCTGTTTGAAAAAAAAAAAAAAAAAAAGCATTTTCAAATCATTGTAGAAGCTGGAGTTAATTTTTTTTCTTCTTTTTTTCGTTCATTCACCATTTTTCGAGTAAATCTCACAAAAGAAGACGAAGAAGAAGAAGAACACGAGAAAAAAAAAAAAAACGAAAGACAGAAACGAAGAAAGACAATAAAATGAAATAAAATAAAATAAAAGAAAAAGACAGATGATGAAAAGCTCAGCGGGGAAAAACAATCGAGATAATTAAAGCGATCGAAGACGACGAGATAGAGAGAGAAAGAAAGAGGGTAGAAATAAGAAGGAGCCTCTTTATCCTCTAAAAGATCTAAGAAGGAGAGGAAAAAAAAAAATTGGAAAAAAAACGAATGTTCCACCTTTTATTTAATTTTTTTTTTCTTTTCTTCTTTCTTTTCGTATTTCATTTGAATAAAATTGATGAAAAAAGAGAAAAAAACTGAAAAAACTGAAAAAAAAAAAATGAAATACGGAGAAAAAAGAAATTCAAAATTAAAAAAATTAAATTTCTTCAAAACTTATTAACTAACGATTTTGAATTGCAAATCAAGTCGTATAATATATTCTTCACGAAATGAAGGGTCGGGTCGGGTCGGTGGGTGGTGTGCAGGCAGAAAAAAAAATACGGAGGGATAGAAAATCTGATTTTTTTTTTTTTTTTTGGAAGGGGGGATTTTTTATTTACAGATATACATATACCTACATTATAAGTATATTGTATATATTTCACGTTCAAATATATATATGTGAGAAGCAAATTAATGGTATATATAAATAATTTCTTAATCTCTTTTTGTATTAATTTTTGTATTTTTCATTTTTTTCTTGTCCTGTTTCAGTTCCTTTGGTCGATGTGACGAGCGTCGAAGGACAGAACGTTGAATTATCATGCGACATAACTCCTCCCAGACACGACAAACTCCACATGGTTTTGTGGTATAAAAATGACGACGGAGTACCGATTTATACGTGAGTGAAAATTTTTTTTTTTTCTTACAATTAATAATTAACGAATGAATGAAAATGAATGTGAAAATTGAAAATAAAGTTTTTTTTTTTTTTCTTCGAATAAAAAATTAAGAATTCAAAACGACAATTAGTGAAAAAGTTAAGGAAACGAGTAGAGGCCGAGAGGTTTGATTGTCCGATTGTAAATTATGGGTAAAAATGAAAAGGAAAGAGAGAAAAAAATTTATGAAATCAAAAAAAGAAGCGATAATAATTAATTAGGAATTCGAGAGTAAAAATAAGAAGAATCAGAGGCAAGAAGTAACTCTTTGAATAAGGAATGGTAAATCTAACAAGAAAGAAGAAAGAAAAAACAAAAAAAAATTGTCATTCGATGTTATATCTACAGATTTTTAAACCAGGGATCCGCAGGGAGAGGAGAAGAATTTTTATCTCTATTTTTTTCTTTTTTTTTTTTTTTTTGGAAACTTATAAGTTATGCGTAACGTGAGGAAATGTACTTCAACCCTTCATCTTCTTCTTCTTCTTCCTGTTCTTCAATCCAAAGGTAATTAGATAGCTTTTGAGCTAATGAAAACGAACTTTAAGTTTACCTTTCGGATATTCTAGCTGTGTAAATAAACGTGTAAATTTACCCCTTTCAAAGTATATATATATATATATATACATGAAATCTCTGGGTAATATGAGATAGAAATTTTTTCATCTTTATCTTTCTTTTGCCTTTTTTTTCTGAAAAAATAAAAAAAAAAAAAATAACCGAATCGTTTTCAAAAATATTTTAATCATTTTTTTTTTTTTCATTCAATGAATTTCGGAACTTTTCCTTCGACGAGGAAATAAAATCTGATTTTTGAGATTTTTAAGAAAGTACCTTTTTTCGATAAAAAACAAAAAAAAAATAAAAAATAATTAAAATCGATCTACAATCGCTGTGCGTCTGAAATCCTGGACGTACTGTTGCCTTCAATCAGCCGCTTTCTTTTAAGTAGTAAGTACCTGTATCGATCGGACAAGCTCGTGGATCTTGTCGCGTATAATTTGGCCTGCAGGCGATCGAGGGTCGAAAGGAGGTAATTTTCGGGATTTTTTTTCTTGGAAACTATTGGAGTTACCGAATGGGGGTCTTTGCTAGTTAAAAACTTGAACTTTTTACATTTTCTTTTCTTGAAATAATTCGTTATAAACGGCGAAGATACGGCGCTGTGGTTATGAGCAATCTTTGTGAAAATCGTTCGCCAAAAATGAACCGATTTTGAAAATATTTTTCAGAGATTAATAAATCTGTTAATACATTAATTTTCTTATTATTTTTCTGTTCCTCCGGGTGTTCGAGAGGTCGATGTACAGTTGAAAGTTCTTCGTTCGTTAAAAGTAGAATTAAAAAATTTTCCCCGTTTCGCTCGGTCTTCAGTATGGCTGGCACTGGTATACCGGACGTTAATAAGTGTATATTCATTAAAAGAGCGTTCAGTCTGACGGGTCGGAAATATGTTTAATAAAATAATTATAGGCTTTCGTCGTGCGGCAAGCAGCAGCAGCAACGAACGAACGAACGAACGAACGAAACACCACCGACCCAACCCCATACCCAGGTAATTACAAAGTGGGGAAATAAGCTCGGAAATTGTTCCAATTTGGATTAACATCGCGGCTTACCGTTTCCACCCTCTACACCCAACCTAACGTATTTTTTTTTTCTTCTGTTTTTGGATTTTTTTCTTAGATGAAATAAAACTCCTTCGACTTTTGGGGACTTCGGGATTTTGTTCAGGAATTTTTCTACATGCCTGGGGCTTCGGTTATACATTTTTATTTATTTTTTTTATTTATTCAGAGAGATTTCGACCCGTTTATAGGACCACCGAAATTTCGATATGACTATTTTAAGGACCACCCTAATATACATATTCCTATACACCTACATAGTTTGTCAATAAATTTTCAATTCCACGATTCGTCAACGATTGACTATGTAGAATATATCGAGGCCTGTGCTTGCAGTGAATTCATGCGGCAAATGCCCGCCCCCACCGAACCCTCTATATAAATATATTCGGATAATTAATAACTGATTAAACCGAGCGGATTAACTTCCGAGCTACGATATTATACACCAGGCTTTTACGCATACAACTGAATATACCGAGAGATTAACGTGAAAGTTAACACTCAGTCACAGCCAACTCGGCACACTCCACGTTTTCCGGCTGTTTTTCGCAGGCTGGCCATGCGCTATTCTTTTTAATTTCTAGTCAAATTGATGAACATCGGAAAGAATCGAAAGAAAAAACGGAAAGAAAAAAAATAGCGGATGGCCAGCCTGCGAAAAAAATACGAAAAACGTGGAGTGTGCCGAGTTGGCTGTGACTGAGTGTTAACTTTCACGTTAATCTCTCGGTATATAGTTTAGAATTAAAAAATGACTGAATAAATAAATGAACGACGACAGAACGTGTTCAAAATCAGAAGAGAGGAAATAATAATGGAATACGCGTTTCATCTTCGATTTTACGTCTATTTTTATTTTTTATTTTTCTTCTCAGTTTTGCTCTCGCTTTTTGGAAAAGGCAAAAATGGATAATCCTTCTTCAGGAGCTTACACGCTTACTCGAAGCTAGGACGGAGCTATACGTTTTTTTTAATCGCGTTAAAATTCAAAAGCCTGATTTTTCAAGCCCTGTGCAGCGAGTTAACTGTACAGCGTTTCTTGACGGCTGACCACGCACGGGCTTTACTACTTCCAGGCTCTTCTAACCGTGGCGAATCGTACGCTGAGCTTCTCTTCACTGCGGGAACGGCAATTCGACAGCGTTACGATTTTATTTTCTTATCGGTTCTTCGACTGTAATAAAAACGACTTTTTTTTGTCTATTTTTTTATTTTTTTCTTCTCTTTTGCTATACACGATACTGGATTTCTGTTCGAAATTTTGAACCATAAATTCCGAGTCTGGAAAAGATCGAAAAATTCAAAAGAAAAATTAAATTTAAAACCGTTTTTTTTTTCAATTATTTCTACAAAACGAGGCAAAATATCGACACGAAATCTTCGAGATTGTGTTCCTTGTGTAGAAACCCGTCGCTCAAGCATAAAAAAAAAATTCAAACCCATAATTTCACAAAAATAAAACCAGAAAATCGAATTTCGAAACAGTTTTTTGATTATTTCTTGCCAACAAGACAAGACATCGATATAAAATTTTCAGAATCGGATTTCCTTTTCCAAAGCACGTTGCCTAAGTATCTTCAAAAAATTTCAAAATCATAATTTCACAAGAAATAAAACCAAAGAACCAAATTTTGAAACAGTTTTTCAATTATTTCTACTGAACGAAGCGGGATATGGGAATCCAAAATCTTTGGAATCGTGTTCCTTGAGTCAAAACCCGTTGTCTAAATATCCGAACAAAATTTCAAATCGATAATTCCACAAAAAATAAAACCAAAAAACTGAATTTTCAAACAGTTTTTCAATCATTTCTTGCCAACGAGACAAGATATCGATCCAAGATCTTTGAAATGGTATTTCCTGTTCAAAAGTCCGTCGTCTAGGTATTTAAAAAACTTAAAAAGTGTCTAAATTCGTTAATAAAAAAAAAAAAAATAAAATACAAAAACGAGATTACCAGGTCCAAACAGAAAAAAAAAGATAAACTGGGGAAACAAGAAGCGACGAATTGAAACAAATATATTCTATTAAAATTCCGTTCAGCTGTAGAGGTTACAAAGTCCAGCAGGCAGTATAAGTCCTCTTAGAAACCCTTAAAGCGAATTCCGAGATTCATTGGTCATTAAAAGTGAGATAGATATAAATCCGAGGAGCAATTAAGCAGGTAACTCGCGTGGTAGGTATATAGTAGTTACACACTGTCTATATAACTGGGGAGGGTAGGGCGGGTTCAGGGGGGGGGGGGGGGGGGAATAGGGGTGCTTTGGCGCGGTTAAGCGAACAAACACACTCGTGCCTGTCTCACGTATATAATACTTCAAATTACATACATAGATGTACTTACTTACTTATATATGTATGTATATAGGCGTATACATATGTATATATATATCAGTATCGCAATTGCGTGAGCCACCGAACTCGTTCTATGTACGCGAATTACACCCTGAACAAGAAAGAGAGACGAACGATGCGACGATGAGATGAAAGGAGAGAAAAAAAAAAAAATAACGACGGAGAGATGAAAAAGGAGAGAGAGGGATATATATATATATATATATATATATATATACACATAAAGCCTCTGTGTACATATATATACCTTCGCTAATTATTACATGCCATGCGAAAGGGACAGGTATTTCAGGTATTTCGAGTTCATGATCGAATAAATTCTTTCTGTCATTTGCTGATATTCAGTTGATTAAACAAAGGTAGAGCGGATGATATTGATGAACAAAAATGGAAACAAATTTTTGCAGAATTATTATTTTGCGGTGATTTTTTTTTTCTTTTATCTTCGAATTTGAATTTCTTTTTTCTTGTTTGAAGACAAAAAAAGGAAGAAGAAAGAGAAGAATCGAAATTGGAGAAATATATGTGTATATATATATATATTTTATTTTTTTTTATAGGTATATATGTACACGTATATATATACAGAGGTCTGAAATATTTACAGTGCTCGTTTGTCGTCCTGAAAATTTTCTCCGATAACCAACCAGCCGAAAACCCCCAACCCTCGTTTTACTATATATCTACCTTAACCCCCGTGCTACTACAGGTACGGTTTCGGAATATTAAAAGGCTCGGGCCGACCTGGAGACAGCGACGTGTCAGAAGCATCCCTTATTTATCTATTTATTTATTTATTTATTGGTTTGTTACATGGATTCAATTTTTTTTTAGTATATAGGTATATAAAAAAAAATTAATATGAATAACGATTTGACAATTTTCTGTTGCTGTATTCTTATTTTTTCTTATATATCCCAAGTTATATATAATAGGGTATATAAGGGTTAATTTCACGGGGCGTATATAAACCCCGTGGACACATAAACGAGGGAAGAAGGTGAGGTCTGGGTTGGGGGAGGAGGGGAGGGGTCCTATAAGATAAAGCCGTGGCGGACGAAATAAGCCGTGGAAATAGGGGGTCTAGTTAGAAGGGGGTTGGTTGTGATATAGAATGACGGGGAAAATTGTGTCGAATAGGTTGAATTAACCGCTTATATATACCTATACATTAGGGTGGTCCTTATTTTGGATATTTTTGATTTTTCTTCCACGATCCCCCTAAATCGGTTCTAAATAAATAAAAAGAAATTCCTGCCAAATTGGAGCTCGATATTTCAATTTCAACCTGGCCCCCCCGGCAGTCAAAGTTTTAAACGGGAAAATACGTGTATTTTAGACTGTCAATTGTTTGAACATTTTTCCAACCCAGTGAAAATTAATATAAAAATTCGAGATTAGGCACAAATATTCCTCATAGTATAAGGTATAGTTGTAGAAGTATATCAAATTTTTTTTCTTCTATTTATTCATTTTTTTATGAATATCAAATTCATATTTATATAGATCATAACTCCAGAAATTACGGATGTAAAAATTTGATATACTACTTCAATCATACCTTATACTATGAGGAATATTTGTGCCTTATCTCGAATTTTTATATTAATTTTCACTAGGTTGGAAAAATGTTCAAACAATTGACAGTCTAAAATACACGTATTTTCCCGTTTAAAACTTTGACTGCCGGGGGGGGCCAGGTTAAAATTGAAATATCGAGCTCCAATTTGGCAGGAATTTCTTTTTATTTATTTAGAACCGATTTAGGGGGATCGTGAAAAAAAAATCGAAAATATCCAAAATAAGGACCACCCTACTATACATATATGTCCATACCTAGTACGACGGAAGAGGAAGAAGCGACTTTTGCCTCATCATCATGGTCATGAGATAGGGACCCAAAACTGTACCGAAATAGCCACTATAACTATTTGTATACCTATATACTATAATATATGTATATACGATGTATGTATGTAAATAATGAAATGAGAGGATAGAGAATGGAATAAAAAATAAGAAAGGAATATTTAAATTACCTTACCCTTGTATACATATGGAGAATTTCCAAAATTTTCAAAAGATTGTGTGTTTTTTTCTTAGATAGCTTGAATAATTGAAAAAATCGCAAACAATTTGCGGCATATATTTTTTCATTTTGATTGAATCGTTTTTTTTTTTTTTCCCTCGGTCTGTCTGGACGAGAGAAGAAAAAAAAAGAGGAGAAAGAACGACAAAAAAAAAAAAATAGAAAAAAAAATTTCTTTCATTACGTATCGTGTTCGGTAAATCCGAGGCGATAACACACTTACAACCGGCCGCAGCCTACGGCTACGTCTATAACGGCTTTACCCTCTACGTGTGATTATTTTTGGCTTACTTTTCGAGGTTTTTTTTTTTTTTTTTTATATATATATATATGTATATACCTATGTACACTAGGACGAGGACCGAGGATCGAGGACGAAAAGGAAAACGAGGACGCGAAAACGACGTCGTCGTCTAGACTTAACACGATTTCTGATTTTGCTTAGAGATAAATATAATCGTAATTTCGGGTGTTGGAATTGGAAATGTTCTCATTTCAGGTATATATAGGTATGTATAATATATATATATATATATATATATATATATATATATATATATATATATATATATATATATATATATATATATATATATATATATATATATACATACCTATGTATACGTAGCTATATGACAGGTATATATTATGTATTTTAGATCGATGGTTTGCGGATATCAGATCGTATGTTTATATATAGTACATAGAATTAGGTATACAGAAATACGATTCGGGCTATAATATAAGATACTCGTACTATAATACATATATAGGTTATTCGCTGAAAATGAAAAAAGAAACCAAAGAACGAAAAATAGAAAAGAGGAAGAAAAAAAAAAAAAAAAAAGGTGGAAAGAAATGAGAAGAAAAACTTGAATAATAAATAAGCGATAGGAGAATATTATTGATTCCGATTTTATATATATATAGGTATATTATAATGCAGTACCGGAGAGTTTCTTCTCCCCTTTTGTTTTAAAACACTTTACCTGAAAGCATTTTCTCATATTTCCTGTTTTTTTTTTCTTTTTTCTCAACTTTTTATTCAGATTTTTCTTAATCTTAATCTTCGTCTTCGTCTTCTTCTTCTTCTTCTTCTTCTTCCTCTTCTTCTCTTCTTCTTACCCATTTTTTTTTTTTTTTTTGATCAGAACTTAAAAATTGTAGGAAAAAAAAAATGAAACAGCGAATAAAAAAAAGTTGCCGTTCATTTCTTGATATTTTCAAATCGATTCAATTCACCGAACTTTCCTCAGCATTTCCCAAACGAAAAAGGGAGAGAAAAAAAATGGTAAAAAAAAAAGAAAAAAATTCAAAAAAAAAAACTTCTTGCTCACAGTCGAACGAACTCCGGGGCACACCGCCCTGTACCAAATATACCTATATATACAACTGGTTTTCAGTGATCGTAATGCGATGTGAACAGCGTAGGCGGGCGTCGTCCGGGGGTCCGGGGTTCCGGGGTTCCGCGGGTCGGCCTATAGGTAATACATTAGATTTTTAACGTCCCCTATAAATTCTGGCATGAAGCTGCGGTTAATTCAAACCATAACTCAACCAATCTACCATCTTTACGTCGCCCTCGCCCCCGCTCGGCCGGGCGCGCGTACGTACGTACACCAAGCCGCATATATAAACCCTGTACATGTACACGTTCGTACATATATATACCGTTACATAACCTATACCCGTTTCCCACTGTACAACCCCGATTTTAGCAAAGCACGGAGGCTCCCACGCCGAGCTGTACGATGTGTATAATTAATAATCGTCATGCAAAGTACTCGAAATTCAATATAAGACGAGGATATACCACTATCTAATCGTCTGAATCATAGATGATAGAAATTCTAACCTAATTTCGTCGTATTTTGAGTCAACAATTCCGATATTTGTTGAATAACTTTTTCAATTGCGGTGATAAAATAGCGAAAAAATATCACCAAGCTCGTCTCACATTTGGGAATCTTTTCCAAAGATTAGAAAAAAAAAAAAAAAAAATTTGATATCAGCTCGACTTTTTCAGTTCTTTTTTTTTTTTTGTTTTTTTTAATAGCCTTTTGAAAATTCTATAGCTCTTGGTTCAAAGACGTTTATATATATATAATCGAAATGTAGTATAAGGGATGAGATTTCGTTTCTGAACTATATAAGGCAAACGCGCGACGACGCGACCGCGACGCCTTGTCTTCCCTTGCGCCCCGAGGCGCTCAGAAACGTCGTATTACGGATGATTGATGGCGTGGGCGTCGCGTAAGGGGCCCTGGGTATAAGAAGAGGAGCTCGGAGCCAATCTCAATTAAGACCTCTCTTAGCGAAAAGTAGTAGCAGAGATCCCTGTTCAACTTTCGTCTCGCGATGGCCTAGGGTCGTTCTATATCCGATGATTAAAAGAAACCTACCCCCCTTGCAGCCCCAAAAAAAAAAAAAAAAAAAAAAACGAATAAGAAACAAAACCGAATTTTCTGCCCAGAATTTTTGGATAAACTAAATGCTCCGTGTTATATATCACGTACTATATATAATATGTATTTATGTATTCTATATATTTATATATAGTATATATAGTATATTGTATAAAGTTATGAGCGCGGAGGGGTTTTCGCGAACAGAACGTGCGAAGAGACGCTGCAATAAACGTTTTACGAGCCGGCCTACAAAATTTAGCTCTTTTTCTTCTTTTTCTTATTATTATTATTATCGTCGTTCTTATTATTCTTATTCCTATTCCACCTCGAGCGTCATGGTTCACGATATTCTTTTGCTATATCTATCCACCTACCTACCTACCTACCACGGTAGAATTGCCTGAGAAATAATGCAATTTACCTGACACTGGGGCTCCCCAGTTTCTCCCGGGGCTTTTAAACTGCCATATAAATTGCCAAATCGAATCCCGTCTAAGCGCCCACCACCATCACCACCACCACCACCACCACCATGGCACAGCTAGAATATAAACCCACGATTTTAATCTCACATACATCGGCTACTATACCGAGATAAGCCTTTAGCCTATATAGGTTTTAGCTATTATCTATCTATTCTTCCGGTATTATCGCATGATACGTTATACATCGTTCGATTCCAATACTTATACTTCTGTATCTGCCCCATTTTTTTTTTTTTTTTTTTTTCTCTTGTCAATGCTCTGAATGCGAAAATTTTAGACGAGAATCGCGATTTGGCTAATTTCGATGGATCCATATCTTCTCTTTATTTAGAAAGAAAAAATCATTCCGAACGGTAAAAAATTACTGATTTATTTTCGGACGATTTAGAATTTTTTCGGAATCGTCAAAGTCGAGGATATCGAAATTGGGAAAGATCGGAATTCGGGGAACTATATATAGGAGCTCGGGAAGTCCAAGAGTCCAAAAATTTAATCGAGGGCCACGACGACGTTCCATACGTGAGTTCCAAGTTCCAGAGTTCGGATCCTTAAGCTCTCGGAATTTTGGACCTTCTTGGGTGTTTTTCGATTTGAAGTTTTCAAAAAAAAAAGACATAAAAAACAAGACAGAACGAGCAATCCCAAGGGACTGTACTCAACAGCTAATAGAGAATAAAAAATAGCGGTAATTATTTTTTTAGGTAAACCATCATAATAGATGTAATATTCTAAGTTTTCTTGCCAGGGGCATAATCCCCAACCGAAATTAGAGTAACGCTCCAAAAGACTAGAGTTTTGGATCGGCGCAGTAGGCTCTGGCAGTCTGGACGAACAGGAAGCCTGAAAAAAACTAAGAATCTTTGTAGGTAAACGATCAGACTAGCTGATAGAAAATCATAATTTTTTTTTACTAAGGGCATATTCCTCGATTGAAATGAGAGTTGTGCTCCAAAAGACAAGAGATTTGGGTTGGCGCAGTAGTGTCGACGAGTCCGGACAGACAAAAATCAGGAAGGCAGATAAACTGAGTAGCTAAAAATAAAACAGTTGATAAAGTTTTTACCTCGTTCGTTATGATCAGAATTATTAAATTTACTATGTTGCTATTTATCGCACTGACCTAACTCTATATATAACTATTCCATATGCCAATTTCCTTGCTATGTGTATATACAATTTTTTTACACATGTCAAGTAGGTAGTTATATTTACCTGCATGCACATTATACAACACACACCCACACATCTAACATAAGATGCAATTCATAATATTAAACAGTTTTTTCTCTTCTTTACTACTATATTAACGAGGGAAATATTCACGTCCAACTGTAAGCCTGCAGAAGGAGGCTCACTAATGAGGCACTACTTCTACTACCACTACTACTACTGCTACTACCACTCTCTCTTATAACCATTCGCGTGTCATGCTCAAAGCGATTATATACACGTGCTGATTTTCTCGCCTTACGGTATACATACATACGGTACACAGTATAATTCAGGTAGTTTTTTTTCTTCTTCTTCTTCTTCTTTTCGTTCTCTTTTTACACTAAAAAAGAAAAAAAAAAAAACAACAGTTACCTTATTTATGAGATGAATTCAGTGTTTTTTCTTCTCCTTTCTTCTGCCATTCTTTTTCCTCTCTCAATCAAGAAAATTATAATCACAATTATCTACGTGAAATATTTTGAGAAAAATTGATTTTGTAATTTTTGATTGCATTTCTCTCTCTCTCTATCTCTTTTTTTTTTGTATTTCTACTTTCTGAATTAAATCGGTAATAATAAATCTCTGTCAATTTTACATCGAACGTATGTATAATTTATACTCTGACCATCTCGAGTGGAGTTTCGGAGTTAGAAACGTAGCAAGAAAACGTTCGAGTATAATAATAATACGTTTTAACGGGGTCGCGGGAACGGAACGGAAACCGTACTGCGCGGTGGTGTTACATCGAAAATCGATTATCACCCTTTATAGTCATAAAAATTATCTACACATCTATAATGCGTGTATGTAAAAATTTTCTAACCAAGGAGAAAAAAGAGCCCCCGAATCGTTTTGTAAATATCTAAAAGATTGAAAACGAAAAACGAATCCAAAATAATAATAATGATAAAAAGGAGCAGACAAAATATGAAATCGGCGTTTATATCGCGAAATTTATTTTAGTTCTTGCGGAAATCGGAAGCTCCTGGGTCCGCGCACAGTGGTAAAAGACCTGAAGGAGTCAGACGAGACGAGAGGATAGAACGAGTAGTCGGTCGTCTACTTGACTCATGCCAGGCCCCCCCGCCCGAGTCAAGTCAGCCAAGCTGGTTACGACCGCGCGCGCCACAGATTCCCACAATCCTTTGCATCGAAATATTCGCTTGACTCGACTACTCACTCGAGTACGAGCTCGAAAAATCATTCTCCGAAGGAAGGGAAGAAGAAGGGAGCAGGCAGCCGCTTGAGCTTTACCTTCGGCATCACATCGCATCGTATCGCGTCGCATCCCGTCTGCTCATACTTTACTCTAAAACCTTTGATCTCCCTCTCTCTTTCTATCTCTCGGTCTTTTTACCTTTATTGTTAGATACGTTTGTCACTGCACTGAATTCCTCAAATTTCATTTCATTTTCCATCCTCGTTCTCTTCTCCTTCCCCTTTGTGAAAGGTATTTTTATTTATATTCATTTAATATTATAAATCCGGTCGAATAAAAAGATAAACTCTCATTTGCGTGGGACGACCCATAAAACAATTGTCTTCGATCTCCGAAAAACATTCCAAAGCGATTGAAATCAAAAAAGTAAAAAATCGCTTCTCATTGGCAAGGAATGCCCTATACAAATTCTTGATTTACATAGTGTATTCCGTGCCAATGAGGGACTGAAAACTTTTCTATTTTACCAAGTATTTGCTATATTTATTTCAGTATTTTACACACTGTTTTCACTTGTATATGTCGTTCGATGACAATGAGAGACTAATTTCCTTTTTTTTTTTTTTTTATTATTATGATATAATTGGCACGGAACGTCTTATGGATATAAAATAAAAGAAAAAAAAAAAGGTGAACATTTTGATTGCGTCCTTTCTTTTTATACATTGAGTGCTACTTCCGTCCCTCAAACTTCCGGTTTCTCAGCCGCGGTTTTTAGCCCTTTATTCGACTATTCGACTCGGTTTCAAACTTCCGGAGTGAAATCTCTGCCCCACCTCACCTCGCCTCACTCCGACGTCGCACTCTCACTCTCACTCTCTCTCTATTTCCTCTATAGTATGCGGCACAACCCACCCACTCAGACCCGCTAGCTTCTGTATTGTAATATTTAAGAGAGAAAAGCAGCCCGCTTTATTCCACGCCGCTACTACCACGTATACCACTTCTCTTAGCTTCTGGTTCTTGGTCTCTCGTCTCTTGGCTCTTGGCTCTCGGCTCTTGGCTCTTAGCCCTGTCGCCCCCAAAGGCCAAGGGTGTAATCACCTCAGTTAGAAGTCAGTTATACCTACCTATAGAAAAGTTTAAACAGTTCCAACTCCGGGCAAAGAGAGAGAGAAAGAGAAAGAGAAACGGGAGTATGAGGACCGAACGGAGCTGCGGGGATGCTGCAAAGAAGATGAAACAGAAGGCGAAGAATCTCTTCGCGGGGCATATTTTCGCAATTCTTAAATATATTCATGTACATTAAGCCGGGAGGACATAATTACATGAACTTTGTAACGGGTAGAGGTGTTTTTTTTTTTTTTTTTTCAGAAATAATTAACACCCTCATTGGTTCTTTTCTTTTTTCAATCGCTAGCCGAATGAATGAATAAAAATTCTTTGACGAAAGTATATAAATAAATATACGTACAAATCTAGGTTTCAAAGTAAAAGATTTTCCGGGAAATTGTAAGAGGCATGAAAATAGAGGAGACTCGACTTCAAACCCAACTGGACCGAATACTGCAGCGTAAAGTTAGCGGAAAAAAAATATGCGGTAAAACGGGGTTTTCATTTTCTCGGACTTCAACTCGGTCACTCGACTCCGAGCCGGCCGGAGCTCAGACGTATCTTTTTACGAAAACTGTTATACCATTTATGAAGGAGCCCCATGAGTCACGAGTCCTCCGCACCTCCGTGAGTAAACGGCGAATAGAAGTGAAAATCGTTATCTTTATACTCGACCTTTTCTTTGCCGTCACAGACTCGCGGTGTCACACAACGTTTTTTCTTTTTTCTTTTTTCTTTCTTTTTCAAGCTTTCCTTTTTTTTCCACTCAAAGTGATAATTTTTCTCTCTCAAACCGAACCACGGACACAGCCACATCATAACGATCACAGTAGGACGGTAATCGTCTTATCATTATCGTAGGTTGGTTCGCGGTAAATCTATGATGGCCAGTTTGCACAAACACCGATTTATACACGCGTGTATATACCTGAACAAACGTAAAGCATCGGTAATCAAAGGGAGGAGCTACTTTTTTTTATTTTCTTTTTTGTTTCCCGTACTGCGCGAAGAGACGATTTATTTTCGAGACATATAACGACCGTGACTATACTCGACGTATATATACAACGACACACATTAGATAAAAAATTCATTTTTGTATTTGCATGGCGGACCCCTAATTCGGAGTGAAACTTAGGCTGGATAGATTTTCGGGTCATTTATTCATGCCAGAACGTATCTCTCGTGTCTATAGTATATAGAATTTAGGGTGGTTCTTATTATGGGTATTTTTGAAATTTAATACAGACGCCCCCCTGAGAATCCTTTTGAATATATTTGAAAAAAAATTCCTGTAAAGTTTGAGCCCTTAATATTAATATTAACACGAGTCTCCAAGCGATCAAACTTTTAAATGCAAAACACACGTACTTTTGTGCATCGATTGTATGAAAATTGTTATCTCACAAGATAATTGTTCGAAAATTATGAAACTTGGTTTAATTGTTGCCAACAGCAAGAGGTACGAAAAGGTAATTTTATTATTTTTTTTTTTTTCGAAAGTAAATTTCCGAATTTATGAACATGAAATTTTTTTTTTTTTTTATTCTTTCTCTTTCGCGACAAGTCAGAAATTCATTTTCGAAAAAAAATAATAAAAATACATTTTTGTACCTCTTGCTGTTGGCAATAGCTAAGCCAAGTTTCACAATTTTTTATCAATTATCTCGTGAGATAACAATTTTCATACAATCGATGCACGAAAATAAATGTATTTTGCATTTAAAAGTTTGGTCGCTTTGCGGCACGTGTTCATATCAACATTAAGAGCTCAAACTTTACAGAATTTTTCTTTAATATATTCGAAAGGATTCCTGGGGGCGTCTGTATTGAATTTCAAAAACACCTCGCTCTTCTTTTATATAGAAAAAAAAATAAAAATATGAGACCGACCCATTTTTACGATTCGGGTGATTCTTCGATTTACCTAGCAATTTTTTATATGGACTAATAATATATGTGTATATTGTATATATATGTATAGATCGTTCGGTGGAACGACACCTGACACCAGTTTTGATCAAAGCCCCGGTACTAAAGCAATGCGGGTAAATATTAGCCAGTTTCCATGAGGAGGGTAGATTTCTATCACATATATCAACTGACAGTTACTGGTAGTTAATAGGTTTACCTACTTTGCCTCGACAGGTAACAGCTTCCGTTAAAGGTGTGTAAATACAACATCGTGCGTTTACTAATATCGTTTTGTACCATACCTATATACCAATTCGTACACAGCTACAGCTTGTAGTTGGAAAATTCACTGGTCAAATAATATCAAAGCTGCATGGGGTTGAAAATTTTTTCCTAATTTTTAAATAATTTTTCATCGTTATTCTCAGTCCATAAAATTTAGTGCATATTGAAGAAGGAAATACCAATCTACGTCGTTTTTCACGTAATCTTTGAGAAATATAAGGGATAAAGTGAAGGAATATGTTTTTTTTTTTTTTTCTCTAGATTTTTCGACAGAAAAAGCAGCAGCTTAAAATCGTTGCATGTATAGGTACTTAGATAGGTTGGTAGGTGGGTACATACATACGTTGTTATACTCGAGGCTCTTTTGACGACGAGCCCCTGCAGAGGTTACCGTGTATGGGGTAATATTTTCTCATTTCTAAAATCCCCTTGACCCTTTCGCTCTATGAAATTAAGATCAAAGCGAGTGGCTCGTTGGAGGCTGCTGGATGTTGGATGGTAAAGGGTGCAGAGGAAGGGTGTGCTCACAGGAACAGACTCTAACATGGGGTAGGTAGGTAGGTAGGTACAATTTCGTACGCAACACTTGTCCTCCCTATACCGAGCCCCTCGCAATACGACCTAAAAATCCATACATACGTAAACGTATATGATAAATACGTATGCATACGAGTACGTATTTATATCTATACTTGCGGCTTTGCTCTCGAATTTGGAAAAAAAATCAATTTTACCTGCTAAAAAAAATTCTCAAAATTGAAAAAAAAAAAAAAAAAATTAAATAAATAAATAAATTTTCCCTCGTTCGTTCCTTTCATTTATTTATTTATTTACTTCTTTTTTTTTTTTGGTTTCTTCGGATTCTCACGGATTTCAAAAATTCTCTTTCCGAGAATAAGAAAAACGAAAAAAAAAAAAAAAAAAACAGTAAGAGTCCGGCAAAAAAAAAAAAAAAAACTATTCGACAAATTAGTCCCCAGTTTATTTTATTCATTTATTTTTTCTTTCATTCTATTCTCCGGTACCAAAAGAAAAAAAATATATATAAAAACTTCGAAATTTTGATCCTTTTTCTGTTTTTTATTTATTCGTTTAATAAATATGTATATACCTATATATTGGTTTTTTATCAGCCCGAAATAAATATTCAGACGAATCGATCGATCGGGACGTGTATTAAACCCTTTTCGAAAGGTTTCGGCGGGGGGCAGGTTTAGAGGAGCTGAATAAAAGGGGAAAATGCATTACACCTGTATATGCATAATTGAAGGGAAAAAAATTTCGAGCCGAAGGTTCCATTTTTTTTTGTCTTGTTGTTGTTGTTTTTTTTTTTTTTTTTTTTAATTTTTGGATCTTCCATTTCATTTTTGTGTTCGTGCGCGTGTGATTACCGGCGTGAAATTTTAGGATTTCTCGTTGTTTTTAGTTATTTCGTTTTTTTTTTTTTTTATCAAATTTATTTATGCATTTTTTTGTTTTGTTTTTTTTTTTTTTTTTTTTTGGTTTATTTTCGACCGTATATAAAGCAGCCTCTGCACTCCTATACGCTTCAAACCCCGTTCCATTTCATCCCCTACGCTGTCAATCAATCACTCAACTGCCTTCTGTCGATTCAATTGAAATCTCATGCTTTTTCACTTATACGTGGCTATGTATAAATATATATACATATATATATGTATACACTATATACCATATACTGCCCGCCTATGTTTACATACGATTTTTATATGTATTCAGGGTATATTATACAGGTACGTGTATACGAAAATTTTTCTCTATCTCTTCGAAACGAAAATAGACATAGAAAACAGAAGAAAAATCAACCCAAAAAAAAAAAAAATAGTATATGAAAAAGTTAGAGAAAAAAAATAAAACATTATATATACAACGATAAGATATGTATACGTATATACATATAGTAGGAGGAAATATATAATTAAAAGCGGTTAGCCAGCTAAGAGAAAGTAGAAGCAGGTATAGTAACGGAATTTTTTCTTTTTTTTTTTTCCAAATTTAAAATATATATTCAACTTGTCCTTACCAGCGAGCTCCGTACTTATATAGAGCACGAGCTTTAGCACAGGCATTAGAGAGATAGAGAGCGAAAGAGAGAGAGAGAAAGAGAGCGAGATAGATAGCTGCAGGTAAAAGGAATTATGGTGATTGGATAATTAATTGAATTCTAAAAAGAAAAAAAAAAAGAAAAGAAAAAAAGAAAAATAAATAAAAATGAGAAAAATGGAGATAAAAACGAAAGGAAGACAAAAAAAAAAAAAACAAAAAACAAAAAAAAATTGGAGCAGGTTTAATTAATTCAGACCCGGTGCATGTAATTAGCTAACACGTTTATGTGACCTCTCCTACTCCATATAATATATAATTATATTATATACTCGTAGCTATGTACAATATACATATATAGCTGAGAAGAAATAAAACAAAACAAAAAAAAGAGGAAATTTTCTCTCTATCAAACTTTATTTTCTTTTTTTTTTTTAATTTTTTTTTTTTCTTTCTAAATTTCTTCGATTTCATTTATTTATTTTAATTTTCTTGTTTTTTTTTTCATACATATAACACGTGAAATAATATATATATAGGTATATATATATGTATAGGTATCTATATCGTCGTGGGAAGAGAGCCATCCCGTTATTCATCCGTCATTCTGTCGTCGGTGAATAATTTTTTATTTTTATCTATTTTTTTATTATTTTTTTTTATCTCCCTCTCTCTCTCTCTCTTTCTCTCTCTGGTGGGATTCGTCACGTATATATATATATATATATATATATATATATATATATATATATATATATATATATATATATATATATATATATATATATATATATATATATATATATATATATATATATATATATATATATATATATATATATATATATATATATATATATATATATATATATATATATATATATATATATATATATATATATATATATATATATATATATATATATATATATATATATATATATATATATATATATATGTGGGAAGTATCACATTAATGTACTTGGCGAACGGTTTTTGCACCAGAGGTGCTTTTGGGGGGGGATTTCATTACTTTTTGTACCATCTCGATTCGTACTTAGTCTTGTTCATGATGAATTGTATAAATTTTGATCCTGTAAAAATTGGTTCAAGGTTTAAAAAAGGTTTGTGGCACTTGATAAGAGTACGTATGAATTTTTATGGATTTTTATTAAAAACGTTCAGACGTTAGCAGCTGATCCGATATATGCGGAAATCGACAATATCCGTGTTTCAATTTAGCATAACTCGAAAACTATACATCTCACAAAAAATGTTAGGTATAAAAAAGTTTCAGTTTGAAGTGATGACTAGGCGATGGCAGACAAAAAAATATGGGGGTTCCGGAAAGTTGAAAGAAAATTATAATTATATATAAAATTAGTTTTGAAAATTTCTCAACAACCATACGTTTTTTATTGCTCAAAATTTCAGAGAATATTCCTTTATAGTGTAAAAAGAATGGGTATAAATTTTATCGTGGTGCTAGATTTCGTCTAGGAGATATGAATTTTTTACTGAATTCATTTCGAACCAAAAATACAACTTTTTCAGCACTCTGCGAAATTGAAGGAATGAAAGTACAGATTATAAAGTTCTGTTTATTTAACGGTTTTTAAAGATTTTATCAGTCGATACGAAGTCCTTGTGATACAAAGTTTTTGTTGTTGGTTTTTTTTCGAAATAAATTCAGTAAAAGATTCATATCTTCTAAGCTAAAACTGGCTCTATAATAAAATTTATGCACGTGCTTCTTACACTAAGGTACCGAAGGGTAATCAGGCCTAGAGTATAATGAAGCCTATCTCAAAAATACTGGACTTACAATAGTGTGAATGTATTAGTTATTAAAGGGAACATAAAAAATGAAAATTCACAGCTAACACCAATCCAGTATAAACTATATCCTTAATACTTCTTATTACATTATTATTAGAAAAGTGCGGATAATAAGGCCTATGTGCATCGCATAGTAAAGCCTGTTCCTTCTTCAAAGTCAATCTTGTTTGGAAATATCATTCTTGTACAAATGATATACCTAATATAAGTATAAATTGATGAGTGCTTACACTTTAAATCTAATTAGAAAATTATTCATAATGGTTTCATGGTTTTCCGAAAAGATGAAAAAGGCTTAGGCCTTGAGAAACAACCCAGGCCTTGTTAAGCATTATTTTTTTTATATTATAATCAAAATTACGAGGCATAAAGACATATTATTCATTGAAATGTATGTTTGAAATTATAAAAAGCAACACTTGCCACCTTCATGAGATAATTATCTTTAAGTAAAAATGATATAAAGCAATTTGAAATAAGGTGGGCCTTATATGCCTCAAGTGCATTAAATAGAAGAATATTCTCTGAAACTTTTAACCCCAAAAGACGTGGTTATTGAGAAATTTTTAACACTAATTGTAGTATAATTTTTTTTTCAACTTTACGGAACCCCCAATATTTTTTGTATGTCATCACTTTGAAGTTTACTTCAGGCTGAAACTTTTTTATACTTCGCATTTTTTTGTATGATGTATATAGTTTTCGAGTTATACTCAATTAAAACTCGATCCACGACGCTCGCTGTTTGAAACGTACAAATTTCCTCATTCATCTATGGGAAATCCATGGGAAATTTCGCTATAATCTTTTCTCCGTGTAAAATCGCCACATAGGCCGTAGAGCTCTCATGCGGGTATAGAGAGTCGACCGAATCCCGCGCCGCGCGTTAAAAATTCTTCTTAATGTACTTGGCGCGAGACTCTTGATTTAAAAATTTCCCGCCTGATAGGCTACTTGGGGGTTATACGCGCGCCACGGCGTGGCTACTTCGTTCCGAGCGGTACTGGCAACACTGCTGGATGGCGACGACGACGACGATGGAGACGGAGAGGACGAAAATTCTTGATCGAATTGAGCATTTCGGTAAATCGGAATATTATATCTCAGCTCTCCGTCCACCGATTGCATAAAAATTGGGCTTAAATGAAAGCTATTTGAAGCCATATTCGGAGATAAATATTTGAATCTCGTGTGTAACTCGAGTCAGAAAATATAAGGATAATACAATCGCCGTATAGGCTGTAGAGCTCTCATGCGGGTATAGAGACTCGGGTCGAGTCTCGCGCCGTGCGTTAAAAATTCTTTTTAATGTACTTGGCGCGAGACTCTACCGAGTCTCTTGATATATATATATATATATATATATATATATATATATATATATATATATATATATATATATATATATATATATATATATATATATATATATATATATATATATATATATATATATATATATATATATATATATATATATGTATATGTATATATAAGGGGCATTCCAAGTGAAACCGAGGAGTCATTTCCCTCGGGTCATCAGATCCTTGCATAACTTTTTTTTTCGCATTCATTCCACTTGAAAAGTAGCCCAATTTTTTTGCAGAATTTTCTCGCTACTTCTTCAGGTGGCGCGACGATCGTTTTGGTGTATAAAAGGGTTGACTGAAAAACACCATTTTTTAAATTCTGAAATTTTTTCCACAGATCCTGGGTCATAAATAAGTAATATCTATCATGATTAGAAAGTGGGATGCGGCTGCCTCATATTTTTTTTCATAATTTTTATTTTTCTCCAATTTCTAAAACGAAAAAAAATAAATTTCCAATGGTCCTCGCAGAAGTGAAAAAAAAAAGAAAAATAAAACATATCTTCGAAAATTTTGATTTTTTGCATATTTTTAGAACTTTTATATTGAAAAAAAAAAGATTTTTCTCATTTATTTCGGAAAATATGCAAAATATCAAAATTTTCCGAGACATGTTTTATTTTTATTTTTTTTTTCACTCCTGCAAGGACTATTGAAAATTAATTTTTTTTTTCGTTTTAAGAATTAAAAAAAAATAAAAATTAATAAAAAAAATATGAGGCAGCCGCATCCCACTCTCTAATCATGATAGATATTACTTATTTATGACCCAGAATCTGTAGAAAAAAATTCAGAATTTAAAAAATGGTGTTTTTCAGTGAACCCTTTTTTACACAAAAACGATCGTCGCGCCACCTGAAGGAGTAGCGAGAAAATTCTGCAAAAAAATTGGGCTTCTTTTCAAGTGGAATGAATGCGAAAAAAAAAGTTATGCAAGTATCTGATGACTTGAGGGAAATGACTCCTCGGTTTCACTTGGAATGCCCCATAAATATATAGGTAGTACATATATACCTATCTGTATAATATTTTTATATTGAAATCCATACAGGGCCAATAAATCTATCAAATTCCTCTCAGCATCGCTGCTGCTGCTGCTGCTGCTGCTACCTACTGCTGGTGGTGTTGGTAGTGCCGTTGCATCGTATCGACTACATATAACCCTCCCTGGGTGGGGAAGGGGTTGGTTGAGGGATAAAATTTTCGGCAATTCATCGCCGTGACGCAGGAAAAAAAAATGAAAAAAACAAAAAATAAAAAATATATAATAAAAAATCTCTCGGCTATACCTGCAGTACAGAGCTGCTGGCCTATGCTTGTCTGCAACTACTAAAATACCCAGCGCAATTTTTGCTATACTATAAATATGTATTATACATATATGTGTATATATATATATTTTTTTTTCTCTTTATTTTTCTCTTATTTCTCTTTTCCGTTTATTTACGAAATACTTTACACAAAATTCAGCGAATCTCTTTTTTTTTTTTTTGTTACTACTCTGTAATCTTATCTTTTCATTATTATTCATTTATTTTTATTTCTTCTTCTCCGATTAACAATTCGTGATGAAAAAAAAAATGTCTCGTCGAAATTGGGGTAAGAATTTGAAAAAGAAAAAATAGAACGAAGAAAAAAAAACTCTGAAAAGTACGAAAGAGTATCAAGGAAACAAAAAAAATTCAAGGTCAGAATAGAAATTTCAAATTGCTGAATTCGGGCACAAAATTTCTCGTACATATATGTATATATGCATATTTTCCCATAATACATGCCTGTATATACCTACATATATATACACACACGCATATATATGTATATACATGGAAAATATATTTTTCGCGAGTCTTCTGAATCTGGCGTGACAAATGTACGTTACATATGTATTGTGGTGTATCCACGTGTATATATATGTATGTATATAGGACTTCTTATAAGTAAGTGTGTATATGTATATAATATGTATATATACATATATACATATTATATACTATACGTATGTTATATTACGGAAATTGAAAAATTTTTATCACAAAGGATATCGGACGAAAGAAGAGAAAGAAAATAAAAAAACGAAAAAAGAAGTAGAAAAAAAAAAACGTTATTTCCGTTATATACAAACTCTTAGCTATAACGACCGCAAATGTACATATTACCATACATACATACATATGTACATATATACCTATACGTACCAAATACCTGTACTATATTTAAATTCTATGTACGTATATTCAATTTATCGAAGTTTTCGTCATTTATTTATTTATGTATTGATTTTTTTTTTCTTCAATTTTTCAATGAAAATTTATTTACTCACATACCTATATATGTATATACATATATATATTTTCTCATTATATAATCTCCAGCTGCTGTTATTTAGACCGAAATTGTTTATATCACAACCTATACATTAGGGTGTGTCACAAAAAAAAAAACGTTTCCTGGCTACGTTTCTAACGGATAGTTCTCGTCAACACGAAGAGATTCCCCGCTCGAAAAAATTCGTATGTCAAGGCTAAGTGATTCCGAAACTTTTTTTTAAGTTTTTTGGTTGTAGAGTAAATATCACATTTTATTATTTTTATAATTTTGATTTATTATTTTTTTTCGGATACAGAATTTCTGAAATTGTTTACAAGTCAATATTTTTTTTTGAAAAATATTGATTAACTACAAAACTATGCGAATTGACACGAAAATAGATTTTTTTGTGTGTTAATCAAATGGAAAACTAAAAAAAGTTTCGGAACCACTTAAGCTTGACGGAGAAAAATTTCACTATGTGGGATTCTTCTTCTTGATAAGACCTAGTTACTTGAAAAGTAGCACCATGAAAATTAAAGCAAAAAAGTCAAACTGACACACCCTACTATACATACATACATACAATTTTTTTAATCGTTTTTTTTTCTAATTTTGTTTTACTTGGTCCTGCTTGATCCTCTCTCTCTTTCTCTCTCTCTCTCGCTGCGTGTGAAAATGTATATATATGCAGTGTATGCATGTGTGAAGAATAGTAGAGAAGAAAGAGGAGAGGAGTGAAGAGAGAGAAGATAGATATAGAAAAAGTAAAAAAAAAAAAAAACTTGAAATGGAAGAAAACACAACACCGTAACAATGAAGGAATGAGGCTGACGTACATACATATATGTATATACATATATCTGTACATATATGTATATACCCATCTATGTAGGTCCTACTGTGTTCAAGTTTCCAGCCACCACTACCGCCTTTCCACTTTGCTAATTGGAAAATCACCCCTCGATAGATGTCTATATATATATATGTATATATATATATATATATATATATATATATATATATATATATATATATATATATATATATATATACATATATATATTGTAGATATATACATATATAAATATATAAAGGTACCTTATGTTAGTCTGACTACTGGCTCCACACTTCGCCATTTATATGTATCCAGATACACTGCAGCTATAGTATAGCTATACTGCAGGTTAGAGAACGGGATTTCTAAGTGCAGAAATCGACTCTGCAGTTAGGATTCGTAAAATGGAAAGAAAAAGAAGAAAAAAAAAAAAAAAAATTAAAAATTCACTCCATTCACTCGAGTACGTATATCGGGGTGGTCCTTATTTAGGATTTCAATGAATTTTTCTTACGGCTGAAACCTCCAAATAATCTCCAAACTGCAACTCGATGGAAAAATCCCTTAAAAAAAATTTCAAACTTTTATATCAACCTAGTCGAATCTTACCGAAAGGAG
The DNA here is from genome assembly GCA_949628255.1 of Macrophya alboannulata. Taxonomy (NCBI): domain Eukaryota; kingdom Metazoa; phylum Arthropoda; class Insecta; order Hymenoptera; family Tenthredinidae; genus Macrophya; species Macrophya alboannulata. The sequence goes on from OX451207.1 coordinate 21,941,920, forward strand.
GATAAATTTTGGCTTTTAAAATCACCCCGTTTTTATTTATTTTTTTTTTTTATTTTTTACTTACTTGTTGCAACTTTTCTATTCTTCTTCTTCTTCTTCGAAATTTTTGTCTAGCATTTTACCTTTATTTGTATTATTTTTCGATTTAATTTTTAGAACATAGAAAGCTCAGGGTATCAGTAACTGATCTATGCGCAGTGTTTCCTTTACCTTTTCTACTACTTCAATTTATGTAATTTTTTTGATTTTTGATTTTTTTTGCTCTGTCGTTTTTTGCCCGTATACGTAGAGTTCGGATAAAGGATGGCCTCCGACTTACGAGGCGATATATAATATCCGGATTTTTCATATTTGGTTCATGCAACCTGCAGGGAAGGGCAGCTGGGGTGTAAAAGTTGGGACATAAATTCACAGTCCGGATCGTTGCAGACATGTAGACGCGAGCTGCCCCCGCAGCTCTATATGCTGCCGCGGGCCCACGGGGCGACCCCGAAAGCGAAAATAATGTAGCGTCGAGGTTATATTATCCAAGAAATATATATGTACGAAACTTGCACCTACTTATCCAGCTCATACCTTTACCATCTATGTAATACATACGTATGTACGTATATATACCTATAACCAAAGTTTAGACAACCGCGATGCACTCTGGTATCCACTTTTCTTTCATTTTCATTTTTTTTTCTGTCTCTTCTTTTCTCTGTTCGGATATGGAAGAAGGAATTTTCAATCCAACTGTGATACGTTCTCATAAAATAATAAAATACAATACACCTATATATCGTTTCAATTTATTAGTTGCTCGGATTGGCGGGTATCAATTATATACGCTTGTACCGTCGCTATCTAGCTACCTATTCCCTGCATCCTCTATACCCTTTAAAGCGATGGAATCGCGTGGAGAGGAGGCACTCGAAATTTCAATCAGTTTAGATTGCTCGATATTTGATTCGTACCTATATAGGGTATAGTTGGCAGACGTAGGTAGGCAGGTATACACCTAACTATAACCCAACCTGTAACCTGCAGGGTACAAAATTTGATTGAGAATTTAGCAATTCAAAATTTTCTCATTAACGTATTATACATATGTGTATAGAAAACAAAACTCAACTTCCTTCTCATGAGAATGTTTCTCCAATTTGCGGAAAAATTAACTGACGATTAATATTTTTAGGATAAATTAGTTGCACAGATTCTTGAATATAGTAAAGAATATTTTTGCTTATTTTTTGTTCACTTTGTTGACCAGAAATTTACTTCCGGTTTTACTCGAGTGCAGGGCGGGTATTCACCTATGCAAAAGCATATTATTATTACGGGGGGGAAGATAGAAACTGGGGAATTCGAAACCACTGGAATAACTTCACTGTTATAACCCCAATATATATTTCAGTAGAATTGGTCCGGATATAATCCGGCATCCGGGCATCCGTGGCCTCAAAATCCCCAAACCCCGAAAACCCTGGTTTCACCCCTTTTGAACGCCGCGAAACTATCCCTCTCTCTCTCTCTCTTTCTCTCTATCTATCTGTCTCTTGAATTTCTAGTCCTGGGAAGAAGAGTGGCAGGAATCGTTTTGACCATAAATTGGAAATTAGATTTTTTTGTAACACAGAAAATTTATCGTAGGAAGTAAAGACATGCATCATCAACTTGAAATTAGTTTTTTGATTATATCTCGAGAACCGTAAATGATATCGAGATAGAAGTATACATCAAAAATGAAGTTTAATAAATTCCCTATAAAAAAGTTCCTATGCATTGTTATCGTATCTTCATCGGTTCACCTGTATTTTCAATTATAATATTTAAACACTTATCAGTTACTGTACAGCGGAAAACTTAGATAATTTCAGGAGTGTTTGGATTGAACGTTGAAATACAGCCAAACCAATCAAGATACAGTAAAAACGTATTACATCTTTTTGATCGGAAATTAAACCGACTTTAATTTCAATGATTACCATGATCTTGATATCATAAACGGTTCTCGAGATATCATCGAAAAACTGTTTTGGAGTAAAAGTTCATATAAATAATACACGTTGACCGCATCTTTCCTCCAGTTTTGTGTATTCTAATTTTTTTTGCTCACCTCTATTTCGCTAAACTGGAACAAAAAAATTGACAAAGGGCATACTAGTGCCCTTAACGAAGTACGAGGTAAAAGAACCCCAATACGTATCTCGTGCACCTGTATTTCTCGAGAAGAAGAGAGAGAGAGAGTCCGTAGCCATCCGTCTGGATAGACGGTTAGAACAATGCGAACTGTTGTTAGAAGTTTGGGGGTAGACAATGGGTAGATGAAACTTAGAACAATGGTATACGACGCAGGGGGCAGTTCTATACAGAGATTCTGTACATGCATGCATAGGTGGGGTAGTTCGTGTATCGTAGATGCTATAGGTACATACGTATAAAAAGAGAGAGAGAGAGAGAGAGAGAAAGAGAAAGGGACTGACTGGTCCGAAGTTCTCGAAAAGGGTTGAAACTACTGAACGAGAGGTTTAGCCCTCTGAAGGGTGAAGGTTCATTAAGTTCATTGAGAAGTTAAAAGGGGAATGGGAGAAGGAAATAAGAGGTACCTGTGCCCCTCTTTCGACCCAGGTTAATAATTAATCGAATGATCTTGACCTTTTGTCTGATAATTTTCCAATCTTGATTGCAGGTCGATGTTCAGAATTTTGAGAGTTTCGAAGGGTCAGAATTACGATTTGATTTGCAACGTTTTCGGAGTTTTTTTTTTCATTTTCAAAAACTGCGAGATCGGTGATACTAAAAATCGGAATTCTTTCCTGAAAAAAATTGTCCAAGAATATCGAAAAAAAAAGAAAAATTGCAGTTTTTTTTTCTCATTTTTCCTTTTTTTTCCTTCTTCTTCTTCTCTTCAACTAAAATGTACGTATACACATGTATACCTATAATAATAATAATTTTCATCATGATACGTACGTACGTCTATTCTTCAACGTAGATGCATTGAAAATTCAATCTTGTCAAACTAATTCAAATTTTCTTTGGCTTCTCCGATATTTCATTTCATCTTATTATTATTTTTATTCGTTCTTCATTTTTCCAGTAACTTAGAATAGGAGTACTATTATTTTCCATCATCTTTTTTCATCATACTTTTCTATTCAAACTTCTTTCCTACTTCTTTCTTTTTTTTTTTTTTAATCTTTCTTCTTTCTCTTTTCGCCTTGATCGTTTCTTCATGTCAATTAATTACGAATCTAAAATATCTAAAATACTCACGTTTTGAAAAGAAATGAAACGAGTTCAAAGAAACCGAAAAAGCCAAGATGAAGAGGAGACGAAATAATCTGAAGGACTCAAAGCGTCCCTCTTTAGGGTAAGAAATTAGTGATTTTTTTTCCAGTTAGATAAGCTCGGGTGAAGTAGAAGAAGAACTTGATAAACTGATCCGTGATCGTCGGTAGTCGTTGAGGAAAGTAAAGGAAAGTAAAGGAAACTGGTGGACGTCGTTTTACTCGAAATATAAACTCGGTTCCTTGTCAAACTTTCAAACATAAACATTTGGATTTCGATTTCAAAAGATCGAGAAAACTTTTCGGGGGTTTCAGGGAGGCAGACAGCCAGCCAGCCAGGCAGGAGGTCGATCTCGCTCTTATGTATTCGAGTTTACATAGATTTTTCATTCAGAATATTAATTGGCAAGAGAAATTCACTGAAATTTTCCTTTCCATCTCTCTCTCTCTCTCTCTCTCTCTCTCTCTCTCGCTTTATTTATCACTTTAATTTTAATACAAAATGAACTCGACTCCCTCTAATTTATTTATTTATTTTTATTGTACATTTTCCTCTTTTTTTTGCTCTCTTTCTCTTCTTCTGCAGCTTCTCCTTTTCGTTTTTTCATCTTATTTCATTTTATTTTACGATGGAATTTCAATTACGAATTAAGTGTGTACCTACCTACCTTTTCCTACCTTTTCCTACCCTGGAACCAACCAACTTTTAGGAAAGTATAGGGGAGACGGTTATACCTACCTACCTACCTATCTACCTACCTGAAGGAAGAAGCAAGGAGGAGGAGGAGCCGATGAATTCAACCCCCTTCGTGAAGTGAATTTTTAAAGGGAATAATAATAAAATAAAAAAAAAAGAGATAGAAGGAAGAAAAAAAAATTGGTGGATCGTCCGAAAGTTTTCACCTCTTTCCAGGGCCAGGTATACATAGCTGGGATGAAAAACTTTTTCCAAAGTGTCTATATGCATGTATGTATGTACATATATGCTGAAGAAACTGATATAAAGAGAATGGAGAAATAATTTTAATAATAATGTAAATTTCGAGCTTATAAATAAATTAGAAATTCTCACAAAATTTTCGATTTTATTTAAATAGAGGCGAAACTAATAGAGATACAGAAAAAAATGTACGATACTCTTTTGTAGATAATTTAATAAGCTTTATTTTATATAGTCAACTTTATCTTGATATCATTTACGGTTCTCGAGATATAATCGAAAAACTGTTTAGACATGGAGAAAATTTTGTCAGATCAGTCGATCCGATTTTTCTCAGATCGAGTTTTATTCTTAATTTGTTTTTCTAGTAGATCCGGATCCTGAAAACGATCCTCGATTTCTATTTTATCGAAAATTTTCCGGACAAAATTCGTTTCACCATATTATTTCGATGCGGAGAAAAATCTCTTGGCGATATTAAAATTTTCTACGGATTGTGAAAAATAAGAAAAAAAAGAAAATTGATACGAGGGAATGGATAATCCTCAAGGATTAACATGTCGAAGAAGATATCAGATATATACATCTATACATTCTCAGTTCCTATTCTTTAAACTTATGGAGCTATATAAGGGTATAATAAGAGGTGGAGGTAGAGGCAGACGACGGTTAGACTTAATCTCGGATTAAGCCTCGGGTTAAGCTTCATTAAGCCAGAACTAAACGCCGCTTGAATCTTCAGTCTCCCTGCCCCGTTTTATCCCCCTTTTCCACAAGCTGACATGGACAACCGTATCGATTACACCTTAACCTAAGGCATGAGGCAAACTAAACTCTCGCTTCCTCTTTCACTTCGCTTCTCTTCACTCTGCATTCGACGTAGGTATGTACAGCTGGCTACTAGTAGCTGCTTTTACTTCGTATCTCTAAGTACGTAACGAGCTAGATCGCCTGACCAAACACCCGACGATACCCATCTCCTCTATATGCTTTCGGAAAAACAACCCCTGGTCGCTTTTCCTCCCCCCTTAACTTACATTTTCTGTCAGCTTTCCTCGCGTTAATGGTCAACTTATAACTTTACACGCCCGAAAATAACCTGATGAAGAAGTTTAAAAAAATATACATATGGGGCATTCCATGCTAATTGTCAACCAGCCTGTGATCCTGAACATTTTACAATCCGTTCAGATTTTATTGCACGATAAAAAACTCACCTCAAAAACAACCGAAAATCCGAGAAAAAAAAATTAGAAGACAAAATCTAAATCGTTGTTTGTCACAGAATTTTCAAAAATTAGAAAACTGGGATTCTTGAAATAACTTTGACAATTAAAGAAGGAAAAAAACTTTTTTTACTTTTCTTTCAAATTCGTCATTTACTGTGACCGTTGATTTTCGCAAAAACAATAATTAAAGCAGACCGTTTTCTTTGACTCAAATTTTCTCAAGCCTGAAAAACTGTATAAGAAAATTATAAATTTTTTTTTTTGAAATCGTAATCGTGTACACAAGGAAAAAGAATAAGATTAGGAAAGAAAAACGACACCGTTTGGTAAAACGTCACTTTGCCAAGCAGAAAAAAAAAAAAATCATGGGATGCAAAAAGGAAATAAAAGGAAACGATTTCATCAATTCCGAGCCAATCAACGTCGAACTTTTTCCTCCTCTAGTCGGTTCTTCTTCGCTTTTTTTTCACATCAAAATCGAGCCACCCCTCGATAAAAAAAAATGGAAAAAAAATTCTCGAACCTGGAACATTAAAATAAACAAATATTGAAAAAAAATTGAACCTGCACTGGAAAATGGGTTTTCATATTTATTCATTTATTTATTTACTTATTGATCTATTAATTTATTTATTTATTTATTTATATAAAATTTCGAGAATTTATAGACATATATATTTTTTTTTAATATACGTGTATAGCTTATCTACAAATACCTAAGCAAATTCTATTTAAGTAGGCTTCTATAATCCGTCGAGTAACCAACTATACTCCTACGGTTGGTATATGTACTCAGAAAGTCCGGCAGAAGCCATCGGTGTTGTCGGACTTGTCGAAGCTTACCTCAAAGCTAAAGTAAGCAAGACTTTGATTGCATAACGAATTAACAGACGCCGTACCGTACCTTACCGTACCCCACCGCGTCGTGTCGGTTCGTTTCGCGTCGCCGTTACTGCAGAGGCATTTATTTGTTCGAGGTTAAATTTTCACCGATTCGAATCTGGACTAGCCAGCCACCAACCCTTCGATTGACCGCAGAAGTTTGCTTAAACTGTTACGTCCGTAGACGAACGTCGTTTGAAAATTTCACACAAAATTTCTACCTCTAAGGTCAATATTTAACAATTTTTATAACCACTGCCAGATTCTGTGTAAAAAACCGAGACGATTTTGTATAAGAAAAAATGTTGAGGGATCGACCGTTTTCGAATTAGAGCTAATTCAAGTTGACCAATCACAGCGGATCGCTGGTTAAAAATAACGGTCGGAAGGCGCGATTCGATTGGTCGTAACTTCGAACGGTTCTAATTCAAAAACTAACAAACTCTCGAGGTTCTCGCTGATAGAAAATCGCCGGGATTTTTCGCCGCGAATGCGTCCACGAAATTTCGTGACGTTCTGGGACAAAAGAAGAATTTGAAAAGTCGTAATTTTTGGTATATAATAAAATGTAACAGGGAGTACGCGCGTCGGTTTTACTGCTATCTATACCGTAAATGGTTCCTCATTTGATTTCCAGTTTCTTGGTATATGTGTATAGGTACGTAAAGCCGATTGGGGTAGTATATGGTATATATGTATACGAGTAGGAGGGTCGCTGTATTGAAACGTATTTATTTATCCGCTCACGGAACACTCCAATTTACATGTAAGACATTTCAGAGTCGTTGACTCGCGAGACACATCCGGCAGGAAAATTTCATCCCTGTACACTAGCTCTCTGTATAGTAGCTATTCTGCGCTGCTACTGCTGCTGCTGCTGCTTCTGCTTCTGCTGCTGCTACTGCAAACTTTTGCGACAAACTAAATTATTCAACTGTGAAAACGCGATGCGGGCGGTAAAGTTGCAAACAAATGTGTGACGCAGCTCTACGCCTTTATTATATACCCCAACCATTTTGTATATATATAGAACAAGAACATATATCCACGAAAATAATAATGGAAAAAAAAAATATGTATACATATGAATAAATTTTTTTTTTTCGTCGCGTTCGTCGTACACGTCTCGGTTTACACACAAAAGTATTTTGTACATATTCGTATGTATACATGTTTGTATGTATAATTTTACATAGAATTTGATTGGTGGGATTCCATGATTTATCGTTTGAAATTTTCACTTACTACACCGAAACTAAGCCCCCCTCCTCGCACCGCCACCCCCGTTCCCACTTTCCGCCCGTGACATTTATTTGTCACACGCGGATCTCTCTCTGTCGGCTTCGTTTCTACCCCCTGTTGACACGTATTTCCATCATCCCTCTTTTTTTCTCCCTTTTGTAACCCCTACCATTCCCGCTTTGTATCTCACTCTTTCCCTAATAAAGTATTATTCATTTATCTCTTTCCGTCCGTCACCTCCGTTTCACGACACCTCCGTGACGACGCCCCCGTTCCATCAGGATATTTTTACTTAAATATAATTCGCTTTTTTATTCGGCTTTAAACGCCCCTGAGTACCTCTTTGTGCGTCAAATTAATAAACGACATAATCCTTGTACAAGAAAAAAAAAAAAAAAAAAACGGATCGGTAAAAATTAATCTCCCGATTTAATACCAGTGTGAATGTACGTAATAAACAGTTCGAGTTGCTTCTACTGCGAGAAAACGCTCTAGATAGCTTGCCCTCTGTTGGCGGAGGAAATGAACGATGCTGTCCTTAGCGCTGGAGGCTAAATGAATTGATGAACGGTGTTTGATAAAACTTTGAGTAATTGAAAAAAAAATAAATGGAATAAATTTCTCGTTCTTTATCTTCCTCTTCTGATTTTTTATTTCTCTGAAGAGAAAGGGCGCAAAAAAAAAAAAAAAAAGAAAAAGAAAAAATGAGAACAAAAAGATAACATCACGAGTGTACGTAAAGTAGGTAGTTGGTACGTAGATATGAAGGTACCGAGGAGGCGTGCTGCTTTACAAAGTCTATGGTCGTTCGTATATTATAGCGTTTCATGTCGTGCTCGTAAATCTCCTATAATATTAACACGCCACTCTGTCCCGTTCTCGCTCTTACCATCCAGAACCATCCATCCTTTACTCGCTCATTATACTCGTCTCAAGTATTTGCCTGAGCGTCGCGACGCGACGTCGCCGTCGACGACGCTTAGGAGCCTCCTTGATGCATCGCTGCGGCATCCGTCCACAGGATCTTGGCGTATTACTTTTTCTCAGCCTGAAGAGAAAGAAAAATTTTTTTTCAGATAAAAAAAATACACACTATATACAGGTAATTTAATTATCAATAGAAATCAACTAATTCTTCGTTTCTTCTGATCGAATATTCCATCCCTATTTGTCAATTTAATTTCGGAATTTTCGAACTGTTTATAAAAAATTATTCTCTCATTGGCAGGGTATCGCCTATACACATGGTTTCGCAATTGTATAGGGCATTCCATGCCAATGAGACGATAATTTTAGTTAAATTGTGTCAAGCGTACTGCATATTTTTTAGCTTCAGAAACTGCAACGTTTTTGACTATACAAGGCATATCCCGTGCCAATGTGACATTCGGTATCTAACCTAATTTTTTTTCTTCCATTTCCCACTGCGACTGGAATGTCTCGTACAGGTAGGAAGTCAACAATTATTCTCCTCGTACGTATGTACGTTCGTTCGTACATACATACTAGAGCGTAGAATTACAGCATAATTTAAAGTCTCAGCAGCGTTGTCGTCGTTCTCCTCGTAGTCGTCGTACAGTTGGGTAGGATGGGGTTGGGGGAGGCTTCGTTTCTTTATACACCGAGTACCGACTACATACTGGAGCTTCTCGTAGTTCTGTGAATGGGTTTAACAAAAAATAGAAAGAAAAAAAAATAATAATAAAAAAATACAAAAAATGAATACAAAAAATAAAATGATAAAAAAAAAAAACTTCTAATAAAAACGAAAATAGGCCATCCCCTTACTCGCTTCTTTCTTTCTCTCTTATACACATACGACTATTTATAGGAATACACACTCGGTTTTCAACTACTACATACGTACACAAGCTAAAGACGACATGTCGAACCGACAGTGAAATAATTCTGGCTATTAATTAAAAAAAAAAAAAAATGAAACAGAAAAGAAGAGAAGTTAAAACAAAATTAAAAAAAAAAAAACTGAATTCCGAAACGAGAGAAATACTAGGAGAAACTTTGTCACCGTTTTTGGGACTTTCAAAGTCGGACTATTTTCGTTTATTTTTTAAAAAAATTCAAATTTTGTGCGGTTGAAGAAAAAGTATTAGAAATAAATAAAAAAATGGTCGCCTTATGAATGAAAAATTAGGTCAAAATTTTTTTTTTTTTTTACACAATTTTCATAAATTTAAAAAAAAAACTATAGACATTTGGAGGTTCAGAAAATCTGACCGGAAAATAATTGTGACGATGACCGCGATCCAGGTCAGCCGAATTACCTACTTCTTCTTCTTTTTCTTCTTCATTTTTCGACTTTTTTGTGTTTTTTTTTTTTCATTTTTTCCTCAAATATTACCCGAATCGATATTCTCCAACGATCCTGGCTGCTTCTCCTCGTATGTATGTATGCTATATAACCTGTAATACACATATATATCTATATCTATGCATCGTTCTCAACTATTTCCTGTACTCCGAGCACGCTTACTCATAGACTTCACGAACCATTCTATTCACCTCATATCTTGTTTATACACGCCTTACTCTCACGAGCCTCTCCCTATCTCTCCCTCTATTTTTCCCTATTTTTTTTTTTTTTTTTACGATTTTTTTTTTTCATTGCTTTTTTTTCTCTATTTTTTCAACCCCCTTGCATCCCAGGGTGGTGAAAGAATTCCGATTTAGAACCTAGATCCGGATTTGGAAATGATACCAACCTGGGCTGTTAATATGATCAAAAAAAATTTCAGAAATTCTCGATCTTAGATTTTTTTTCGTTTTTGGAACAATTTTCTCGACTTTTTCTTTCTTTTTCCGATCCCGGCTTTTACATGTATGCAACAATTTTTATTTTTTTTTTTTCTCTTGCAGGGTATATGTACGCGGTGAGTAGGTACATACGTACGTACATACCGGGTACCGGCTGTGCTCTTATTGAAGTAACTCGAAGCCCTCTGTATTATAACCCCACCCCTCGACGGAGGGGGGTATTACCTTGGGCTAATTGTGCAATTACTTTTGCTACACTGGATTTTTCTTCTTCTATACTCCATACTGAGGACATGGTATATACCTATATGTATATATATGTATATATATATATATATATGTATAGCACATAGCCTCAAAGTGGTGGGACAATATAAAATTAAGATTAAATTGGTCTCTTTGTAGCTTAGCTTCAACGCGACGCTGCAAGGGGGTTGAATGGCTATATACATATATAAATATATATAACATATATATATAGACATGTATATAGTATATACCTGTACCCACTTCTGACGGAAGTAGAAGGGTGAAGAAAAAGAACAAAAAAATGGAAACAGAAAAAAAAGAAATATTAAAATTTACTCTTTGGGGGCCACTCGCAATATAAATCCAGAGTACATAGATGTATCTAGGATATAATACATATACATAAGTTAGAGAATATATACTTTCGTCAAAAATTTGTCTAACGAGAATCAGTTTTTTTTTTGTTTTTTTTTGGAACTTCTGGAGAGAATCACATGATTTTTGGTAATTTTTTTTTCTGATTTTGTTTGATACTATACTTTCAAGCATCTTTGACTACTAACTCATCCTTCTTATTTTCTTATCTTCTTACTCTTCATAGAGGGTAGTAAAACTACCCCTAAACTATTCGTGGTAGACGCCGTTGCTGCTGCTGCTGCTGTTGCTGTTGCTTATACTGCTAGTTCCTGATATATACCTATATACTAAAATGATGTATAAGAGCTGAGGAGCTGTATGCATGTATATGCGTTTAATTATAAATTAAGACTTTAATCATGAAAGTTTCTTACGGCTAAATTATATATGGGATGTATATATATATTTGTATATATATTTAATATACAGGGTGATCCATAATTGGTAACGAATATTTAACACAAGGGGTTTAAAAATCCTCGTCAATATCGCAGGAATCGAAATTTTCTAAGCCATTTTTATTCATTTACTTATTTTTTTGTTCTTAAAATTCGAAAGACGAAAAAATTTGGAAAGACGTCATTAAAATTATATTACTTTTTTTATTTTCTCCTTGTTCGAAAAAAATTTTTTCACGCAATAAAGAAGAAGAGAGCCGAGACGAGACAGCGAAAAAATTCTCTCCTTTCTCCCTCTCGTGGGTTTGGATCGGAATCTGGGGGTTGGGGATTCGAGTTTGGGGTGTTACGACCACATTTTGTTCTTCGCCCACTTTTTTTCTCCACCCACCTTTCTTATTTTTGCCCTGGCTTTTTAGACTTGCTGTATTTCTCGTGTGTATGTGTGTGTATGTGTGTGGAGTATAGGTATGTATAAATATATATACCACATACGTACATATTCCAAGAAACTGGGAAACTGGAGTCAGCACGACACAGTTCATCCCACCACGACCAACCCCCATCGCCTAACCGTATGTCACTTGTTAAATAATTCAAAGTCCGACTACCTACCCACCACCATCACTCTATACCCATGATACATACATGCATATAAATATACATAGGTATATAAGGGTCGCTGTATAAAACGATAAAATTTTTGTCAACACCGCCTCCTCGAATTCCTCGCGACGTAGGTGGGTATATTTTCAAAAAAATGGTAAGAAGAAGAAGAAGAAACAAAAAATGAATAAATAAAATGTTACATATGTAAGTATAAGTATCTATGTACAGAGCCAACTTCAAATTTTCGATTCTAGAACTAAATTTTTTTTTTTTTTTGTTTTCTTCTCAGATAAAAATTTCGGAAAATTAATTCGTTGACTCGAAAGAATATTGTCGATAAATTTTGATTATTTTTTTCTTGACAAAATTTTTCGTGTTCGTTCGGTTTTTTTCTTTCTTCGTTTGTAGAAAAAAAAAAATTTTGCAAATCTTTCGCTCATCTGTACAAAAAATTATCCATTAGATATCAAAAAAACATATGAAGAGAAAATTCTTCTCTTGGTCCCAAGTTTCAGATTTGGATTTAGTTTGTGAGTTTTGAGTTTTGAGTTTGGAGTTTTGAGTTTGGTTTGGTCAGGCGAGAGCCTGCTAGGTCCTTAATCGCGAACTCGCGTAGTAATGAACTATTAAAGCCAACCTAGAATCCCTAGGGATCAGAGCGTGTTCCTTATTTCAAAGGCAAAGCCCTGGGAAACTCCCGACGACCTCTCATCTCCAAATCTCCGCTGGCATAATTGGATTTGAATTTCCGTTATATAGTTCCCGTTTTACATCCGTCTGACCTATTCGGGTATTCTACACCCTGTTCAACGCATTCACAATTTTCCCTCTCCATCTCCACCCTTACCTTCTCTATTCTCTCTTCCTCTCTTTCTCTTACTGAGCTCCCTTTGTTTAATATTTTATTATCACTTTAAAGTATATTATTTAAACGGTTAAGGTGTTTCCACGAATTTTTAATTTCCTTGTTTCCTTCTTCTTTTTTTCTTTTGATTTTTTTTTTCTTAATTTTCTTACCAACTCGTTTGAACCCGGAATTCAGCACCTTCTTACTATAGAAGGATCTCCGTTCTTTATCCTTTTTATCAAAAATTACTTAACTCGAAATTAAAACTTTCCTTTCTTTTTTATTTTTTGCTTCGGTTCGATAAAAAAATTAATTTTCATCATTTTCAATTCTCCGGTTTAAAAAATTTTTCCCCACGATTTTAATAGAGAAAATTGTACGTCTATATCGTCAGAATGGAAAAAAAATCTGCCACGTATACTTGAATTCAATAAAAGAGTCAACTTTTTATTCAAAACTCGAAATTCCGAGCTAAATTCCAAAAAAAAAAAAAAAAAAGCTTATAATCTTTTGTTTGACGTTGAGTTTCTCGGTAGCCGTTTGAAATCGAATAGCAGCTTTTCAAACCTGCGAAAAGAAATTACATAGACCTTCAATTTGAAACCCTAAATTCAAAAAAAAAAAAAAAATAGACACGAAAGCTTAATTTTTTTTGTTTGGTTCGAGTTTCCTGAAGCTTTTCAAAATCCCATAGCAGATGGTTTAACCTACATATATCCCTATATAAGACTGCAGCAAGAAAAGAATGAATCGTAAATCAAAGGTCTGACGGACAGATGGGCGAAGGGTAGAAGTTTTGGGGGTGGCTCTGTGGGAGTAGGAAGAAAAAAAGGCGAAGAAACTCGTTGAGTAAGAATAAGAATAAGAATAAGAAGAACAAGAAGAGTAGAGAGGAGAAAAAAAATTCTAAGAAGAAGAAGTATAGTAGAGGAAGAAGAAGAAGAAGGGTGAGAGGGTAGGTTCGGGAGCTTCTGGCGTGCTCCATTCTTGTTGAATTTATCGTTTTATTTAAAGCCTACAAACGGTAACACGAACTGACATGACGTAACAACATCCCACCCCCTCGCCACCCGCCAACTTCGCTGTTTCTCGCCACTCCACTTTTCCACATCTACTCGAATTTCATCCACCCTTAATAAAAAAAAAGCACAAAAAAGAAAAAAAAACAGTAAGAAGAGAAAAATTCTCACTGTCTGGACCAGAATCTTTTTTTTTTTTCACCCCTCCCGAAGATTTCACGCTTAGACTAGGTTCGGTTATCGCAGGGTTCGTTTAGCCCTTGAAATATGGTCCGGAATATATTTTCGGACATTTTATTGACGTTTTTGTTTTTATTTAATTTTTTTCTTCAGCGATTTTGGAAGTTCTTTTTCATTTGAAAACAAAAAAATAATCAAAAATAATCGCAAGACGGGGATGAAGTGTGAAAAAAATTTGTTTTGAATACCTTCTAACCAAAATCTTCAATCTTTTTTTCTGTTTTATACAGAGAATTTAAATCCGAGGGTTTGGGGTTGGAAAATTGGGATGTGAAAAGCGGGGAGATTATAAGGGCGGTTCCTCTAGCCTTCAGGCATTTCGAAATCGAGATACGGGCGAGGGCGAACTTTTCTTGTAATTTTCACCAACCCGAGAGAGTCTCGACCGGCTATTTCTGCCCCCCTCCCTCTCTCACTTTCTCTTAAGCTATAATCCGCTTATTTAACAGCCGCCAATTAACTTACCTATAAACAAACAATTCCGACGAATTCAGAGTATCGCGAATTAATAGAAACTACGCTGTGCCGTTTGCTGTTCGCTGTTCGAGCTATTTGGTGCGGGATACTTTTCTCTCGAGTAAAATGAAACCCTCGTTAAATAAAAACAAACTGCAGCGCCTGGTAGGGTATAAAACAAAAAAAAAACGATTCTACATTCGTTCCATTCTCTTCTAATTTTACAGGATAGATGAAAAACAAAAAAAAAAAAAACCTCGATGAAAAACTGTTACCGGGGAAAGATATCCAATTATACAGAAAAACACGGTTATACTTATACTACAGTGCCCTGCGATCGAGCTCCAATCTCGAAAAGGCACTTGAAATAAGTTTTTCGAATATATCTCTTGAACCGTTGACGATACGACGATAAAAGTACACATCAAAAATAAAGCTAATCAAATTCTCTATAAAAAAGGTAATTGAAATTTTTTCCGTATCTCTATTGGTTTAGCTGTATTTCGACTCGGAATGCGCGACTGATAATTACGATTCTGGGATCAACCGCGAAATGACTGAATATGTTTGTATATTGAAAATATGGCGAAACCAATGAAAATACATAAAAAATGTATCTTACCTTTTTCATAGAAAATTGAACGAACTACAAGTTTGATATGAGCAATTATTTCGATATCGTTTACGGATCTCGAGATATCATCGAAAAAACTGAATTTGGAGCGTAAACTTTTTTCTTTTTTTCTATCGATTTTCGTCTATTCGACTTGCCGCGGAAAAATTTGACTGAAATTTCGCTAGAAAGCTGACTTTTTCTTTTTACCGCAAATTTTCATGACCCACATACATTTTTTTTTTGTCTCTCTCTTCTTTTTTACTTTTCTCTTTTTGGAAAGACAATGAAGTGATATTTGCCCCTTTTATTAGTTTGGAGCTTTTACGGGTCGCAGAGTCCCTCCAGCTCGAACTTAACGACTGGCAATTAAAAGGAAACGTAGAGCGAGACGTAGAGGCACAGTTTCGAAGGCCAACAAACCCACGTCACTATGAGACCAAAACTCTGAATTCAGGATATTGCCAGTCTGACATTTCTCTCTCGCGGAAGGTAAAATCACCCCCTAGAGCAATCACTTTCGCTTCTTTAACCCTCCCGCGTTTCCCCAACCCCGTCAAAAAGTCCTGCGGCGCAAAATCGCCCTTCAAGTAATTAGCCAGAATTAACACTCTCCACATTTATTATAGTTTCAAAAAATAAAATATCATACGGCTTCTATTTTCATCTTTCAAAGAATCTCTTTTTTTTTTGCGGTTCGTTCGTGAAGAGAAAGAATAAAATTTTTTGTTTCATAATATTCAATTATCGTCAATCTTCCCCTCAAATATTATAAACAAATTACAAATCAAAAAACTGTTTCAAAACTCGAAAAAAAAAATTAAAAATTAAATAAACATAAGACGGTGCCTAATTGAAAGATAAAAACTCGTTTCCTTATCGAAATAATTTTAAATCGGATATAGGGCGAGTGCAGGGAGTTAGGGGTTGAAGAAATTCGTCGTTTCGAGTTATTTTCTGAAATGGGGTACCTACCAGGGGGCGGGAGGGGGGTGAGAATCGACTAACGAGGTAAAAGACGTTCGTTCGTTCGTTCATTCGTTGCGGGGGAGTAAAAACTTGCAATTAGTTTAATTAAGGAAAAAGCAGCTGTTAGTCGACCGAGCTCTGCAGTAGGAAGCGAACGGGCTAGTAGAGGTATAAGCATAAGGAGCTAAATACACCGACTTCGTAAAGATTACATTGACGAAAGTGTTTTTAACGTAGCTGAGGTTTCCTATATACACACTTTACGAATCTACGTTATACCATATATGTAAATTTAATGTAAATTACTTTTCAAACACCCGTTATGCTCGGTAAATGTTACTCAACCCTTTTTCACCTCCTCGTTACGTTCACGTAATATTCCGAGTGGATGCGGTATCAAAAAACCAAAAAATAAAAGAAGTAAAAGCCAATTAGTCAACTCGAAAAGGTATATTAATAATAATAAAACTGTGCTCTGAAATCAGTTTTTCGATTATATCTCCGGAACTATCAATCGTATCGAGATAAAGGTCTATATCAAAAATGAAGATAATAAAATTGTCCGTAAAAAAGATACTATTCATTTTTTCTGTATCTGCATCACTTTTGCCGTATTTTGAGAAATAAATATCCAAAAATATTTGATCATTGAATAAAAATTGTGCGATAATTACTAAACATATTCAGGTTCAAATTACAGCAAAACTGATGGAGATACAAGAAAAGTGTATAATAACATTTTGATAGAAAAGTTAATGACCAACATTTTTTATATAGGGTATTATCTCGATATCATTTACGGTTCGGGAGATATAATGGAAAAGCTGTTTACTCGTACCTTTTTTTTGTCACTGGAGTATTATACTTTAGAGTTGAGGATTTTAATATAATATGTTTAAAATTAATCCGTAATTAACATTTTTACCAAAGTCTCGTTACTAGTTACTCGTTGATTAGAGGTAATTAATTAAGTTTAATAATAATAAAATCCATAATAATTAACTGGGGTTATTAAAAAAGCTCTCTGCACTCGCCGATGCTGCAGCAGGCGCAGCAGCAGCACAATTTACTTAAAAATTAATATACCTACATGTATATACATGTGTATATACGTATATACATATTAAAAAATACTTTTTAATACATAGAACATATTAAAAAACCAAAATAAAAAATTTTTCAACACGAATTCAGGGAAAAAATTTCCTTATCTTAGATTCGAATTAGACTTTTTGATTACTGTTTGAAATTCGGTGGGGTAACACTGCGGAGAACTCGTTCTATACTATTTGTGGTAAATTAGCCTCTCTATAAGAAGAAACTACTCGGTACCTACCTACTCCTGATTCTTTACTACTTTATACTCACCTAGTTCTTGGTCAGACCAAAACCTCTTTCTCTCTCTTTAATACCACTTAGACGCTAAGTTATCGTCTCATCTTCACGGCTTTATCTTTCTCTTTCTTTTTCTCGTTTCTATATTTTTTTTTTCTATTCTTCTCGATCGTTAGGAACCCACGATGTTTTTTTTTTTTTTTTTTGATTCTTTAAACTATTTTCGAAGGAATTTAAATGGTAATAAAATTTCAAATTTCTTGAGTTTGTTCTTTTTTTTTTTTGGTTTTTGGAAAAAGAACTAGAAAAAACAAAAGAAAATTGAGACAATTTAGAATAAAAATATGTGTATGTATATAAATTTTATTTAATTATTTTTGCTGATTTTCCGCTCGTCTTCGCTAACGATATTAATTAATAATAATATAAATTAAACTCGATGAGTATCTCTTATGAGTAATTGCAGCAAAAGCAGCAAAACTGAGGAGCAGAAGGAAAGTCAAGATTTGAAAAACAGAGTTGTATATTGAATGGGGGTCGTCTCTTCGCCTCAGCCTCCGGCTCCACCGTCTACTCGACTTTCGTCTCTTCTCTTCTCTTCTTATTCTCTTCTCTTTTGCCATTTTGCCATTTCGTTCCATTCGCGTTCGCGTTCGCTAAACGAGGAGGAATGAAATTAAAGTTAAACCAATCAGAGAGAATCAAGAATCTACGTGTAATTGAACATTCTTAATGGTGGGGATGGGGATGGGGGATGGAAATGGGAACGGGGATTGAAAGCTCGTCGGAAACCGTGTCAAAAGATCGTCTGATTTTTTTCTTATTAATTTCAAACCCCCAGCCCCGAACTTCGAACCCCAAACTCAAACCCAAACCTAAACTCAAACCCCCGACTCTAAGAAAACTCCGAATCTCCAAGAGACTCTAAAAACTCGTGTCTTCGCGTGTAAAACTTATTCAGAATTCACTTTCGCACCATCGAACCTAAAGCTTAATTATACAAAGCTTTCGAAGAAGAAAAGAAAAATCTTTCCATATGCTGATTATCAGAATCTTACGACCAAGAAACAAACTCAGTCGAAACTTTCTCAAAATTTTGGACAATTTAATTTTTTAGGAGGCTGGGGATTGAAGTTGAGAATTTTTAAAGTCCCGATAGGTCGAGATTCCGAATTTTATCCACAGTTTTTGGAAAGACTATTTCCAACATTACCGAAAATTCGCAATCATCTGAAACGAATTTAAAATTTTGAACATTCGGAACTTGAAGAAAAAAATTCAGAATTTGAACCCCTGAGAAAATATTTTCTCGCGCTCTCTCTCTGAGATGAATATTATGTACTAAAATTATGTACTGTTTATGGGTAGTCGTGATATGTATTATAATAATGCCATAAATAGGCATGCCTACCCCATACACACATATATACACCCCCTTTTCACTCCACGCTGTGTTAGAGGGGTTCCTCGTTAACCCCAGCCTAACCCCAACCCCAACCCTAAACCCTGACCTATACCAACCCCTTTGTGAACGACGCCCTGTGTATATGACGTCGGCGTATTATGGGGCAGCCCTAACTTCCTCACAGGCAACCAACCACCTACTACCTACCTACCTACCTACCTACCCTTAGGTGTATAGCCTCGATCAGAACCTTTGGGGTAATAAAGGGTCGCCCATGTCTCTTTAGTATAATTGTACACGTACATGATACCGATTTACATCCTGTAATCAGAAAATACACACATGGATTTTTGTGTTTTACAAATTTTTATTTAACTACACTTGAACTCTAAATTTCGAACCTTTGCATTGCTGTAGATAAAAAAACTGTTCCAACTACAAAAAAAAAAAATAAATAAAATCCTTGGAGAAAAGTTTTTGGAAATTATATCAAGGTCGAAAACTCAGAGAATTACTCGGACCCCCAAAATAGTTTTCTGATTCAAGAAAATCAAAACTCTTTTATTGTTGAAATTTGATAATCGCAGATTTTTTTTTTTCCTTTTTCTTTTGGATGGCAAATTTTCGCATGTACGAGGTGTGTTATTAATGATGAAGTTTGATACCTAGATCGAGATAGTCTAACATCAGATATATGATAGAGAAAAAAATATATCCTTAATAATACAACAAATACAAACCACTGGCGAAAAATCCTCGCGAAAGGATCATTATAGTGATAAAAAAAATCGCCTTTTGTAACGTACCTAGTTTAATGAATCGTCAAGTTTTCCCATTTAGATAAGACTGGAAAAAAATGTGATCTTTTTTTTCTCATGGAAAGTAGGTAGGTAGATAGGTACGTATAATTTTCGTCATCAGCTATAATGCGTATAGTCGAGATTTTATATAATAAAAACGAGAAAAAAAAAATTAAAATTATCCAAGGAAAAATCAAATGAATGGAGAGACAAATTCTCTACCGAGTTACAGCGATAAAGAATAAAAAAAAATCGAAAAATCAAAAAAAAAATCAAGAATCATATTCATTATAAAAAGACACATGTCATTCAAAATTCGAAAATTCAATTAATGTCACCTACGTCTTGATCTGTCTTTTCACCCCTTTTTTTCTAGTTTTCTTTCTTATTTTGTGTTTTCTTCTAACGCAGGGATCTTCGTTTTCATTTTTTCAACTAATTACCCCACCAAGAAAGATAAAAAAAAAAACCAAAAAAACAAAGAAACCAAAAATGAAACGAAGTAATTCAGAATAAAGAAAATGAAATGAATAAAATAAAACAAAATAAGATACAGCAAAAAAAAAAAAAACAGAAGTTGTATAACAAGAGTAATAAAACCGAGGGTGCCAGATAACTCGTTAAATTTACGTGCCAATATATTGGTCCGTGAATTAATATACAAATCAATCGAAATTAATGCGAATTAACACCAATTAATAGAATTATTTTGAATTAATATGAATTAATTTGTGACAAGTTCATATACACACTCCGATCGCTAGCTAAGCCGCGACAACTGAAACGGTGCAATACTGCCCTATGCAATTGTTTACGAGGTCTCTCGGTCCGCGCGGGAAAATAATAATCCCCATGGCAACCGATAATAACAACGCGCGTGCAGCGCATTAAAGAAGAATTTAAAGAAGAGAATCTCGTCAAGAATCGATGAAAATAAAACGAAAATAGAAGAAAATATTGAAAATCGAACGTAGATGATATATACCACGGTTAGTATATGAAATTACTCGTTCGATTTAAATCTTGTCTTTAATTATAATTGTCGAAGATGACTGTTATAGAGGTCGAAAGAACGTGGGTTAGATGTACAGGTCCAATTTGACTCTCGATTTTACATCGCGTATTAACTTTAACTAACGTGAATTATTATTAGAAATTTATTTAGTATTATTAAATTAATTCGAATTATGAGTGAATTAATTTTCAATTATAATGAATTAATTCAAATAATTACAAGAATTAAATCTATTGATTTTATAGATTAATGTCAAATAGTTCAAACTAAAAAAATTTAGCTGTTAATTCAGATTTGAGTTACATATTTGCCCCTCGAATAAAACTTTGGTTTACTGTAATATATATACCTATAGCTTCTCAGGTGAGATGGGATGGAATGGGATGAGGAAAGGGATCATGGACGGTCTTTAAAAAGAATGAGAGAGGGATGAAAAAATAATAATAATAATAATAATAATAATAATAATAATAATAATAATAATAATAATAATAATAATAATGAGAAAAGGTGTAAATGCGAAATAACCCCGAAGACCATTTGTCAAAGTTATTACCCGAGGTGGTATTGTCGACTGTTTATATAAAAGTACTTTATGTTAGTAGCCTCTGCATCCTACGCCTCGCTTACTTCCCGCCTATAATACCTATTCATACAGTATATTTATATATAAATATATACAAATATATACATGTACCTATATATATGTATGTACTCTTTTATTATATATCAACGTTTTATTTTTTTTTTGTTTGCTTTTATTCCTTATTCATTTATTTATTTATTTTGGGAGGGAGGGGGGTTGCAATTTTGAATACCGCAGACCGCGAAAGCCTTGCGGAGTGAAATTTTTTTTTTCTCGATTTTTGACAAAACACAATTTTTTCGCACAAAAAAAAACAAACTTATATATAGGTACCTATATTATATATACTATACTCGTATAGGTAAGAAGTCTACCGATTATCAGATCTTTCAAAGCTATATACTGCGATAAAGGATAGAAAAAGAACAAAAAAAAAAGTCAACCCCGAATATGTGCCCCAAAAATCGTGTCTCAGAAAAAATGCTAAAAGATTTCTCTTGCTCTTGCTCTTGCTCTATGGGTCTGTACTTAAGATTTTCAGACATTTTGGCCCATGTGGGAGGACCAAAATTTGAATACGACCAAATTAAGGACCACTTTAATTTATATATTAGTATATCGTATATAATATAATAATAATAATAATATTAATAATAATAATAATAATAATAATAATGATAATAATAATAATAATAATAATAATAATAATGATAATAATAATAATAATAATAATAATAATAATAATAATAATAATAATAATGATAATGATAATAATAATAATAATAATAATAATAATAATAATAATAATAATAATAATAGGAATCTCTGAATTGGCGTGCAAGTTTCCCGCAGCATATCATCGCAATAATACCGGTATATACTATGTTTACGTATACCTATATATGTACATATACTTATCATACATATATATGCACATACATAGATGGATAGATACATGCATTTGAAATATACATATATGTATATACAGCATGCCGAACCAAAATGCTCAAGAATTTTATTTTGGAGTCGAATCATGAGCAGATTCAACAGTATGATATCCTCGCTTTTTCTCCATGTAGTAGTACACATACCTGATACTTTCACATAGTTTAGAATTTTTTGAATTAAAATTGGCCTCACAGTGAATTTTTGAATTGAGATCCGTAAAAGTGCATGTGTTTTAAATGGGAAACTTTGAGACCTTACCGGCACGGGTTAATTTCATTTTGAAAATCTCGTTCTGGGGCCAAAATTTTTGTCTATTTTTTGTCTATAAACTGTGGGGCTTCACTCCTCAAAATGGTATTTAACGTCCACCCTAATATATACATATATATGTATACATATGGGGCATTCCAAGTGAAACCGAGGAGTCATTTCCCTCGGGTCATCAGATCCTTGCATAACTTTTTTTTCCGCATTCATTCCACTTGAAAAGTAGCCCAATTTTTTTGCAGAATTTTCTCGCTACTCCTTCAGGTGGCGCGACGATCGTTTTGGTGTATAAAAGGGTTGACTGAAAAACACCATTTTTAAAATTCTGAAATTTTTTCCACAGATCCTGGGTCATAAATAAGTAATATCTATCATGATTAGAAAGTGGGATGCGGCTGCCTCATATTTTTTTTCATAATTTTTATTTTTCTCCAATTTCTAAAACGAAAAAAAATAAATTTCCAATGGTCCTCGCAGAAGTGAAAAAAAAAAAGAAAAATAAAACATATCTTCGAAAATTTTGATTTTTTGCATATTTTTAGAACTTTTATATTGAAAAAAAAAAGATTTTTCTCATTTATTTCGGAAAATATGCAAAATATCAAAATTTTCCGAGACATGTTTTATTTTTATTTTTTTTTTCACTCCTGCAAGGACTATTGAAAATTAATTTTTTTTTTCGTTTTAAGAATTAAAAAAAAATAAAAATTAATAAAAAAAATGTGAGGCAGCCGCATCCCACTTTCTAATCATGATAGATATTACTTATTTATGACCCAGAATCTGTAGAAAAAAATTCAGAATTTTAAAAATGGTGTTTTTCAGTGAACCCTTTTTTATACACAAAAACGATCGTCGCGCCACCTGAAGGAGTAGCGAGAAAATTCTGCAAAAAAATTGGGCTTCTTTTCAAGTGGAATGAATGCGAAAAAAAAAGTTATGCAAGGATCTGATGACTTGAGGGAAATGACTCCTCGGTTTCACTTGGAATGCCCCATATATATATATATATGTATATGAATTCGTGAATGCAAAGCAGCGCATTTCAGGCAATTATATACCGAAATAAAATAATTATCGTCATATTATATAAAAACACTTAATATTATAAATATAAATTCTTCATATATTATATGTACATATATACATATATGTATGTACTCCATTACGAAATCAAAATATATACCTATATTACCAAACGGCTGCTATATAAATGATCGTATTGAAGTTGAAGGAAAATTTTCCTAAAAAAGCAAAGTTATCAAAATAATTGGCATAAAGAAATAGAAGAAATTGTAAAAAAAAAATTTTTAATTCAGCAGGTAAATTTCACACTCGCGGTATAACAACTTTTAACAATAAAATTGCCAAAATTCTATCTTCCTTTCTCTTTATCCTTGTCTTTCTCTTTCTCTCTCTCTCTCTTTGTGCAGTGTATTAAATTTAAGCTACGAACAATTGTTAACAATAAATATATATATACCTATACATGTGAAAGAATATATATATATATATATATATATATATATATATATATACATATACATGCATAACGTTCAACTCGCATATTATATGACGATGAATAATCGCCAGTCGAGTTTAAACTCCTTCTCTCACGGGGCTTGGTTCTATAATTTATAATTTTAAGCTTTAGGTATAAAGGTGTGTAGGTATATATTATATATATATATATACATAAATATACCTACGTATAGAAATTCTCTCTCTCTCTCTCTCTATCTGTCTCTCTCTGTCTCTGTGTCTCTCTTTCTCTCTTTTCCCATACCTTCTCACCTACAACCTACCTACTTTATGGTCTGCAGGTAGAATAATTATTCTGTTAACATACTTACATACTTCAACCCTGCTCTACCCCTTTCTGGCCGGATGGCTGGCTGGCTGGCTGCCTGCCTGCTGCGCATTAAGTGTAGAAAGGTTTATTATCATAATTAATATGATTATTATTATCAGTACCAATTAGTTGAACTCGACGTGTAAGACTTACTGTCTAATGACGATGATTATTATCATGATTATTATTATTAATACTATTATTATGGGTTATGGTGAATTATGGCTTGCCCCGAAATGACGTAATTTTCAGGCTATTATTCAGGCATGTTATCAAAATTTGGAAAAAAAAAATATATATATATATATATATATATATATATATATATATATATATATATATATATATATATATATATATATATATATATATATTAAGCGAATTGAGTAAATTACAAAAAAAAAAAAATGTTAGACCTAGTTGGAAGGAAATATTTGAAAATTTGGTGAGAAAAGGGATCGTATAGAAAGAGAAGAATTGATACTTTATGTCAGAAGGCTGCAGGGTTGAGGTTCGGAATTTTGAAATTTCCAAATTTTGATATTACGGATCCACAGTTTTTTTTTTTTTCTCTTTTTTTTCGAAAGAGTATTTTTTTTTTCAAGAGACGATCCTATACGGAACTCTTAAAATTCAGAACTAATTGATCCAACAACAACCCGCGTAGGTACGGTATGACTGGACTAACAGTAAGGAACTACTTTTAGCAAATATACGATCGGTATATATCGGAGTGAGTAAGTATGTACGTAAGTACGTACACGGTTCGTAATAGGTGTTTACTGGCGAACGGTATAGGTAGGTAGATACATACAAGTGACAAAGACCCTCCGCTGTTCGAGTCGCGTCGAGTACGTGCAGAACGTTAGGTACAGGAGCCTTGCTGCACCCGTGCCCCGAGAACGGTGTCATCGTTAAGGTGGACGCGAGATAACGTACAGTGTCCTGCTGCACCTTACACTAACAGCGGTCTTCCTTTTTCTTCCCCTCACACTTTTACTTTCACTATTACTGTTACTTTTACTTTTCCTTCTCCTTTTTTTTCTTTATTTTTTTGTTTCTTTCGCGTATCTTGCGGAGAGGAGAAAACAGGACGTGACATCGTAGTGTTGCCACTGAGGGACCTAAGACCAACCCTCATACCGCGGCATTGAATGGCAGGGGGTTGTTCAGCGGGACCAAATCTCTAACCGGCATAAGATATCGTTGAAACGTGGAATCGTTCTTTTTTCTATAAATTTTTTTCTTCTCTTTCTTTGAAAACAAAAAAAAAATGAGCACAAAAACGAGGCAGAAAATTTTGAACAATCCTGTTCCCACTTTCTTCTTTGTTCAATAAATATATTTCCATAGTGGCGTATCAATAGATCGTTGTTCCAGAGGACCAGGTCTCAAACTGGCTCAAAAGATCAACGAAATTTGAAAATTATTCTCTTTCCATCAATTTTTTTTTTCCTTTTTTTTCCAAAAAAGAGTAAAAAAAATGCTCAAAGTTGTTTCGTTGAGTTATAACATATGTATACATACATAGCTGTACATAGATACATATGTATATGTACCACGACGGTGGAGTGGGAGTTTCTGATTGCGCGACGATATCAGTCGTACGTGACGTCAGATGGTGATCTGGTCCGGACGGTCCGGTTCGGTCCGTTTCGTTCTTCACCCTTTTTCTCCAATTTTCTCTTCCCTCTAACGCATTAGAGGACGACCCGGTGTCGAAACTCCCCCGTTTTTCCTCTCAGTTTCCCGCCGCCCCCCTCTGTTCGTCGAACCCCCCCGTAAATGGGAATCAATTTTCTTACGTGTTTTGTTTTACCACTGTCCGCGAAGGGTGGCTAGCTGGCCGGGTAGGTGGGTATAAGGTATAGCTGGCTGGTGGACCGGGAAAACCCCAGCCCCGAAAACGAGGGACCCTCGGGAACCCGATCATCTCGACCCATCGCTTGACCCACCCCATACCTCATACCCCATACCCGACCCCGGGTTTCAACACGAAACGTGGCACCACCCACCCACTAGATTTCTCGCCTTACAGAATTCTTCTTTCCTCAGCTGACTGCAGAGACACGTATTTGACCATTTGGGACCGGGGCCAATTTTGGCTCGGGGATTTCCTGCGGGGGTGTCGGATCTATTGTTACCCATAGATTCATGCGCACGTACCCGTGTGCAGTGTGTGTGTGTGTGTGTGTGTGTGTGTGTGTGTGTGTGTGTGTGTGTGTATATACTCGTGTGAGAGGGATTTTTCAAAAACTGAGATTTCTGTTCCAAACAAATAAATAAATGAATAAATAACCAAAACAGGTACAATCAAAAATCGAAAAAGAAATTGTGATAGACAGAAAAGAAAAAAAGAATAACACCATTCTGAAAATCAAAATAACAAAACCAAAAAAAAAAATACAGAAATTTATTACACTCTTGATTTTATTGGCGAAACGGATTTTTCTACCGAATAGAAGAGGAGAGCGGTGGACGGTGTCCAGCCACTTTGAGTTTCGGCTAGGTTAGATGGATAAACGTGCTTCGTCGTAATTCAAGTAGATAAATTTCTCCACCGTTTCTGAGAGGGTACTAAAACTGGGAAACGAAACGAAACTAAAGAAAGAAAGAAAGGAAGAGAAAAGGACGAAAAAAATCGAGGGGTGGAAAAGGAATCGAAGAATGGTCAGCTGAAAATTTGACAAATTCTATTCCTATTTTCCTTTTGCTTTTTTATTTCTCATGAGTTAAAAATTTCTGTTCAAAATTTTTGACGAATATTCCACCAAACTGAGGAAAATTTTGATACCGAATTTTGATTTTTGAATCACCTTGTATATATGTATATGGATATATGGGTAGAATTTCTGAGTATATAGACTTAGGTATATAAATATATATAGAAGCTACCTCTAGCAGAAGCGACATTCTTTTCTATATACCTAAGAACTTTTTTTTTTTTTTTAACTCATCCTGCTCGAGCAGCTAGTGCAGTTTTCAGTTTGCAGTCTGCAGTCTACTGTAGAAGCATGGCACGAGCAAGCAACGCGGAACGGTGGTAATTTTAATGAAAGGAAATTAAAAATCGCGCAAACGAATCCTTCTATCTTGCTACTGCACTAGCTGCTGCGTTGCGTCTGTGAAGAAATTGCAGAATTTCTTCTCCGGGAATGAAGGAGGCTAGAATAGAATAACGAAAAAGAAGAAGAAGATATTTTCGTTTTCTTTACAGAAAAAGAAAATTCGATATAAATAATAATCTTAGCAATAGTCGAGAGATAAAAAAAAAACAACTACATGAAATCAGTTTTTCAACGATATTTCGAAAACCGTTGACTATATCGAAATGGGAGTAATTATCGAAAATGAAGAGGACTAAATTCTCTATAAAAAATGTCGTATAAACTATTGTTGTATCTTTACTAGTTGCGCCGTATTTTGAGATTGAATATGCGAAAATTGTTGATCATCGAATGTAACAAACGTGTGATAATTAGTGAGCCCCATTCAGAGTTGAAATACAGCGAAACCGATCAAGATACGATAAAAATGTATTGAAACTTTTTCATAGAAAATTTTATCGGCTACATTTTCGATATTCACCTTTAACCCGATATCGTTAACGGTTATAGAGATATGATCAAAAAACTGAATTCGAGTACCGGCGTGTATCTTTTTCCCATATTCAAAATTGATTTCTACCCATGACGCAAGTTTATCACCGTTTATTTATTTATCTATTCGACTATAGATATAACGAATATATTCGAATCACGACCGGGTATATACACGCTCTATATACGTATACATGCCTAACCGGCGGTCAACAAAATTTGAATATCGCCCAGTCAGATTAGCGGATAATAGGTTTGGCGGTGAGTCGGTAACCTGACGGGGCGTCAATCAGTCCCAATCAGTTAATGCGGTGCCGTTGCTATTGCCTTTGCTATTGCTGTTGGTATTGGCTACTGCTACTGGTATAGCCGTTGCTACTGCTACTGCTGCTGCCGGTGCTGTTGCTGTCGGGCTATTGCTATAATGCTATTAGGAAGGCAGAAAGGGCTACAGAAACGGGGATGTATTATGGAAACGAGGACATAGACGAGATACCGTTTCGTCATTATGACAACCGAGCGCATCGAAATTTAAGTACCTATATGTAGTATGTTATATCCTAATTAATTAGCTAGATATATACATAGATATATCAGGATGGTCCTTATTCGGGGGTGTTTTTGAACCTCAACCATTTCCACCCATAAATCGACTCCAAATACATAAGAAAAAAAAATATTTATAAAGTTCGGTGGTCACTATTTTTTTGTTTTTTCGACAATTTTTTGTATTTTTATACTGTTTTTCGAACCTTATATACCAAACTATATATTATATATACGCCTGAGTGAGTTTAAAATATTTCGTCGAGGAGAGAAAGGAAAAATTTTTGTTCCTGTTTTTTTTTTTCCTCTCTTTTTTTTTTCTTTCTTTTTTTTTTTTTGCCCCAAGCTGATCCTGAGATGAAAATTTTTTAAAAGCTTCTATAATCGGTTGATTGACAGAGAGATAAAGTGAGAGAGAGGGAGAGAAAGGGAGGAGTGCAGAAAGCGAAAAAGAGAGCCAGGCTTTGGCACAGAAAAAATACAAAATTAAAAATAAAAATACAAAATTTGTGGACCTGGCTCGTCTCTATGTATATATCTACCTAAATCCCGGCCACCCTGCTACTCAGCTTTCCCGCGAATAGCGATCACGGTACATAGAAAGCAAAAGGCATTGTCAATATTTTTCTTGTTTCATTTTTGGCTTTTTTTTTTTACGAACTAGATATCGCGTCGTTGTTTGGAAATTTAGTCGATGATACGCGCGGGGTTGGTTTGTTACGGTTGGTTCGTTCATTCGTTACGTGAGGCTTGTATTTAATTTACATATTAATAAACGAGCCACGACCAAAAAAAGGGGGTAAACGAGGGGGAGAGGGGGATGAGAAAGAATCAAGGTGGGTAAAAATGGAATCGCGTGTCTGCTGACAAGTTATGAGCGACACCGTTTAACTGGTATACCATACAACCGTGCCTGTGCCTGTCCGCCTTGGCCGCCCATCCCCATCCCCATCCCCATCCCCATCCCCATCCCAAATCCCATCCCCCATATCTACCTTGTCAATTTATTTTCTCGAGGAATGGTAATAAAAACCGTAGACAAACCAAGCACCGCCAGACATCGAGGGTTGTAGAAGAAAAAAAAAAACAGATAAAAAAAAAAGGGACAGACAACAAAAATAAAGTTAACGTCTCTCTTTTCAAACACGAATTTATATTTCCAACCTCTACATCCATTTTTTTTTTGTCTTTCTCTTATTATGATTTTTTTAAAATCATAATTCTGGTTAGAATTTCAGAATTTTTAATCCATTTTTGGATTTTCTTAAATTGTCTTGTTGGACTCCTTTCCTCAATTAACACTCGAAATAATTGATAAACTGCATCATATCCTCGCAAACGTTTTGATATACTTGTAACACAGCCCCATCCCCTTATCGTGTACCGTGGATACATAACACTTTCTTCCTCCCTCTCTCATTTCTTCTCTCTCTCTAACCTGCTGGGAGTAATTTTGGGCGTTTAACCTCCTCTAAGAAGGGTGGTGGACCCAGGTTAGACACGGGGATGAAAAGGTGATCCCGCACATCTCTCTGGGGCGTCTTATGTCTTGCTTAAGGGGATAGGTATATGAGGAGGCCTTCCTTCCGCCTCCGTTGGCCCTGCAATTACCGACGTCTAAATATAGGGGTGGGCGCGTAATCACTCGGTAATTATTTTTTTATTTTAAAAGTTTAGAAGTAATTTTTTTTTTCTTTCTTCTTTTTTTGTACAATTTTTCACTCGCTTTTTTTCTCTTTTTATTTGTGCATTTTTCTGTCGAGGGGTCGAAGGGAACAAGAGAGAGACCCTCAAAGACCGGTATTAACTGTAATTCACACTCCCTTTGAATGCGCGTGTTTTATGATCGCGTAATGTTCGTTCCTGTGCCGCTCGAAACCTGTCATTTCCCATAATTCTATCGATAAAGAAATTCAATATTTCCAACGTAATAAACCCTGGCACGGACCCACCAACAGTGATAATATTTAGGGTTACTGCCAAACGACACGACATCGCATCGAAGCTGTACCGTAATAATTCGCGGCTAAAACGATACAGAATTTTATGCAATTTTTTTTAAATATCTCGAGCACCGTTAGTCGGAGACAAAAATTTTTTGAATAAAACTTTTTTTTCCAAACAAGACGCAGCTTTTATCTTCTATGAAATTTTCTGTCAGAGGTCACCTTCGACCACCCCTTTTTATTTGGGATTAATTTTATTTCATTAGAATTTGCATTAGTTGAAGAAACATTTTCACAAATATCTCGTAAGCCTTGAGTCCGAACAAAAAATGTTTCGAATAAAATATTTTTCGCTAAATGAAACGCAGCTTTTATCTTCTATAAAATTTTCTGTCAGAAGTCACCTCTCCTTGGTTGGGATTAATTCTGTATTTCTCAATTTTGCATTATTTGGACGATACATTATCGCAAATATCTCTCGAACCTTTAGTTTTAAGAAAATATGTTTCGAATAAAAATTTTCCGGTTAAATGAGACGGAGTTTTTATATCCAACGATATTTTTTGTCAGAAGTCAACTTCGACCACTTTTCATTGTTTCAAGAGAAATTTTTGTCTCATTTTTTTTTTCTTTGTTTTTAATTCGCGAGCATTGTTCCCTACCTACATATTCTTATGCAGATAGGAGCAGACGGCATTGTTGTTTTGAACGTCTAACAAACCCCCTACCCTCCACCCCCATCATCCCCCCCCTAGAGAGAACCAGGTCCCATTATTATGATAATTTTTCGGATTATTTTTCGTAATTTCTGCTCCTCCTGAATGCCAACGTTGCTTAACTTTCCAACCGCAATTACCAACGCTCCCGGTGCTTGATTTAAATATTAACGATTTGAAGAAAAAAAAAAAAAGAAAAAAAAAAAAAAAAAACTATTTATTTCAAATTTCTATTACAAACTGAAAAATTTTTTGATGCAGTTTTACAGAGAAATTGGAACGAATAATTGTTCTTGAAAAATAAAGAATGAAAAAAAAATTGTGTGGATATATCTGTAAGTAAAAATTGAAAAAAAAAAACTAAAAAAAACTTTGATCCCCCTCGAGATATGTATTTAAATATATACCCTATAATACGTAAAATCGCTTGTTATTTTTCTACGGCTCGAGTCATGACAATGTCGTTGAGTTAAATTCAGAGAGTAATCCTCATCCCCTGTAACAGCAGCAGCAACTCCGGGTATTATTATACATATACCGAGATATATACATATATATATATATATATATATATATATATATATATATATATATATATATATATATATATATATATATATATATATATATATATATATATATATATATATATATATATATATATACTATATCTGCAACATGAGATGTTACAATTTATTTCTGCAATTCAAATGTGTACGTATAAACCCGCAAAACTTTTATTTTAGTATATCTAGACCGCGTAGAGCTAGCTTTCTCTGACTGCCATGTAGTGATCGTATGACACATTATATTCCACGTATAATTCTTTTTTGTTTTTCAAATTTTATTTTAATTCGCAAAAGTCTCTTATTCGAAGAGTAACTACAAGCAAAGATTTCTGCAGTTGCAGTTCCGGTTGCAGTTGCATATATAAAAAACAAAAAAATAATAATAATAAAGCAGAATTTACCCCAATTTTATATATATTTTTTTTTGTTTGTTCTATCCCTCTAAATCACATACCTATAATGTGAAAAATTTTCAAATCGTCTCAAAAACCACCGGAAAGTCAAAAAAAAAAAAAAAAAATTTTTTTAATGCATATTGAAAGTTAAAAAAAAAAAACTATTTTTTATTTACTGACAAGTTTCACACTCTGACGAGTGACTTCGCACGTAAAATCCCATATAGTATGTATGTAGTATATTGAACGACGTGATGTTTAACTTATTTGACAAATCCCGTCATCCGATCAATCTTCGCTAAAACTTGCGCAAAAAAGAAAGAAGAAGAAGAAGAAAAAAAAAAAAAAAAAACCACCGATTTCCAAACCGACTATTTACCGTCAGAATCTAATTAGTTATTCGTCGATGTCATCGTCTACTTCTAGATACGTCTATCTACGCTTTATACTATATATGAATGTATACGTATAGTTTAGCTCAGTTCCGTTCGCAATTGACACTCTAATTCTGTGACTTAATTAATTTAATTCGAATGACAGAACTTCGCTTTCATGAAACTGAACTCGAACTCGAACATAGAACTCAAACTCAAACTCACTATCAGTGTAGCTATATACATATATATATACATGTATACATATATACTCTGCAGTGCCGCGAATATCTAAAAGCGAACTATCGTTAATAATATTAATTATTTACTAAGTAGAATTGATAAGAACTTTTGTCTAATCATATTATATATACTGCGTTGGTATCAATTAGCGAGCTTTTCTCATTTCTCTCTTGAGAGAAAAAAAAAAACAATCAAAAATTTAACGGTTGAATAAAAAAAAAAAAAAAAAAACGAAAGAAACTAAACGAAAATTTGAAAATAGAAAAAAAAAATATATATATGTATATCATTTCTGTTAGATAGGTATATTATACCTATCTATACGCACCCCATATAATTAATTCGATGTATATGGTACATACATGTATGTACCCGTATGAATGTATGTATACGTATAATTCTCGATAACCGAAGCCTCCCTAATTTTTTTTTTTTTTTTTCTAATTTATCACGTAAAACCCCATACGTAACTCTGTCGTACTTTGAACATATGTGTATAAATACGTATATACATACAAGTATATATGTATATATATATATATATATATACGTGGTGGGTTTTGTTATTTACCCTCCTTTTGTTAGCGCATGTATCATTTTTACGATTTCGCGATAGAGGGAAATACGTATATGTATGTACGCGTATGTATTATATATCTATATGTACATATATGTATACCAGGGTATACAGCTGATATAGAAAGGGTATTGGTACAGGTAAATGGGTATAGGATAGAGCATGTAGGACATACTATATATATATAGAGTGGATATAGTACGGGGTAGAAGTTGAAGGGTAGAATTGCTACGATATCTAGCAACGCGCGGCGCGAGACAAGGAAAACGGGAAAATAGCGAAAGAATAAACCGTTTCATGAAAACGTAGATACATACATACATACATACATACATACATATAGATACATCGATTTTTGTATTAGAATCGGTTATTCCCATATCGTTTCAGATATACCTTTTATCTATATACATATGTATTATCTATATACATATTATACCTAAAATATACTCCACATTTTCTTCTATATATTCTTGTATTTTTTCAAATTTCATATCGGAAGAAAAAAAAATAAAAAATACGTATATTTATACATAAGATGATGTATCATATATGTATGTTCAGCATTTTTCAATAAAACAAAAACTGATAGAACCGGAATAAAATCCAAAAATTAACCACGCAGGAAAATAAAAATGGAGAAAATGAGAAGTAGAAAACAATTTCAAAAAACCAAAAATTATTCCGTATATATATACACAGCCTTTCAATTTGTTTTATTTAGTTTTTCTTTTCCCTGTCCGTTTTCTTTCGATTTTTTTGATTTTATTTTATTTTATTTTATTTTATTTTATTTTTATTTTTTGGTTTTCACTTATTTTTTCTTCTTATGCTGTATCTATCTTAAAATTTCTTTAATCTTATTAAAGCTTTTCTCTGACAGCAGGCAAGCAACGGTACCGAAATTAATTTGTCTTTTTCCTCCGCGTCTCTCTGTCACTTTTTTTTTTTTACTTCTTATTTTTCCTCTCTTTCTGTCTCAGATTTTTTTTTATTTTTTCTTCTCCTCTTCTGATGTTTCTACTTATTTGCCTCCTTAGCAAGAAGTGCCAAAGATATACTTTTACGTTGTTTACAAAATTTTTTTCGTTTTTTACTGGTCTTTCCTTTTTTTTTTTTTTTTCAATCCTCTTACGACTGCACGACCGTCTAGCTACCTCTGCTTCGCCTTCTGCCTTTGCCTCTGCCTCTGCCTCTGCCTCCGGCTCATCAATCTCTACTTTTCTCGGTAGATGCCCGACTCTTCCAGCATCCTCATCCTCCTCTTCCTCATCCTCTTTCTGTCTTCTCTCTTACCACTGATCATTTATCCAACACCAACAAGACACAACATAACATTATACTAACGAACCAAGAGAGAGAGAAGCAGAATAAGAAAAAGTAAGACTGAAATGAAAAACCGAAAGAAAAAAAAAGAAAAAATAGCAAGAAGTTGTGAGAAAATTTTATTCCCTTTCTTTTTTTTTCCTCCCCTGGTTCGAACAACAAACATTATTTAAAACCAATATATATTTATCCTCAAGGGATGAAAATATATTCTCAAACCTTGGAGGAATTTAATTTTTCAATATATATTAATTTTTTTTCTTTTTTTTTTGTAATTCTTGTCTAATTTAAAAAAAAAGAATTAAAAAATATTTTTTCTTTTGTTTTTCCAGATTCGACGTGCGAGGCAAATCTTTGGAACACGCCCAACACAAGTCGGAGATATTTGGTAATCGAGCCTACTTCAGAACAACCGTCCAACAGCCGGCAGTTCTAGTTATTGACCAGATCAAACGTCACGACGCAGCCGCGTACAGGTGTCGTGTTGATTTCCGTCTCGCCCAGACAAGGAGCTTTCGTTACAATCTGACAGTAATCGGTAAGTAATATGTACGGGAAACGAAGAGAAAAAAATAATTTATTCGAAAAAAAAAACAAAAAAAAAATTGAGAATGAAAGAAAATTGGAAAATCGGAGACTATAGAATCGAAACGAAAAAGAAAAGAGAAAAAAAAAAACACGCTTTGATAATTTTTGCTCGACATTTTTTTTTAAACGGTTTTCGGTTTTGGATTTTCGGTAATTAAATTTTTTTTTTTTTTTTTCTTACAATTTTGCTATATATCAAACGCGTTATAAATATTATATACATATATAACGTATATATGTGAAAAGGTGAAGAGGAAAGGGAGGCAGCAAAAGCTGCAGGTACACCTACCCACAGCTATAGCTACGGTATATGAAACTCTGATAAAAAGCTAATAACGAAACACAAAGAGCCGCATATTCCGCGCGACGAACTAAAAAGCGAAAAAGGAAAGGAAGAAAGGAAATAGAGAAAAAAAACAAGAGAAAGAAACAAAAAAATGAAAAGAAAACGGAAATAGAAGAAGAAGAAAAAAATTTATAAAAAAAAAAAATGAATAAATAAATAATAAACAAAAACTGGAAAAATAAAATATAAAATTTCCCTTACCCAAAATACGTTTTCCTCTTTACTTTTATCGTTTCACGCGAGAATTTCTTTTCGGGCTTATATATTATTACATAGATTTTGAAAAAAAATTTTGTCATACTGATCGGTTCGAGGAAGAAAGAAAAAATTCAAAATAATAATAATAATAATAATAATAATGAAACAAAGAAAAAAAAAAAAACGTTTAAAAAAAGATGTTATATTCTATAAAAAAAAATCTAAGATCGAAAATTAACGTTTTTTTGTTTGTTTTTTTTTAATCTTTTTTTCTTTCGTTTTCTTCTTGTTTTTTGAAACCGTGCATATCCACCTTCCGTATGTATGAACGGTATCCGCGATAATCCAAATAGATAGATACAGAGATATTGCGAATTGATCTTAACAATAAGAACAATCATAATATTCGAAATGTGATAATCAAAAACCCAAAAACGAAGAAAAAAATAAAAAAAAAATAAAAAATAATGAAAATAAAAATCTCTTACAACCGACCCGCGTGGGACAGATTCCGTGTCAAAGATATGGTTGCGGTTTTACGTGGGGGTTTAGCTGGTCAGATCCGTCCATATACAACAGTTGAAAGACCGCGAAAGCGGACCAACCCTTATACTACATATATCCACTTTATATATACGTATATCTATACATATATGTATATATGTACATAGAAACTAAACGAAACGAAACTTGGTCCAGCAATGTTCGCGAACGAACAACCCCTAAACGAACGAACGAACGAACGAAGGAAACCGAACAAAGACTCTCTGCAGAGGTTTGCCTACCCCTTTCCCTTTCCCTTTGCCTTTATTTTTTTGGTTTTATTTTATTTTTTTTTTTCCTACCCTCCCTTCCGTCCCTTAAGTCACCGAGCGTGTGAACACGTTTGCGGTTTTGGAGAGAGAAATCCTTTCGGTTTGTAGCTATATAGTAGCCCCTCCCCCCCTCATCCCTTAACTTGCTTGCAGTAGAGAAACCCCCCCGTTTTCGGTGTATGTACATATATATATATAGGTATATATATACTATATATATATATATATATATATATATATATATATATATATAGTAGCTATGAGGTGGTATTTTCATCAGACGAGAGAGATTGGGTCCCTAGACTTTCTAGATTACATCCCTTCTACAAGCCTATATATATATACCATATATATACTGTACCTTATACTATGCCTTTCCCTTTTATCACGTTTCTAGAGTATGTGACGTGAAAGCAACCCCCCTCATACTCCTACTCTTACTCTTACTCTAACATCCCTCTTCCACCCCTCTTCAGCCCCTAAACTTGTAATGAAACAATATAGAGCCCTCGGTGGTTTACCCATATGTAGGTATGTACACGTATATATATATATATATATATATATATATATATATATATATGTATACCTATGTATATGTATCATATATGGTTATTTTTGGTACCGTTTTCTTCAACCCCGGCAGGACTGAGAGTACTGCCTATACGGGGGGATGTAGGGTAGGGTAGGGTAGGTACTTGTCTTTCCCAAATAGGTGTA
Organism: Macrophya alboannulata; assembly: GCA_949628255.1. Lineage (NCBI taxonomy): Eukaryota > Metazoa > Arthropoda > Insecta > Hymenoptera > Tenthredinidae > Macrophya > Macrophya alboannulata. The sequence goes on from OX451207.1 coordinate 21,979,243, forward strand.
GCTTAGGGTGACAAAGAAAATGACTTTCCCTTTTTTTACCTTTTCTGTTTTTTTTTTCTGACCCATTTTTTGTTTTTTCTCTGTTTTTTTGTTTTTTTTTTGTTACTTTCCGCCCATGCCCGTTCCGTTAATTAATTAATTTACACGATTCTATCTTTCGCCTTTTTCACACGAAAGACGAAAAAAAAAAAATCGGTATAAAATTCGAAAGCACGTAACATATATTTTCTTATTCTAATTAAGCCGAAAACGATTCTTTTCACTCTCTGGTCCATTTCGTTTTTTTTTTTTTTTTTTTTTTCCAAAAACTAACTATAAAAAATTTCTCACTGGAAAACTGAAAACTTCATGTGTTTGCTTTCAGAAGAAAAAAAAAAATCAAAAAACCGAAAAAAAAAAAAAAAAATTTTCCTTCAACTATAGGAAGTCAGATGTTCTTTCAAAATCGACCAATTTATTCTGTATATCTCGAAGTCGTTGATATTGTCGTTCTTGTTGTTTTTTTGTTGGACAGTGCAGTGGGGACAGGTAGCCGTTGTAGAAAAGGTCCAGGTTAGCGAGATGGGGGTACGTATATATCGAAGGAAGGAAGGGGTGGGTATAGGAGATTCTGTAGAGTGCAGAACCAGACGAAAGCAATTTCCGTCGAAATTGAGTTTTATATATAGGTAGATAGGGTAGATAGCAAGGGGGTAGGTGGGTAGGTAGGTAGGTAGCTCTTACGATCACACTATAAAACTAGCCAATTATTTGAGACCGGAATTAGAGCCATCCAACGATATCGATCATTGACCCCCATGATCTATCGATCGATCAATTATCTTGGATTAAAATAACAAAATTCGATCCAATAAGATGAATAAGAGGAAAATATTCAAAACCATTTTCTTCTTTTCTCTTCTCCAATTATTTTCTACTTTTTTCAATCTATTAGAAAATTAAAATTCTTCTTTTTTTTTGTTTTTTTTTCTTTTCTTTGAGTGTGTGTGTGTGTGTGTTTTTGCGTTCAATTTAAACGAGAAATTTTCAACTGCTGTTAACCTTTTTGTTTGCAGTAAAGTCCACAAAAATAAAATAAAAAAAGCGGACCAATTAATTTTTTTTTTCTCTTCGGACATGAAATTTTGGCAATTTTTATTCTCCGATTATTCGGACGGTGAGGGTTTCCCTTCTCCGTTATGTTATGTTGAAAAAAAAAAAAAAAAACGAATACTGTAGTACGTCAAGAGTAAATTCAAAATTCATTATCTTCTGTTTTTTTTTTTTTTTTTGAAAAAATAAATCAATCGTTTATCGTCTTTTGTGAATGGGATTTGTTATTTGGTCCGGTATGGGCTGGTTTTGGAAATTTAGGTATTATCCGAAACAAGGGAATGAAGAGAATGAAGGAAGGAAAGAAGGAAGGGTAGAAAAGTCCTTCTCTTCTCTTCTATTCTCTTCTCTTCGCTTCTCGGGGGTTCGGAAATTTATGTGGCAATAAATTCATACGATTCTCTTGGTCGTTTCGATCTTTTTCCTTACGGTCAGTTTGCCACTTAGCCAGAGAATTCTTTACGCGGTTTAACTATTGACCGAAACCTGAAAAACGCTTCGCTGACCAACGCCCGTCAGGACATAACTTATCGGGTTCACAGTCGCTTGCGCGTGTGACGAGCGAGTCCCTCCTGTAGGGGTTGGGGGTCCTGGAACGGTTTGTTGGCCAATCCAAGCGCGCGACCCTTTCTTCCAACTCATGCCATCCCGCTGCACCGAGAGAGGGTCACTTTTCCTCTGTACTGCCAACCCCCAACCCCCTTTTCACTCGAGGTTATCGAACCTGGGGGCGATTTACGCAAACCCGTAACCCTCCACGATAATTATAAAATGAATAATAAATAATTGAGGAAACCTTTTTAATCAGCTAAACCAATTTGCCAGATTTTTTTTTTTTTTTTATTCAAATCCGAAACCTCTGGACAAAAATATCGATTTTCAAATTCACCTTTCGGAAGCGTATTCTGGGTTAAAAAATACGCCGACTTCATCTAAACGAAAACATCGTGGGATGCGTGGTTTTTTCATTACAGAGTGTTCAAGCTGACCAATCAGGGTTAATCTACTGCTTAGAGTAACGGTCGCGGGCGTGACGGTGATTGGTTTAAACTTTGAAGCTTTCTCATTTGAAAACTATCAGAGTCTCGAATTTCTCGCTGAGGAAATATCGCCGTTATTTTTTTCAAGGAACCAGATGCCATAGGTGATAAGTCTCCGCGGTTAGTGGTGAAAAAAAGTAAGGGATATATAATCACTAATTTATATTCAGACATTATAAAACGAGGGTTGACTCCCTCGGCAGGAGTAACTCAACGACCAGTTTCTAATTTGAACTTTGTTCGAAAGAGATTCCTTGGCAGTTCAGTTTAGTGGGCGGGTCAGACCCGAAAGTTCTGACCGTCGGAGTGACTCCGCCTTATTCCTTTCCAGTTTCCTCTCGCTTTCCTTGCCTCTGTCTCCCGGTCTCCATGCCGGTGGAGAGACAGGAGTTCCAAAATTCCTGAAGACGACTCCTCGGCTCGAGTTCGAAGGAACTGAACACACACACATACACGGGGACGCACCCTCTAAGTCTAAACTCAACCCCTAATATAATTCCGCTGTTTGCACTTTGGGGCGAAACTCCCTTCTTGCTGTCCGCCCTAAGAAAAGGATTTTCAATTCGATTTCGCAGAGTCAGAGGACGCCCTCGACTCCTTGAGAGTTACCTAACACGGATATATGTACACAGAGCCCTGGCCCGGATCGGATTAACCTAAGAATGGAGAAAAAGAAAGGAGAAGGTAGAGATAAGAAAAAACCGTTTTAAAAATGACGAATTCTTTGCTTTATTATTTTTGAAGAAGAAAAAAAAAAAGAATTCGAACGAAATATATTTCAAACAAATTTTTATAATATGTCTGGATATCTAACAAGTTCTTACTACTACTCCTCCTCCCTTATACTTCAACCAACTCATCCAAACCTCCGGAAAAGAGCGGAAAATGAGGGAGAAGGCTGATACGCTGCATGCGGCATGGAAAGATCTAACGTAACCTTGCCTGGTCTGGTCTGGCCTGGCCTGGTCCCTAACTTAACCTGACCTAAAGTTAACCTAACCCAACCCTTACCTAACATAACCTATCCAACCCCACTCGACGCAACGTTAGCCGAGCGAACTCGACTCGACTCCACTCAACCCAGCCAAGCTCTGGCCAACCCCTCAGCCCCCGAACCCCTTCCCATTCCTTCCTCGGGCAGATTTTAATATTTCCAGCCATATCTCAACGGGGCAAACTTGTGCCCTGCCCTGCCCTGCCGCACCGGTTCACTTAAAATCGCTTTATTGGGATCGAAGACGGTTTTTCATCCTGCGCTAGTTCCTTTACCCTAGTACAGCCGGAAAGAGAGATAAAAGACGTGTGTAAGGAGTCTAACGTGATATGGTATAACCCCAACCCAACCTGACCAAAACTCTTTTAAAAACTCTGAAAATGTTCGAGTTTTGGGAATGAGAAGGGAACCGTACAGGGTTTCAGGTTATAACGAAAACTCTCTGGAATTTTCGGTTCCGCGAAAATTACACCACTTAGGTAAAACTTTCGTGTATTAATCGCGAGCCCAAAGTTTGAATCGATGTTTTGACTCGAGGATAGAGAGAGAGAGAGAGAGAGAGAGAGAGAAGTGGGAGTTGGTAGGATGGGTAATCGCAGAGTTTCGAATTAAAAAAAAAATAAAAAATAAAAAAATAAAGAACAATTCCTTAGGAGCTAATCGTAGTCAACGCCTATCTATTCTAATTCAAAAACTGAGACGATTTTGTACCAGAAATATATCCGAGACTCAAATAGTATTCGAATTAAAGAGATTTAAAGTTTAGACCAATCGCGGCATGGCTGATGAAAAATAACGGTCGCGTACCGAGATCTGATTCGTCGAAACTTCAACCAGCTACCATTTGAAAACTATAGAACCCTCGAATATATTTCTCGAACAAAATCGTCGCGTTTTTTAAAGTAGAATATTTCTACCTCGGTTACAATTATATGATATGAAAGTTTTTTTTTTTACACTTCGGTAGGTTGGGTTTCCCTTTTTTTTTTCTTTTTTTTTTTAAATTATTGCTCGTCAAATAACCGCGCCCTTCCCTCTACTCTGTACTTAGAACACTCGAGAGTTTATAGAATTTCAATATCACTCAGCGTCGAAGCGATCTACCATTTCGATTATTGAATAAACTATATATATATGTGTGTATGTATGTATATATGTATGTATGTATGTACCAGGTATATTACAGGGTATAGGATACGGATTAAAATTTTTAACAGCTAGAAATTTTTTTATTTTCTTTCCTTTTTTTTTTTATTTCTTGTTTTAACTACCCAGCCATTCTCTAACGAGTTTTAACTCTGTCCCTCGCAATTACTAGCTACTAGTCAGATATAGTATATATACTATAACAGTCGCTCGATTCCTGCCACCGCTTGTTACAGCCGCAGCGATAATAATTGAAAATTGAATTTTATCGAGAATATTTCAAGTTATATAGATATATTCCTTTTTTCGCTCTCTCTCTCCCTTTCCCTCTCTTTCTATATACTTTTTTATATACAAATATTTCATTACCACATCGTATTAAAAAAAAAATTAAAAAATTAAAAAATAGCAAAAAACAAGAAAATTAAAAAAAGGAAATGAATGATGTCAGGTCAAATTATAGCGACCGACTCAACCCCCGCACAGTGAGAAGGAAAATAAAAGAGGGAAGAAAAAAAAAAAAAAAAAACAGAAGGGAAACGCAGCCAATAAAAAAAATTATATATAAAAACCAAAAAAAAAAAAAAAAGGAGGGAAAAACGTTCGAACAAGACACCAGGGAGCAATATTTACATATCATACCGTATATGGACTTGAGAAAATTTATATCCCGAGGAAGAAGAGAAGAGGAATATAAAAAAAAAGAAAATAATAAAAAAAAAACAATGAATAAATAAATACAAAAGACCAAAAAAAAATGAATCAAAAAAAGAAAAAAAAATGGATGAAGGAGGGGGGAGGGGTATAAAAACGAGGTACGAAAGTCGGAATTGTCGATACGTAAATCAGAGGGAATATATAGTACATACATATACCTACATACATATAAGATAATAAAAAATCTCACTTGAAAATTGAGTCTGAAAAGGTCGCAAGGTTCTGAACGGAAATACTGTACTGCGAAAACAAAAGATAAGGAGGATGAGGATAGGGAGTGGAAATAATTGATATGAAATTAAACCAGCCCTTAGGGAGAGAGAGAGAAGGAAAGACAGAGGGAGAATGATGTACGAAGAAAAAAATCAGGAAACAGGTTGATCTGTGGGCCAACCCTAAAACTTCCCGCTATGTGTTAAATACGTTACAATAAACTGATACTATTTTGTTTATGATACATTAGAGAAGGTTTATAAGTATAGTTCGTTTTCCGTATACAAATTTTTTTTTCGTCTGATTTTTAATCAAAAATCGAGTTTTTGTCAAATGTCAACATTTCTAGGTTTTAGGGAGTTATATTTAATGTTAGAAGGTATCGTTCAGTCTCAATTAGATTTAAGTCCTGGCGTACCTTTTCGATCGCCGCAAGAATCATTCAAATCGGTTGATTCGTTTCAAAGGTATCGTACGACAAAAAAAGAAATTTTTGTCGTGCAATATCTTTTAAACTAATCGTTCGATTTTGATGAATCTTGCGGCAATCGTAAGGGCTATCCAAGACTTAAATCTGATTAAGTTTTGAGACTAATCGCACGAACAGTTTAGGAGTTATGCGGTTAAAACATGGAAACCAAAAATTTTTTTAATTTTTATTTTTCGAATAACTTTGGAACTACTCCACCGATCGACTCCAAAATCTAATCCAGATCTAAGTCTTAGTGAACTCTTTCGATCGCCACAAGAACCATTCCAATCGGTCGATTCGTTCTGAAGATATCGTACGACAAAAATTTATTAACACATACACACATACGGACGTCTATCCAAAAATAGTCAGAATAGCTTCCTAGGACCTCAAAACGTCGAGATCTAATGAAAACTCGGTTTTCGAAAATCGGACCGAAACGAATAACTTAAATTCTCTTTTTTTTTGAAAATTTTCAATTTGCAAAGCGGGAAGTTATTAAGAATAAAAAGAAGAAGAGAGCAAGAAAGAAAGAAGGAAATCTGCAAAGACAAAAAAAAAGAGACGAAATAAACATAAAAAAAAGTTAAAAAAATTAGGAAACCGTTGCAATTTAATACAACAGCGTACTATAATACTTATATACATATATCTATGTATATGTATATATACTCGTATATATATATATATGGGGCTGTCCACGTCAGGACGACACGGCTCCAGACCTCAAAGTTTTTGATTTCATTTTTGATTTCATATGTTGTTACTCTATGTCTGGGGAATCTGTCAAATTTTTTTTGAATTTTTTCAATCAACCCTTTCGGAGCTACGAATTTTTTCATCCTTAAAAAGAGGACCTTTTTTAAAATTCTGAAAAAATTCACAAAAATTCTGTCGATAATATAGAACAACCTCCCACTTCCACAAACGTGGGCAGAATTTTTCTTACATTTTTTTTTTCAATCTTTCTAAAACTTTATTCGAAAAAATGCTTCACCAATGACTTTTATCCTACCAAAAATCTTTCAAATTTACCCCACTCAGATTTTTTGGAGTTCTTGATCTTATATTGTGTTATGTTGGTAAGGAGGTGAGTAGGTGATTTTATGAAAGTCATTTATGAAGCATCTTATGAAATAAAATTTTTGAAAAATGTGAAAAAAAAAAATATAACAAAAATTCTGCCCACATTTCTGAAAGTGGGAGGTTGTTCTACATTAGCAACAGAATTTTTGTGATTTTTTTCAGAATTTGAAAAAAGGTCCTTTTCTTTAAGGATGAAAAAATTCATAGCTCCGAAAGGGTTGACTGGAAAAATTCAAAAAAAATTTGACAGCTTCTCCAGACATAGAGTAACAACATATGAAATCAAAAATGAAATCAAAAACTTTGAGGTCTGGAGCCGTGTCGTCCTGACGTGGACAGCCCCATATATACAGACCCACTCCTACGCTTTCGTTCGTTCGTTCGTTCGCTCTAATTGGGAGGGAATTTATAAATTTGAAACCCGAATTTTAAAAACGGAAACTTCTTGTTCTTCTCCTTCTCCTTCTCCTTTTTCTTGCTTTTCTTTTTCTTTTCCCTTTCTTTTTCTTCTTCTTCTTTCTCTCTTCCACAGCTCTTGCCCTCAGAACGAATTAATTAGCTTTGTACCACGACCGATATGCGCGACCCTCTGTTTCATTGCGGTTCAAGAGTATAAGGTAGAAGAAAACCAACCACCCCTATACTCACTACGGTACGGATCACAAACTTAAGTTTAATTTTTTTTTCTTTCTTTCTTTCTTTCTTTCGTGCTTCTCTTTTTTTTTTTTTTTTTTCCTTTTCCAATTTTACCCCCAATCTCTCAGAAATATATACACGAGTATGTATTATAACGAATACCACCACCGGGCAAGCTTTAGAAATTTTACTCAATAATAAAATACGAATATCTATATCGGGCATTCCATGACGATTATGGTCACACAAAATAAATTTGTAAAATAAATTTTCTTCTCGAATAATTATTTTTGTATTAACAATTACCCCCCCCCCCCCCCCCCCGCCCCCCCCAAAAAAAAATAAATAAATAAAAATTGCCTCAAACAAAGTTTGCTAAACTTTTGTTAAAATTGTTGAAATGAAATATTGAAATCCCTCTAAAAAAAAAAAAAAAAAAGAAACGGAATTTCAATATCGAATTCTGATCTTAAAATCGTCGTTGTTTGTCATAGAGATTTTGTGAATTTTTTTTTTTTTTTAATGAAAAATATAAAAATTTTGACATAGCTTTATGATCAAAAAATAAAAAATTCACTTTCTTCATGGTTTTTAAGGGTGATATTAAAATATAAAAAATTGGAACGACAATTTCGTATATGGAAAGGTCCAATAATCAATATATCCATATATAAAGATAAAAAGATTCGTTGAAACTAATGATAATAAAGAAAAGAAAAAAAATTTCGAAAAGTAAGGATTTCTGAGAGACCTAGTTTTTTTTTTTTTTTTTTTTTTTTTTTACTTCTTCTTTTCTTCAAACCTCTCGAACTTTGATATAACCACCTACACACCGCATATATAATCACGTCGCCTCCATTTAATAACTTCGTAGTAGTATTATAACGAGCACACGTGCCCCAACCGGTGGTAGTATTTACCTAGGTACAAAGTTTCGAATAAACCTTTGTTACCTACCCTTACCCTACCCACCCTCTACCTTCGTACCTACCCCTTGTCTCATTACCGGCACAACCCTCGTCGACTAATGGTGTTTTAGCAAAGTAACGAACGTATTAAGCAACTGCACGGGGCGAGTTTATATCCCTGATACGCCGAAAAACTACCCTTTAAATATATACACATACATATACATACATATCAGTATAATATGTATCAAAATTCGCGAAAATTTGATAAATAAGTAAATACGAATGCAAGCAAGAAAAAAATAAAGAAAAAAATGAAAACAAGGGAAACAAAAAAACGCTTGGGTAAATAGTTTGGCTAAAACCCCGGGGGGTTAAAAGAGGAGGTAATTTTTTCCGCCAAGTTAGGGTATAGGACCTTGCCGAGCCTCGGCTTGCCTATACTACCACCAATCTGAACAATTTTCGTCGTTAGTCCTGGATCCTGGCCGAATCCAGGTCAGCTTATCGGCGCCTGACCAACTAAACCCCCGAACCCCCCCTAAAATCCGTGAGTCCAATTTGGTACCGAACCGGACCAAGCTGAGGCGAGGCGAGGCGAGACGAGCTAAGGCAAAGCGAGGCAAGCTTATACCTATAGAGGTGGATGGCGAAAAGGAAAAGAACCGAAGAATCGGGGGGGGGGGGGAAACGACGAGGAGGAGACCTGCTCGCCTTCCGTCTTTACTAAACGACTCTCTACACCTTTTTCCAACCTTTTTCTTACGTAAATCAATTTTTTAGATGTTTTTTGTAAATTTGTGTGTTTCTTGTTTTGTTTTTTTTTTTTTTGGTGAGTCGATCGGGTAATCTTAATACGAATAACAGATTTTTCCTTAAGACCGGATTGATTTGAAAGTTTCGAATTTAAATTTTAAAATTCAATAATTGTTTGGGTTTTGGTCAGTGTTTAGAGTTTCTATAGAAATCTGGGGCTTCGTAAAACATTTTTGTTTGTTTTTTGTATACATTCGGAGACGATTCGGCCCTTGGGAGCACCGCGATTCGAATACGAACAAATTGTGGACAACCCTAATATCCATATTATACACAAACACATAACAGAGCTTAAAATTAAATCGATTAAAATTGCGGTTCGGAGTCAGAGTCGAAGAGAGAGAGAGAGAGAAAGAAAAGGAGAGAGAGAGGTGCCGGAAATAATCGACGCGGTCTGTACAAGGCCCATTGATTACCGCAGGTAATTGCCGCTGTGGCTCCAAACTACCCCCGTTTTAAGGGGTGGGGCTCGCTCGGTCCATCCATTATCAAATCGTTCCCGATCGCCAGTAGATCGTTTTTTTTTTTTTCGTTTTTTTTTTTTCAACTATTTCAGAAGTTTTAATACGCACAGAGGAACCGGATTGGTACAGTGTTTTATAAATAAATTAGAGAAAAAAATATATACACCTTTTAAAATTTCAAGTTTCAACTGTCCTTTTTTTTTGACAAAGATCCTGCTTTTCAAAATTTTTTAAACCTAACTCTTTACTCAAAGTCAGGTTCGCAGATTCGGATAAAGAATAAAATTTTAACTAATTTTTCAAAATTTTTCCGCAATATATGTGGGCAAATTCGAAAATAATTAGAAAAAGGTATTTTTTTTTTTTTTTTTTTTTTTTAGACCGACGGTTTCAAAGCTCGGAGTTAACTTTCCTCTTCGAAATCAAGATTCAATGATTCTTTGAAGAAAGAAAGAAAAGAAAACGGGAAATGGTAACAAGCTTCAATTTTCAAAATCACGATTCTCAAAATCTTCTACCTTTTTCTTTTTTTTTTTTTTTTCGATTATTTCTATACGGCACAGAAGAGCCATGAAAAATTATTTTCCTTTTTCCTCGGAATATTCGAACCTCGATTCATCAAAATCCGCACAACAAAGTGAAACTATAATTGAAAATCGATTCATGAAAAATAAAAACACAAAAGAACGATCTCAAAATCGGAATTCCAGATTTCAAAACGGTGTTATTAATTTTTTTTTTTTTTCTTTTTTTCAAACCGTATAAACAAACAATCAAAATCTGCAAATTACATCCATGCGAAGTAGATTTTATTTTTTTTTAGTGCGTTTGTCCGGGCAGTGGAGTGAAGGAGTTCTAGAGTAGTAGGAGGTGGAATTACAGGAAAGTGGCCAAGCCATTATTCGCAGAGTTCAACTTTGACCCTTTGTTCTGGAATTCTTGACCCCCGCAGCAGCAGCAGCAGAAGCAGCAGCAGGAGGAGCAGCAGCAGCAGCAGCAGCAACAGCAGCATGAGACTGGACACACACACAAAGGACCCTCTCTCTCTTAGCTGGCAGCTATCACCACACTGTATACCTATTTTCCGGTGGACAATAGCTCGCATTTCTTGTTCGCTGTTCGAGCAACCAACCAACCGACCAACCCTTACTGTACCCATACACCGTATACCAGTACCAGTACCAGTTTCTGTCTCTCTCTCTCTCTATTTCTCTTTCTTGACTCTCTTGGACCAGTCCAAACAGCCAAGAGCCAAAAGCCAAGAGCCAAAAGCCAAGAGCCACTAGCTAGCTTAACCTCTTCTTCTTATTTTCCTGTGTTTCAGTGCCCCCTGAGCAGCCCGCCATATTGGACAGATGGGGTCGTGTCCTAAACGGCACCGTCGGCCCTTACGAGGAGGGTGACGAATTGCTCCTCAACTGCCGCGTCATTGGCGGTGAGTTATTTCATCCCTTATTCCCTTTTTTGGTTTTGTCTGTTTTTTTTTTTTTTTACTTTTTTCTTGCTTTGATTTGCTTTTTCCTTTCATTTGTGGGTCGGAGTCCACCATGGGGTAAGGAAAGAGAAGAAGAAAAAAAAAAAGAAGAAGAATAGATTGAAAGAAACACCCAACTCGAGATTTATTCTTTGGAAAATCTTCTGGCCCATTATTATAACTTTTTTTTTCTTTCTTCGGAAGAATTCGAGACAAAAGTCTGGAACGAGGGCAGTTTTTTTTTTACTTTTCGAGATTTCGAAATACACATTTTTTTGTTTGTTTGTTTTTTTTTTTTTTTTTTTGAGAAATATTAGTCGAAAAACAGAGTGATTATATTTTTTTTTACTCAAAAAAAAAATAAAAAAATCTACAGGATCGATCGATTCCGAAAATATTTTTCATGGGATTTCCCGTATTGATTGAAAAAGAGAAAATTATTGTCAACATTTGAAAACAAAAAAAAAAAGAAAATGAGTGTTCCAAAATTTTATTAATTTGTTTTTTTTTTCTCTTTTTTTTTTGTTTGTTTTTTCAAGAACTCAAAAAACCACCGTGCGTATAAAAAAAATCGTGAAATCTTGATTTTTTTTTTCCTATTTTTTGACTTTACTTTTTAATCTCAGAATGTGATGAACGATAACTTCGTACTTTTAATGGTTGGCGAGGGAGTTAAAAAAAACTGTGAAAATTTTTTTGTGAGATGTGATTTTTTTTTTTTTTTAATTTTTTTCACTCTTTTTAAAACACACTTTAATTCGTTTATGAGGTGATTCGTTATATTAAAACTTGGATTTTTCGGTTACGATGTACGATATACGATGTAGAATATTATAGCCTTAGCTATTAGTTGTTATACCGCTAGGTAGGTACCTATCATACGTATGTACATACATACATACGTATATCGTAACGTGGCATTAAAACTCCCATAGCGGTTTATAAATACATATACCTATATATTATATAACCCCTTTATGTACCAATATAAGTACATATATGTACACATACAGGGTGATTCAAAATTCGCGACGAATATTTTGAGACAAGGTGAAAATCCTCGTCAAAATGTTTTCGTATCGAAATTTTCTCGGTCATATTTTATTGTCTTTTTCTTTCTTCTCGAATTTATAAATATAAAGAAATTTTTTCCGGTTTTTTTTACAATTTTTACCAAACAAGGAAATTTAGAAGAAGAAGAAAAAAAATCTTTACATCGCTCGAGAGACGATTCCGTAGTGAAATAGACGGGAGATAAGAAAAAATGCAAGAAGACAAAAAAATTTAAACAAATGAAGAATTTTTTTAGTTTTTTGCTTCTTTTTGAAAATTGAAAACCAGAAACAAAAATAGTTGAAAATTTTTTTTTTTTTTTTTGCATCAACGATTGATTAAATATTCGTCAATAATTTTTGAATCGCACTGTACATATATGGTAAGTATCTTAGTATATACATAGGTATATATACGTACATACGTATTATGTATTTAGTATATTTCTCCACATATACCCAGGTAGGTAGTTGAAATTTACCTGTATTTCAAAACCCTGCACCAGAGTCTGCGAAACCCAGGTGTGTGCTAGAATCTGTTTAGCAACATATATACCGCGATGATGCAAGGGGGTTGTTGTGTTGTGTTGTGTCGTTTTATATGATACACCCCCAACCCTCTCCCCCTCCCCCTCCCCTGAAGAAGGAAGGCTTGGGGTCCGCGCTTTAGCACATAAACATCTTTATAGGATAATCAAATTTTAGCTTTCCATGCTGCACATATACACCTATATTTATATATATTATATACACGTATATAATATATATATACACCAATATACTATACATAGGTATATACCTGTAGTTACTATATAATAGTCCGCGTCTCCCTGTTTATATATTATATATGAGGTATTCCATGCCAAGTGAACCAATCGTTGACCCTCACCTCTTCAAAAACTGACGCCGATTTTTCTGGTGATGAAGGAGTGGAAAAAAATATTTTCTGAATTTTTTCAGAATTTTCGGATGACAGCCGATGTTCTATATGATTTTTTTCCCTTTTTTTTGGTTTTTTATGCATAACTCCCGTTCTTTTTCATCGATTTCCATCAAGGAAAAACGAAAATCTTCATTTTCCGGTCGACTTTCAGAATAAATTTTTTTCATATTTTTATTCTCGCTTTCTGATGCCTAAGACGTGAAAAGTTCGGAAAAATAACAAAAAAATTGAGTTTTGACCACTTATGACGGTCTCGATTTTTTTGGAAAAAATTACCAAGATTCCTACTCTCAAAACGATTTTTTTGAGCCGTGCCAAATCATGGGCAGAGCACTGGATCCAATTTATTTCGTGGTTTTTCTGTAGAATTTTTCTCATTCTCTATATCGATGTTGACATTGAATGTTCGAAAAAGTTATTAAAACATCAAATGATCATAATTTTTGCTCAAAATGGCACTAAATTAACATCAAAGATTCATCGAGTTCGTTGTGGATCATTTTTCATAAGAATAATGATTGAATAAAAGGATAAAAATGATCCACAACGAACGCGATGAATCTTTGATGTTAATTTAGTGCCATTTTGAGCAAAAATTATGATCATTTGATGTTTTAATAACTTTTTCGAACATTCAATGTCAACATCGATATAGAGAATGAGAAAAATTTTACAGAAAAACCACGAAATAAATTGGATCGAGTGCTCTGCCCATGATTTGGCACAGCTCAAAAAAATCGTTTTGAGAGTAGGAATCTTGGTAATTTTTTTCAAAAAAATCGAGACCGTCATAAGTGGTCAAAACTCAATTTTTTTGCTATTTTTCCGAACTTTTCACGACTTAGGCATCAGAAAGCGAGAATGAAAATATGAAAAAAATTTATTCTGTAAGTCGACCGAAAAACGAAAATTTTCGTTTTTCATTGATGGAAATCGATGGAAAAGAACGGGAGTTATGCATAAAAAACCAAAAAAAGAGAAAAAAATCATATAGGACATCGGCTGTCATCCGAAAATTCTGAAAAAATTCAGGAAATATTTTTTTCTACTCCTTCATCACCAGAAAAATCGGCGTCAGTTTTTGAAGAGGTGAGGGTCAACGATTAGTTCACTTGGCATGGAATACCTCATATATAATTTTTAATAAAAGTCAATTAAAGAATCAAAAATAAAATTGATAAAAATCTCGTTCGTTCGATCTTGGTTCAGAAAAAAAAAAAAAAAATTAATAAAAAAAAAATCGACAGAAATTTAGTTTTGAGTCACGCGAAAGGATTTTTTTTTTTTCGTTATTTTGCGTTTCTTTTTGTAATCTTTGTAATTTCTTCTCTATTTTCCGTTTCGTTTTCGTTTTTTTCTCATCCGCTTTTTTTTTTCTTCTTTTCTTTTCTTTCGTGTTTCAAACCTCCCCTATATACGTATTTCTTGTTGTTCTTTTTACGGGATTTCTCCTGGAGCGTGTGCAGACGCCCGTGCCGCAACGTTTAGACCTTTTTTCGTACCACCGAACCGCGCGTGATACATGACAAGTCCATTTAGCCGTTTGGCACACTATACTGCCTGCAGAAACCCCCTACCAACCCTCAGGTTTCCACCGCGACCGGTGTTATGGGTGTGAAAACGGTTATGGTGAGAAAGAAATAAAAAAATAAAAATATGTATATAACAACAACGATAATAATGATAATAATAATTCGTTCGGGAGGGTAATGTATAATATATATATATTTGGCACTCAGACGAATTTTTCGACAGACGCCCCCCAAATCGGCTCAAAATAATTCAAAAACAATTCCCTATTTTTTTCAGATTTTTATCTCAACTTTAATCCCTCCCCCCAAAAGGGTGGATCGCGCCATTTAAAATACACGTGTTCCGGCTATATTATCAGTATATATTTTATGGTAAGGGCAATAATTGTTAAAAAAATCTGTAACTACGAGATTTTAGTAGGCATTGATCCTACTATCTGACAAAAAATTCACATCATCATACCAGGCAATCTAGACGAATTGGACACCCTCTAAATCCGATTGAATTGTAAAAAATAGTTAGATTAAGAAAGTGTGGAATTCGTCTAGATTGCCTGGTACGATGATGTGAATTTTTTGTCAGATGGTAGGATCAATGTCCACTAAAATCTCGTAGTTACAGATTTTTTCAACAATTATTACCCTTACCATAAAATAAATACTCAGAATATAGCCGGAACATGTGTATTTTAAATGGGGCGATCCACCCTCTTGGGGGGACGGGTTAGAATTGAGATAAAAATCTTTAAAAAATATGAAATTGTTTTTGAATTATTTTGAGCCGATTTGGCGGGCGTCTGTTGAAAAATTCATCCGAGTCCTAAGTAAGTGAATGCAAAATACGTCTAAAAAAATAATAATAATGAATAAATAAAAATCGATCGATTTTTTGTCACCCTGTATATATTAATATTATTATTATTCTTTTTTTTTTCGCACGTTAGAAATACAGTGAAAATTCTTGTCTCCCGAGGGATAGTTATATCCTTGATCGTTGCTATTATTCTAATTCTTCTACTTCTTTTTCTTATTTTGAAAGGAAAAAGAAAAAAAAACGCACGAAGAGACGAGATAACAAAAAAAAAAAATTAGGAAACCGGTTGACCTGTGGGCCAACCCTAAAACTTCCCGCTATGTGTTAAATACGTTACAACAAATTGATACTATTGTGTTTATAATACATTGAGAAAGGTTATAAGTATAGTTAGTTTTCCGTATATAAATTTTTTCCCGTATGATTTTTAATCAAAAATCGAGTTTTTTCAAATGTCAACATTTCTAGATTTTGGAGAGTTATATTTAATGTCAAAAAATATCGTTCAGTCTCAATTACATTCAAGTCCTGGTATACCTTTTCGATCGCCGCAAGAATCATTCAAATCGGTTAATTCGTTCCCAAGGTTTAATACGACAAAAAAAGAAATTTTTGTCGTGCAATATCTTTCAAACTAATCGTTCGATTTTGACGAATCTTGCGGCAATCGAAAGGGCTATCGAAGACTTAAATCTGATTAAGTTTTGAGACTCATCGCACGAACTGATTAGGAGATATGCGCTAAAAACATGAAATTTTTTATTTTTTTAATTTTTATTTTTCGAATAACTTTGGAACTACTCGACCGATTTACTCCAAAATCTAATCAGATCTAAGTCTTGATAAACCCTTCCGATCGCTACAAGAACCATTCCAATCAGTCAATTCGTTCTAAAGATATCGTACGACAAAAAATTAGTTACACACACACACACACACACACACACACATACGGACGTCCATCCAAAAATAGTCGGAATAGCTTCCTAGGACCTCAAAACGTCGACATCTGATGAAAACTCGGTTTTCGAAAATCGGACCGAAACCAGTAACTTCCCTTCTTTTATGAAAATTTTCAATTTTCATAGCGGAAAGTTAAAAAAAAATGAAAGAAAGAGGCTCAGAAAAGAATCAAAATTTATTGTCAAATTAGGTAAAGAGCCGACCTCCTCCCCCTATTTTTTTTTTTTTTATTTTTCGATTTTTTATCTCTTAATTTTTTTATAAAAAAAGAGAGAAAAAAAGAAAAGTAAAGTATAAACGAGGTAGAGACAGTACCTATATATGGGGCTGTCCACGTCAGGACGACACGGCTCCAGACCTCAAAGTTTTCGATTTCATTTTTGATTTCATATGTTGTTACTCTATGTCTGGAGAAGCTGTCAAATTTTTTTTCGAATTTTTTCAGTTAACCCTTTCGGAGCTATGAATTTTTTCATCCTTAAAAAAAGGACCTTTTTTAAAATTCTGAAAAAATTCACAAAAATTCTGTCACTAATGTAGAACAACCTCCCACTTTCATAAACGTGGGCAGAATTTTTGTTATATTTTTTTTTCTTCATTTTTCAAAAATTTTATTTTATAAGATGCTTCATAAATGACTTTCATAAAATCACCTACTCACCTCCTTACCAACATAACACAATATAAGATCAAGAACTCCAAAAAATCTGAGTGGGGTAAATTTGAAAGATTTTTGGTAGGATAAAAGTCATTGGTGAAGCATTTTTTCGAATAAAGTTTTAGAAAAATTGAAAAAAAAATGTAATTTAAAAAAGGTCCTTTTTTTAAGGATGAAAAAATTCGTAGCTCCGAAAGGGTTGATTGAAAAAATTCAAAAAAAATTTGACAGCTTCTCCAGGCATAGAGTAACAACATATGAAATCAAAAATGAAATAAAAAATTTTGAGGTCTGGAGCCGTGTCGTCCTGACGTGGACAGCCCCATATATGTATATTGCTATTTTTTTTCTTCTTTGTATCCTTCAGGGGTCCAGATAAGAAACGAGTGAATTTGAAAATAGAGAAAATATATCGATCATCGGAATAATAGTCGTGGTTATCATAATTATTATTATCAATATTATCATCATTATTATTGTCACAGGTTTAAGTTACTAATTATATAAATTTCTATCCCAGTCTGGGTGCACTTAGTGAAATTAATAGTCGTTTGATGATCAGTAGTCGGGTACCTACACATATATACAATATTAGCTGGTATGGGTATGTACTTATACCTATACTCGTGGACCGTACATCGCGGTCTATACCTACATATCTATCCCTATACCAGAGTCCTTTACCAAGCTTGGGTGTGTGGAGATGGGCTTGCTGCTTTTCGAACAATATTATAACATCTACTATATGGATATAGTTACGAATGCATTTCTCGTGTCAGCTTTGTACACAAGCTATTCTGTGTATGTATGTATATGTACGTATGTATATATATATATATATATATATATATATATATATATATATATATATACCAGCTGTGACCTAGAGTACTAGCCTCGAACAAACATCATCTATCTATCTGCCTTTGGAACAAAGTAGTCTCCCCCAGATATATGTTCAGATAGTTGATAATTGTCAATTGGGGTTTGAACATGCAGTTGAAAGTTCTTTGATCAATACCTATACCCATCTCGTTAATTAGCTATATGTGCGAGTTCTCAGATTAGTCAATCGAAGAGAGCACCCTGCACTGGCGCGTCGTCATTCTTAAAAAAGAAAGAAGCTTAAAAAAAACCAGAACAAAAAATAGAAGAATTTTCTATCTCTATTATCATATCAAATCAAAAAATCCTAAGAAACTGATTTTTTTCGTTCTTTTTTTTTTTTTTTTACATATTTTTAAAACTTTCGAAAATCGATTATTCCTTCGATCGAAATAATAGGCAAAAAATAATGATACAATATTATATACGGTGGTAGAAAAATCTTAAAACGAACCGAATGAAAAGTAGAAAATTTTTGAAAATTTTTTCCTATAGAATTTTACAAAAACGTGGTTTTCATATAGCCAAAACTCAGAGACGTTTGCATAAAAAAAAAAGAAAAAGAAAACGATAAACACAAAAAACCAAAGAACTGAGGGTTAATTTAGCAGTGTTACTGTCCCTACCCGAAAAAAAGTTTCGAAACAAAATTAAGAATGGGGCCAGGGGTGAAAATCAGAGCCTAGTGAAATTTGCATGGAATGCCCTATATATACGTAATTGTAATTAATATGACAGCTCGAAATTTGCAAAGAGTAAAGAGAAATCAAAAAACAAAAAGTGCAAAAAAATTAAATGAAAATTTAACTTGCACATCGTTTCTGTTTTTTTTTTTTTTTATTCTCTTCTCTCCTTTTTGTTTCTTATCACTATTTCGAGCAGTTCATTTCGAAGTGTAAATATGAGCATCAGCAGTACCCTGCAGGATCATGAATATAGCGACAACCAGAAGATAAAACGTTAGTTAAATAGTCACACCAACTAGGTACTACATCCATCCTCTCTCCTCTAGTATCGACGTGGGTCGATCGTTGGCCAGCAGCTAGCTAGCTAGCTATACCCCACCCCATTATACCCCAACCCCAAACCGAGCCATCACACACTACCACTTCCTATAACACACGGCTTACTAGATACTTTGCTCCATTTCCCGCCACCGTAACAGTGTCTACACAAACCCCTTCTGATGCAGCATCAGGAAATGTTAGTGCTGGGGGGTTTGGCGGTCGGGGTATTCGGGGATGAAGTTTTTCGGGGGACTGGGTATACGTTGGCGCGGGGGATAGTGTCGCCGGTTATTAGATCAACCAACTTTTTATCGTCAACTATAAAGCTAAGTGAAAAGTTTCACGTTCGGTTAGTCGATTCTATGTACTATGGGATGGAAAAGGAAGGGAATAAGGCGCCGGGGATTGCGGGGGCTGGGGGCTGGGGGCTTGGGGCTTGGGCCAAAACGTGGGAACTCGTAGCAACGGCTCCGGGTCGGAGGCAAAGAGTTATGTCTGATGTTATGCTTACTTTGGCAACTGGATCTAAATTCTTGTTTACAACATATCCTGAACGAAATAACACCCATTCCAAAATTTCGCCATGCGGATTATAGTATATACACCTATACCTGCTCCAAATATTCTTGTCATAGTAACAGTGGATATGTATATGTACCTTATACCTATATCTATGTATATAAGGGTGGTGGTAGTAGAAAGAGGAGAAGGACGAACGCTGGGAGAAGATTAAATGTTATTCCTGTGTCTCGGAGGGAGAGAGAAAAAAAAAAAAACAGTTATATGAATATATCTATGTACAGGTGTATATATATGTATATATCTATTTATAAGGTACAGTCTGCCCTAAACCTTTGACCCGTGAGGCTTTATTAGAAGAGAGAAAGAGAGACGGGGAAAGGGAGAGACGGCGGTGTGGGTGGCGGATGGAGGACGAAGGCTTCGTAATCGGGATTAAATCCTTCGAGCGATGATTTCATCATACCTTCCGGTTTAACGTATATATGTACATGTATATACCTATATTGTATATATGTATATATATATATTATCTACTGCAGAGTTATCCACGGCAGGCAGGGTTCCCTCTATACCGCCTTTCAATTCACCTCACGAAATATATCTCCTCGCCTCCCCCACCGTCTTTCGTACCTTAACTCCCCGGGTCTCCAAAGGTCTGCGAAGGTCGCTCATCCCCCGATTCCCGTCGACATCCCCCTACCAACCCTCCCGGAGCTACTACGCGCCGCACGACACGACCTTGTCTCCACCTATCTCGTCACAAATAAATTCTACCACTTTACGAGTCCCTTCACCCCCCTCCCCGCCCGCCCGCGCGCTTTTCGTAAACCCCGGAATCCTACCCCCCCCCCCCCCCCCCCTGTAGCGGACCCGCGAAACCCCGCGCCTTTCCCTTCACCGAATCGTGACCCTATACGTGGCGTCGATCTTTGCCACGCGGCTTTCGACAACTCTTGTTCTACCCACCCCGTACCCCCGTCACAGTCGCGGTCCCCTTTTCGCGACCTCTACCCCGAAATCCTTGGGGGAAAGAAAAGAGAAGAAAGAGAAGGAAAATATATATGTATATACTAATCGACCGTGAAAATTGAAAGAAATCGAGGTTTTATTTATTTTTCATTTATTTTATTTATTTTTTTTTTTTTCGTACGTATTAACTCAAGTACCCTTGATGCGGTACTTGTATACGGGGTGAGTTTTGTCGAAGGTCTAGACTCAGTTGCTATAAAAAAAAAAAAAAAAATTATTTTTCAGACAATAAAACGTGCGATCTCGTGAAAATTCACATTCACAAGACATATGACATGCAAAGTGAGAGATACGTTTGATTTTTTACACCCCCAGTTTTTCAATCGGTCGAGAAAAAAAAACTGCATTTTATCATGGCTAAGACCATTTTAGACTTTTGAAAAGACTCACCCTGTACACATAGTGGATATGTATGTATGGATCATTTTTTGAGAAAGACAGACAGAGAGAAGTAAAATTTGAAAATTACCTATACGGTAAAATGAATTCTTGTTATCAAAGAGAAAGAGAGAAGAAGAGAGAGAAAGACAGAGAATAATGAGGATGAGAAATGGAGAAGAAGAAGACGAAGAAGAAGAAGATCCAAGAAGCAAGGGATTCATCTTGGTATATATATACACCTACTTCTCTCTCCCTGTATAGTAATTCGCTCACTTTTCTCAACCCCAACCACCCTTCTCCGGCAAAGCTCGCATACGGTATAAAAAGGAATTAGGCTGTATTCACGCTAAGCCACCCATCCACATCTAACAAGCCCCCAAACGAGGGTGTTGTTTTTGCGGTTGAGGGTCACGTGATTGCTACTTAAGGTGAACTTAATAGGACGGAGGGAATACCTACCTTATATACAGTACAAACCCCCTACTTTCAACCCACCCCCCCTAAACGTAACCTCAACCTCTCAACCTCTCAACCTTTATCTCCTGGATACTGTAGCTGTTACTACTGTATAACATACTACACATATATAACAGCTCACAATTGTTTAATGAAGAGAGACAGAGAGAGAGAGAATTTCTCACCTTGCACAGATCTCACGAGGGATCTCCTTAAGGGGACCAGTACAGCTTGGTTTTGGAAATTTGGAGTACTCCAAAATTTATTTATTTGTCAACCAAAGTTTATTTCACATCAAAAAAAATTTTCTTTGAAACACTTTGTCGTAAGGTTTCAGGCACATCGTTGGTTCAATTCAACCTCTCAAGGTCTTACTTTCTTCGGACAGCAATTCTACGTCTTACGAACGTAGGGATCGGTAAAAAAAAATTCATGTATAAAGTTACGGTCAATTATCAAAAATTTCCAATATTTAGGCCACTAATTTGCAAATAACTTGGCTAACACGAAATTGTAATTGTAAAAAAATTCCCTACTTGGTTCGCACGATGAGGATTTCTTTTCTGGACAAAATGAGCCCTCAACGACCTTAATCGGAACAACGACGTGCCTAGAACCTTACGACAAAGGTTTTCAAGGAAAAATTTTTTTTTTATGTGAAATAAACTTTGGCTGGAAAATAAATGCATTTTGGAGTACTTCGAATTTCCAAACCATGGTAAAGCTATAACTACAACAGTGAAAGGAACAGAATAAAAATTAGAATTTCGCGAATAATTTTTTGTTCTTTCTCTTAATTGGCTTTCATGGCAATATACAAACGCTAACCAACGAGTGTTTCCCTTAAATGTGCCCTCTGGAGGGAAATCCTCGTGTTTCTCGTTTATTCTAAAGAGATCGTGGAGGTAAATAAGAGAAGAAGAGAGATATAGATAGAAAGAGAGCGAGAGAGAGAGAAAGGTCAAAGTATAATAATAATAATAATAATAATGGTAATAATAATAATAAGAATTAGAAGAGAGTGAGAAAGAGGCAAGAGACAAGAAAAAGTAGAAGAAGAATGGTCCCGGGGTGGAAGAGGAAGAGGGGGTTGGGGGAAGAAGGAAACGAAGCCCGGTTAATTCGTAAGCTAGAATAGTCGTTTACGTTAGTGCTTAACGCGTTATAGGGGTCTAACGTTGGCGGTGGTGGTGGTGGAGGTGGTTGGTGCTGCAGGGTTCGTTCGCCTCGTAGCGTTGACTTTAAATGTTCTATACCTTTTCCCCCATACCCGGAAATACCTAACGTAAGTCTTAACTCTGGAACCAACCATCCCCCATGCCCCCATCCCCCTTATCTCTCTTTCTCTTTCTCTCTTCGCTGAACTACGACCGTCGCGATACCCCCGCCGCCATCCCACCGATGCCCCAACGCCCCACGAGTCCCCAAGAGTTCCACTGTATATATAGACATTTGCCATCGTTTCTTATTAAACATCCGTATAGAACAACGCCAGCACCGAGAGAATGAGAGCAAAAAAGAAGAGGAAAAAAAAAAATCGTATCTGTTATATTGATTTTCTTTTTTTGTTTCGATGACAGCGGGGGGAATTTCGGATTTTTGGATCAGATTTATTCGGTTTAATTAAAACGATAAGTTTGCAAAATTTTCGCGTCAAACCTGCAGCCATCCCCAGTTTCTCATATAAATAAATTTACAACATTTCATTTTTGATTTTTTGGCTGAAAAATCTTTGCATGTTTTAGATCGGAAATTTTCCGCTCTTTCAGTTGAAAATATCTACCTTTTCGTGAAATTTTCTTCGTGAAGTGGTATATTTATTTGATAGGAAAATCGGGGTGGGTTGAAAAATTGGGGTGGCAAATTTTACGCGAAAAATTCGAATGTTTCATTTTTTTTTTTTTTGTTTCTTATTATCATTATTATTATTTATTTATATGCCTCACGATAGAGTCGAGTCGAGTTAAGACCGTGTAAACAAAAAAAAAGTATGTAAAGAAAAAGTAAAAGCATTCAAGAAGAAGAAGAAGAAGTGGTTGGTTGACAGTCTTATACTTCTAAACTCCGTCTCCAGGCATCGACTAATTTAAAAGTTGTTCCGAACAGCTCATCTCTCATTTAAAAATCTCCAAACCGTCTTCATCTCCACCTCCACATTCATTCATTCATTCATTCATCCATTCGACCCCCTCAATTTCATTCTAATTCTGATTCTTCCCAATTTTTTTCCCCTAATTCTTCTTTTTTGCCCGGCTGTCTTTACGATGAATAGAAAGGAAAGTGAGAGAAAAAGAAAAAAAAAAATAAAAGAAAAATGAAGAAAAAGTAAAATAATATAACTTGAGGGTATATTTAAACATACTATTTCATTTTTCCGTTATGTAAAATCTTTACTACTGTATAGGTATCTACTAGTGCTGCTGGTGCTGCTTCTGCTGCTGCACCACTCGGTTATTAAAGACTTTTTTTTCTCATCCCTTATTTTACGAAAAAGCTTCTTTCCCGCAGGGCGCGCTTCTGGGCTGTGCTTCGCTGTATCTAACCCCTTTATCCAATTTTCTAATTTTATAAGTTAAGATAATTTTATGATGTTTAATTATCCAATTATATAACCCCTTTTCTTTTTCCGAGGTAATTTTTTTCCAATTTTTTTTTTCTTTACCTTTTTTCTCTCTCTTCTCTCTCTCTCTCTCTCTCTCTCTCTCTCTCTCTCTCTCTCTCTCTCTCTCTCTCTCTTCGTTTTCGGACCGAAAACTTTTACAGATTTAATCATATCTTTCATCTAATTCGCGTATCAAGTTTCTTAGGAGGATTAAATAAACGGTGGAGCAAGAACAAAAAAAAACCTGTTACTTGGAAAATTCTTTCGTTACAACTTACTTTCGTAGGTACATACTTGGCTTACACTAAATCGTCAAGTCAAAGCACCAGCCCTGCTACGAGCTTGCATCAAAGATGCTTCAAATTAGTTTTTTGATTATATCTCAAGAACGGTTAATGATATCGAGATGAAGATAGGTATCAAAATTGAAGTCAATTAAATTCTCTATAAAAAAGGTACAATACATTTTTGTCGTATCGGTATCGGTTTCGCTATATTTTAACACGAAATATCCCGAATTTACATTTATTTTGTTTCTGCCATACAGTGAGTGAACATGTTTAAATATTCAGTCTGATAATACAGCGAAACTAATGGAGGTACAGAAAAAGTGGATTCCACCTTTTTTATAGAGAATTTAATTACCTTCATTTTTTATATCAACCTTTATATTGATATCGCCTACGGTTCTTGAGATATCATCGAAAAACTGGCTTAAAGTAGATTTAAAAGAACAACTCATTTCATCATTTTTTTTTTCAAATTCAATTTTTTGATTCCAGGTAAACCAACGCCTCTTGTAAAGTGGCTGATAAACGGAGTCGTCAGAGATCAAGAATCTGAAATCCGTGCCGGAGATGTGATAGAAAATCGGTAAGAGGCGATAATAATTGTGAAATAATTTCTTTCTCTTTTTTCTTACTTAACTTATTGACAAACCAACGAATACAATAATTTTGTTAATCAAATAATTTCGTTAACGATCGTAAAATGAATGGCAACTGATGTTTCCTTTTTTCCTTCTGTTTTCTTTAATTTTTTCATTCATTTTGAATTTATTTATTTATTTTTTCTTTCAATTTTTAATGCTGCAGGCTGACTTTAGCATCGATTAGCCGTTCCGACCTCGGTACCAGATTTACATGTCAGGCGTTGAACACGGAGCTGGTTGAGCCGAAAGTAGCTTCCCTCATTCTGGACTTGAATCGTAAGTACAACGAACGATGTTTAATTAAAATTGTTATTAAAATGGAAAAATCGTTTTATATTCTTCCATTTTTTTTTTGTTTTCCCTCGTTTTTTGCCATAAATTATTACCACCACAGCAAAGTGGTGACGCCGGTGGAAGAACACACTTTGTGAAAATTGAAAACTCCCTCTTTCATATGCATAGATAATTAATTAACTAATTATTCGATTAATTAATTAGAAAAAAAAAGAAACAGAAACATTTATGAACGTGATTAATTCTTCTCTATGATAGTTATAATAATAATAATTATTATTATCATTATGTGTAATTGATAACCAAAATTTTTGCAAAATATTTCCAAGATTTTATCAAAATTTAAAGGTGGTAGCTAGTCCCCTTGATTTTATCTTGCTTAACATAGATGTGTGTCTGATATGAATGGAATAAGGATTTAGAAAATGTTTAAATAAAATTTCCAAACGGAGTAAAAAGTGTGACACAAACGCCTGTGAAAATAATACAAGAAATAGAAGAAAAGAGAAGACGAAGAAGAAGAAGAAGAAGAAGAAGAAGAAGGGAAAGAAAGAAAAAGAAAAAGAAAAGTACAAATTCTTATCACGAGGTTAACAAATCAGGGTAAAAAAAACACACACACACAGAAAGCTATCTTTCTTTCTTTCTTTTTTTCTTTCGGGGTTTGGGGAACGGAGTAAGGGTAGATGCGGAGGGGATTTTTCCTTCCATAAAACGATAAAATCTATGAGACAGTAGAATAAGAATAAAAGGTAAGACGAAGTAGAATAAGAAGATATAGAAATAAAGAAA
Organism: Macrophya alboannulata; assembly: GCA_949628255.1. Lineage (NCBI taxonomy): Eukaryota > Metazoa > Arthropoda > Insecta > Hymenoptera > Tenthredinidae > Macrophya > Macrophya alboannulata. The sequence goes on from OX451207.1 coordinate 22,005,162, forward strand.
GAAATGAGGAGCAAGCCTCCCCGTTTTTCGTTTTCGTTATTTCGTTTTACTTATAGTTTTTGTTTTTTATTTATTCATTTATTTATTTATTTGTATATATATTTTCTCTTCTTATTCTCCGGCTCCTTCTTATTCCGGTCCTCGGAAACGACACGATTATTTCCTCCTACACCCTTGCCGTACCTTTTATTTATTCTTATTTATTTATTCATTTATTTTCGTATTATTTGTTCCTATTTTGTTATTTCCTTGGCTCCTTTTTCTTTCCTTTTTTACTTCTTTCTTTCTTTTTTCTACCCCATCTCTACTCACGCTTACCTAGCGAGAGAGGGTAGATAAGGAAAGAAATACATTAAATCTCGCCCTGCCCTGTCCTGCCCGAGACCATCCCTTCCCGCATCTCCTGTTACATAGTAGGCTTCGTTGTTATACCGTGTATATGTATATCTTTATACCTATGTATATACCCAGCCTTAGGGCAAAACCTGAGAAAAAAAAAAAAAAGAAAAAGAGAAAAAAAAGCCTTCTCCACTTGAAAAATTAACATTTTTCTTTTACCAAGCTAACTGGTACTCTTTTTCCTTCTTTTTCTTTCTTTTTCTCTATCTCCGTAGCGAAAAGAAAAAGAAAAAGATGGGAAAGAAGAAGGAGAAGTTGAAAAAATAATACAAAAAAAAGGAAAAAGAGATATACCTACGAAAGAAAGAAAAGAAAAAAAAACGGGAACAAATAAACATTACGTTTTCGAGTTTAACATATTTTACACGTAAAACTACCCTCGCCATTCCCTCAGACTTTGTACATACCTATACGTATCTTTCTTATGTTGAGAATAGACTTTCGGGAATTTAGAGGGGAAATAGTAATAGTCATAATAATGAGGAGGGGTTTTTTTTTGGTATAATTTTCGGTTGAAAAAAGTCAATTTTCAATGGAATAATTTTTTTTCTTTTTTTTCGGGGGGCGGATGGGGTGGACTTTTTTCTCCTATAATCCTAACCACAATAATTATTTGAAAATCCTTCGAATCGAAGAACACCGAGGTTTCAAAATTCCGAAAACTAAAGAATTGGGAAGGCCAGAACACGGGAATTTGAAATTTTCGCATATCGAGCGTCGTAACCCTCCCTCGATTAAATTTTCGGATTCCTTTAGCTTCGGAGTTTTTGTACTTATTCTGAGCTTCTAACGATAATTCCCAATTTTAATATTCTCTACTTTATAATAGCGTTTTCAAAAATTCTAAATCGTCTGAAATAAATTCCTAATTTTTACCATTCGGTATACTTGAGCAGAAAAATTCGGAACTTCGCCTGCACGGCCCCATATATAGACCGAAAGCTCAAAATACAACAATAAATACTCGTGAGTGAATAAATACATAATACATAAATACATACATATACCTATATACCTATATGTATATAGTAAAGGGAGCAAAGCGGAATTGAAACGAGAGAAGTAGGCGCAGGGTTGAGGGTGTATATATATATATATATATATATATATATATATATATATATATATATATATATATATATATATATATATATATATATATATGTACCCGAATGTATGTATATGAATATATACATAGGTATAAATATATAGCGAATAAGCGAACGAACGAATCGAGCGTGTGCAAGCGGATGTATCCGATATTGTAAATATTTATTGTTTGATGTTTTTTCACGATCCGCAACAGCAGCATAACACCATCGAAAAACACGAACGGCAACGGCAACAGAGATATGCGTGTTAAACGGTTTAAAATTCATTATTTCCCGATACCTACATACATACGTATCCGAATACCTATACATATATCTCTACCTGTAACTGCACCACCCTCCAATTTATATTCACGATCAAATTTTCTTTCTTTTTTTTTATTTATTTTTTTTTTTTTTTCGAAACGTAGGACATAAGGCCAAAAATAACTGAAAATAATTAAAAAAAAAAAAAAAAAAAAGATGAAATAAAACATTTTTGAACCTAACGAAACTTTCCTTTTGTTTTCTATTTTTGATAATCGCGAAAAAGCCAATGCAAAAGAAAATTTACGATTTTTATACTGCACGGGTGTTGCAGAATTCGGGAGTTGTTAGAAAATTTTCCGAATCAGTTTGGAAACAGTGTTCTGATGATCATTGAGCAGTTAAATCGTAGCAAAATTTGGAATAATAATGGAAATTATTGTTTCGAATGGTTTGCAGGCTCGACCGCGTCGATATTTTACACCCGGATGGATCATATTGCCTGTATATTTCTGTTATGTATTCATATGTATTTGTATATGACGTGTGTATATGTACATACCTATGTGTATAACTATATCCACTACGTATACATATATACGACAGAACGGAATGAAATGAAATGAAATGGAACGAAACGGGATGTGTGGATAGATATATTGCGAGGAAACGATATATTTATGTATACATAACTATATGTGTATGTATATATATACAATGAAAATGAGCCAAATTTATTGCATATTCTCTCAGTGCAAAATATCAAATAATAGATCCACGGTGCAATAGGGTGCAAGTCCTTAACCCCTCGTTCTCATCCGCTGGGAGAAATTGACTTGGCGCCCAACTTCGGAATAATAATATATCTATCGTTACTAATTACCCTACGGTGAAGTTTTTTTTTCGGACATGTTATCGTTCGATTTCTCATTTCTAACAACCATTGCCACATATTCGACAAAGTTCGAAGTATGTTCTATAATTTTTTGGTACCAATGGCATTAGAAAAAAATTCAACAAATTCAACAAATACATGAAACAAAAATTTGTTCGTCTAAGTAGCTTTTCGTTGTAGTTTTATATTTGTAATTTTTGTACAAAATCATTCTGTGTTTGTTCGTGTAATTTAATTTTGGTTTTTTTCTCATTTTTTTCCAGTAAAACCCCTAACAGTGACGATAAAAAAACCAGTCTCAACAATAAACGGAAATGGAGTTAGCGACGCTCTGCGGGCTGACAGACCCTACAAGGTTGCTTGCGAAACAACTGGGTCCAGGCCTCCGGCTATCATTACTTGGTACGAGGGACAAAAGCTCCTGATGGGAGACAAGGTAGGAAGGACACGATTTAATCACTAAATTTATAATCCTCACCCGCTGTTGTTGTTGTCTACCTATATGTATACATAGGGCATTTCGTGCCAAGTCATCCGGCCCCCTAACCCCGACGATTTTGGATTTTGGTCATATTTAATTGGGATATAGTTTCTCGCCTCAAATTAACAACGAAAAAAGTGTTAAAAAAAAATCTTTTGAAACCGTTCATTTTTTTGATTATTTAAACCGATTCAAATGAGAAGCCGTTTTTTTTTTTTGATTTTTGAAAAAATTCCAGACAAATATAGTTTGACAAGATACGATGATTTTGAGAAAAAAGAAAATTTTCGATACACTTATATTAAATTATTTGAAAAACGTTATATTTCTGATCGTAGAGAAAATGGTGAAAGAGAAATAATGTGGATAAAGAAGATTCGAAACAAAAATAAAAAAAATTGGTGGTGCCAGTCTTTGGTTTGCCCGCTTTTGACCCTCATGTTCATTAATTCCTGTGTAAAGTGTTATTCGGTCCAGCTATATACCTGTACCTATGTACCTATATAGACATATATACCTACTATATATACATGTATACACGCAAGAGTAATATCCACCATTCTACACCAATAATGGATTTGCCCTAACAGGCAACATTAGTGTTACCTGCAGACTTGCGAACGTAGACTATCGTTCGTTTCTAGTGATGGAATTAAGCTAACGTGAACTGATATCGCGTCTCTATTATACTTGTTCATATTGGACGTATATAAATTTCTTTTTTCTTCTTTCTTTCGTTCATACAATATTTCATACAATATTTAATGTAACCGCCATGAAACAGAAATTTTTTTGATTCAATTTCGACTCGTGATTTTAGTCATTTTATTTGTTGATTTATCCATCGATCAATGATAGAGGTTCGATGATTTTCACATCGACGACGGCTGTATTATAGATTCGAAAAAAAAATAATCATAATAATTACAATAATAAGTGTGTAGGTTCGAAACCAGAGAAAAAAAATTTTTTTGACTAAATTTCGACGTCATTTCGGTACCTTCGTTCATTCGGGTGAATAATTTAAGTGGATTCTAATAAAATGGAGATGGAACGAAAAAATGTGCACGGCAAGTATGTATATAGCTTCGAAATTATTATTATTATTATTATTATTGTTTATTTGCCTTTTTAATTTTATTTATATTTTGTTCGAGTTAGGTTTGAGGTCGGAGCTTTCGCTCCCGGATACACCAATAGCTAGTGCGGTAGCACGCTGTAGTTCAGACTTGAATAGCGATAGTTAGGTGGGTGTTCCCTAGGGACGTAGCATTATCGATAACCCAGAATCATGGTTGTAGCTTGTCCCTATATATACATATACGTATACATATATAACAAGAATATATATATACATTTATATAAAATATATGTATATCCATATATATATATTAATGCTACTATGCAGTTGCCTATGTAGATATACGTAAATGAAAACTGCTCACGTCTCTCTATAAATGTAATAATATATAATTAAAGATATATAGTTGAAATTATCAAGATAAAACCTTGAGGAACGTTCTATTTTTTTATTCTCTTATTTCCGTGGTTGAATTTTTTTTTTTCTAGGTTAGGAAAGAAAAAAACCAAAACCAAAAAAAGATAATGAATTCAAATCAATTTTTTTTTGAATTTTTGGCTTGGTTCAGTCTACCTGAAGCCATGTATAATTTTTCTAATCGATTCTAAGAACTAATAACGATATTTTATTGAGCTCAAAGTCTCCAGTTGGAGAGAGACTGATTTGAATCCGTTCACGACGCCATATATGTATGTGTATATTGTATATATGTATATAATATATATGCGTGTATATGTGTACGTTCGTTCGTCGGGGTTAAGGGTTGAGAAACTCCACAGTTCGAGGACAGATATTAACATAAGCAGATCCTGTAGCCGGCGAATCACGTAGAGCACTTCCAGCACATTACCATCCTGATTATCCCGTATACCCATCCCCAAACCCAAACCCAAACCATCCCTAACCTATCTCCTTCTCCTTCTCTCACGCTCTCTCTCCCTCATTCGGCACGCCCGGAAGAAACGTCTTCGCATTCCTCTTATCATAGCTGGGTTTATTATAGCTTTGAGGGGGTTTGGAAAAATGAAAAAAAATTGTCGAATTAGATGAAAAATTAAATTCCTCGAACAAAGTGAGGAAAAAAACAAAAAAAAAAAGAAAAAAGAATTAATCAATCGAGAACACGATTCGATACAGTTGCGGATTATGCGCGTGACAAAAAATATTCACACCAATTGTTCCATTTCGTACGTTTTTTTTTTTTTTTTTTCTCTTCTTCTTGGTCTCCGAATCACCAAAATTACGAGTTCCGATTATACGAATTTTGAAAATTCGTGAACGACATTAATTTTAATTATCTTGAAAAATCTAGATCCTTCTACATCGCAACATCAAAACCGAATTTCTTTCTTATTCTCCTTTCAATTTTGACTTTCTCTTCAGAAATTCTTCGGTTAATTTTTTATTTATCTGTTTCTTTTCTGTTTTTTGGAAAATCAATCGCCGCTTGATTAAATAGCTGATCAAACCGGGGCGTTCGGATGATAGTCGACGGCTGTAATTCCCGTTTTTTTTTTTTTTTTTTTTTTTTTTACCACCATTCCTCATTTTTATTGTCACCTCCCTTACGTATAAAATGGGTATAGGTACCCACCGATCGTTAAATCCTAGATAGGGTAAGATAAAGGAAAGGCGTAGCTTAAGTTTTTATATACGCGACTCTGAAAATTTGACGCTGAATCCGCAACGTGCTTATATAGGGTATATACTTATACTACTGCCTCTGGTTTTTGGTACCTATATGTATAACTATTTATCGTCGTTTTTGATCACGGATAGAAGAAATTCAGAAACTGAATGAAAAAAAAATAAATAAATAAAAATAAAAAATGTGTAACAGTGTCTCGGTTGTACAGCTAAAATTTTTTTTCTAATTTTCGGTTTTCGCATATATATATTATGTATATATACTTGTATGTATATATGTTTGATAGCCAATTTACTAGCTATAATATAACTTCCAAAACTGCACACGCACACTTCTATATATGCCATTATCTGCAGTTATACCGAAACAGTTTCGTGAAGCTAGAACTATACCTATCTTATACCTAGGTACAGCAACACTTTACCTTCTATACCTACATATATGTATATATGTATATAGGTATATTTGAATTTAGCGAACGACGACGACGACGACGACGACGTGGCGTTCCTACGCTATGCTCTGCTCTGCTCTACTCTGGTTTACACAACGAGATGGAAAATGTTTCAAAGTTTAAACGAGAAGGGTATAACACGCGAGGTTTGGTTTGCCCTCATAAAACACACCGAGAGCTTGTTACATATACACATATATGAGCGTTAATTATAACAATAAATAAATAACTAAATAAATAAAAACATGAACAGCCAAAAAAAAAAAAAAATGAGATGGGCGAAACAGTCAAAGATCAAAATTGATCTCGATCATCGGGATAATTATTATTTTTTTTTTTGTTGGTTTTTTGACCTAGTTTTTCATCATTGTTATTATTAATATTATTATTACTATTAATATTTTTGTCTTATTTTGTTCTTTTGGTTTTTGATTTCCAGAAAAAGCCTTGGGAGGAGGAAACCAGGGATAATCGGACCGTGAGCTTGCTAACCTTTCAACCAAGGGTTGAAGACAATGGTAAAACCATCACATGCAGAGCCGAGAATCGAAACGTGACCGGTCTTCACTTGGAGACATCGTGGGTCATCAATATCGAATGTGAGTTTTCTTTATTTTTTTTTTCTCTCTTACACCGACGAATTCGAAACTCCGACAAATTCATTCTCGTTATATGCAGAAGCAAAAGAAGTATAAGAAAAAAGAGAACCAACAAAGATTTTCAAAAATTCTAAAAGATTGAAAATTAAAGCAAACGTTTTTTTTCCCCTCCTCACATTTGGCAAATTTTTAAGTCATTTTATTTATTTTTTTTCTTACCCTTAATTTTCGATTTTTGTTAGTTTCCAAACGTTTCAGAGGAATTTTTTCGTTCTTCTCTCTATTTTCGTACAGCTTTTTTTGTAAAGAAGCAAGAAAAGAAGAAAAATAGAAGGAAACTAAAAAAAATCAGCGAGTATTATACGTAGTGTAAAAAAAAAGAAAAAAATCCAATGACAAAATTGAGGATGAGAAACAAAGAAAAACGAAAAACAAAATGAAGTGACGTATATAAAAGATCGAGAAAAAATGTAAAAACGAAAAAAGAAAAGAAAAAAAAAATAATAATAATGATAAAATGACGTCACGCGTCACGTATTCAATTACGTATTTGACCTTCCAACCTTACTAGCTCCTCGAGGCTCCCTAAACCCATGGTGTAAGGAAGAGATCCTTCAAATTACAACCCCTTTTGAAACTCAACACCTTAGTATATACCGAATAGCAAGGAAACCTTCACGCTTCTCAAGAACCTACTACGGGGGGTTAGTGAAGAGGAGGTAAAAAGCGAAGGAAAAAGAGAAGAAAAAAAAAAGGGGGAATAGGGTTATATTATAGGGATAGGAATAAAAGACGTAGGTAGTACTATACTATTACTTAGAAGCGCGAAAAAAAGAGAGATAACAAGCGGAAGAGAATTATTATTATTTTTTGTTGTATATGAACCTACATCAAATTTTTGAAATTATAAAATAAAATTCAAAATCGTTGGAAAACAAGTATAATGCATATAAGTATTAATGAAGAAAAATTTCGATTGTATACCGAATTGAGAAAATTACTTTTCTGTTTATTGCTAATTTTTTCGCGAAATTTGTGATATCACTTCAATTCAAATTTTTCGCAGGAATATTTATTCCACCTAATTTTCTTTCGTTCGTTTTTCATCTTCTTTGAAAACGTAATATTTTGAAAATATATTTCAATCTCATTGTTAGTTATCTTTTTGTTTGGTTACAGATTTTGTAGTAAAATTAAAGAAAATAATAATTTATTCTGATACCTTTTTTCATATATGTATACTCGTATATATACATACTTATCAATTTACTACGAAAAAGTATGAATTTTTGAGTTCGAGAACGACTCGAGTCTTGGCAAAAGCATAGAAAACGGAGATAATATCGCAAAGTCTCGTAATCAGTACGGAGCCAGGGATAAGCTGGTTGGCTTCGCTCTGTCCCTGTAAAGGAAGATTTTATCATCCTTATATACTCCAATATTATTACCCTTTCTTTCTCCCCATCATTTTTTTTTTTTTTTTTTCATTCTTTTTTATTAGTATTTTTTTTTTTATTCGATCTATATGCCTATCTACATAGACATATGTATAATATATATATATATACATATATACATCCAAAATTGTGTTTCCAAATAATTGCAAAAATAATTATTCAAAAAAAAAAAAATAAATGACTGACGATAAAATACATTGATAAATTTTTTTTTTTCCTTGGTCTTTTTTCTTCCTTACTTTTATTTTCTTTTCAAATTTACAGATCCCCCGATAGTTTCTCTGAGGTTGGGTCTTACCCTGAGTCCAGAGGATATAAAGGAGGGTGTAGACGTGTACTTCGAGTGTCACGTGAAGGCTAATCCACCATGGAGAAAATTGACCTGGTACCACAACGTGAGTAGAAAAAAATAATATTATATAAACAAAGCAACCCCCCCCCCCCCCCCCACCCAAAAAAAAAAATAATAAAAAACAATTTACGTCATCGTGGACAAATTTTAGAAACTTTTAAAAAGTTCATCTAAAACCAAAGCACTCCAAAAGAGATTTTCGATTGTATCTCGTAAACCTTGAATGATATCAAGATAAAGGTCTATATAAAAAATAAAGTCCATTAAATTTCCTATGAAAAAAGTGGTATACATTTTTACCGTATCTTTATTCGTTTTGCCGTATTTTGAGGCTGAATATTCATATACAATATATCGAAGAGAACTGAAATTTCTTTAGGTCCCGGAATGCGAAGTCAAAATACAGCCAAACCTATAAAGATACAGAAAAAGTGCACTGTATCTTTTTTACAGAGAATTTAATTATCTTTATTTTTTATTCTGACCTTTATCTTGATATCATTAATGGTTTTTGAGATATAATCGAAAAACTGTCTCATAGTACGTATTTTCCAAGATCGAGGGTATTTTTTATTACGTTTAAAAGTAAACCGTACAATGAACATCTTTGCACAAAGTTACAAAATATCCCATAATTTTACTGTACCGATATAATATAAATATATACCCCGCTGTACCCACATCTCGCATATTAGTCTACTCCTTTTTTTTTTTTTTTTTATTTTTATTCCACCCTCATTTGCCGTTCGGTATACGTATTATAGCCTCTCATACAGCTGCGGGGTACGGGGTATGGGGTATGGGTGGGTAAAATACCGTTGAAAAATACGCTTTTGGAATATGGGAAATTCAGTCGGCGGTAGGAAAAAGGCGAGGGGTTTGGTCGGGGTTCGAGGGAACGGCATGAGCAGATGCTGCGAAAGAGATTGGTGGCGAAATTGCATCTTAAAAATATGATCCGACTTCATTCTGCCAAACTTCTATCTTCCCATCTCTCTCACTCTCCTTCCACGCAAGCTCTGCATCAAAGTTCTTTGAGGTTCGCCGCAATAGATTCCCCACTCCCCGCAAAAAAAAAAAGACAAAATAAAAAAAGACTCCTGCAGCTTCCGTGACTCCGAAATATTTAAATTTACTATACTCCGTCGTGATGCAAAAAAAAAAAAAAATGAAGAAAACTTGATTTTCGATCGTAGCAAGCAAATCTCAAACTACAATTTCTGTTTTTTGGTTGAATTTTTGAAAAGCTAGATGAACGAGAATTCGGATCAATAAATTATAGATCTTTTTCATTTTTTTTGTTTTTTTTTTGGCTGATTTCATATTTTGAAAAATAATGGAGGATAAAATCCATGTGGCTACTATATCGAAGAGTTCGAATCGATTTTTCTGGTCTTTAAAAGAGAAGGATGAGAATAAAAATGAGCAAATAAGAATAAGAAGAATGAAGTTGCCGCATTATAAATGGGATTGATACGCTCGACTTGGTCCACTCTTTACAGATTCTTTTTACTATTTTTCAATTTTCTACTCCTATTTCGAGAGAGTCGCGTGGGTCTTCCTCCCCTTCCTCTTCTTCTTCTTCTTCTTCCTCTTCTTCTTCTTCTTCTTCTTGGCGACGAGGTCGATTCTCCTTTATGCTTTGAACTGTAGCGAAGTAGGTACACGGTTAGAACTCTATATCTTTACTTTACAGAGATTAAAAACCGATTGAATTGTGTATTTAAGAAAGTTCCCATATAGTATACCAATGGGATTGAGGGGGTTGGGGAGCCACGATGTGGGGATTGAATTTATTGTACTTTATTATTGCCCACATACACCTGTATACCTATACATATATATACTATATTTATTATATACCTATACCTACGAGCGGGCTACTCGACGATCGTAATAACAAGCTTTTCATATTTTCTTTTCAAAATTTACTTTCAATTCTTTTTCTTATTCTTCTTGTTATATTTTTATCAAAAATTCTATCTCAGGTCGATGTGAAATCTTCGAACAAAGTCAACACGTTCTTCCCTCGCAAATAAATTTTATCAAGAAAAACGATGAAATCTTTACGCATTTCGTAAAAACAAAAATTTTCAAGTTTAAAGAAATTTGTGGAAATTTTGGAAAATTTTTAACGTAGTTTTTTTATAGAAAAAATCTGTAAAACTTGCAGATAATTCGAAGTAATTTATGAAATTGAAAGAAATTTTAAGATTTTTTTGAAATAATTTTACGACTATGGAAACTTTGAAGAAATATGTAAATTACTTTGGGAAAAAAATTTGCAAATTTTCAAGAAATTTACCGTAATTTCCATAATTCGTATAGTTTTTAGAAATCCGTGTGGATTTGAGTAAATTTTCAAAATTTCAACGATTTATTAAAAGAAATTCGCAAACTTAGAGGAGATTTTCAAAGCTTTCAGAAGTTTAAAAGGAATTTCCAAACTTTGAGGAAATTTGCAAAGTTTAAAAAAATTTGCGAAAATAATAAAACTTTTAAACTTTGAGGAAAATTTTTTTTTCTTTTTCAAATATTCGTTAGAAAAAACATTTGTCGACAAAATTTTGACAAAATTATAAGAACAAATAATGAGAAGAAGAACTATAGTTCGAAGAAAATTTTTGTTCGCAAATTTTCTACAAATTGGTGAATAAAAATATGAAAAAAAAAAACAAAAATTTTTCACAAGATAAAATCTGCTTCCCGTTATTATTCTTATCATTTATTTTGTTGTATTTTTGTCCTTTTCTTATTTTTGTTCTACATCGCGTTGTCCCAGATATAATACTTATCCTGAAAACGTGTCACTGTAACACTCAACTGGTACGATACGGTCTTACTCTACAGTGTCGAGGACGACGACGACGACTACTACTACTTCCCTATTTTCATCGCCTCGCATATCGCTCCGCATCGTATAGCAGTAAAGTAGTAAAAATCCACCTCTCGCTACATAGCCAGACGTGAGACGAAGCAATGGCCCGCGACCGGAAGACGCGTCTCCTGTAACAGCTAAGACCCACAAGAAATGGGAATTCAGTCTCGTTTCTATACTTTCTTTCTATACGTGGCTAGCGATTCAAATCTACTCTCTCTCCAGTTTTCCCAAGGTTTTACTTTAATCAGAACATCAAAGACAGTTTCACGAAACTACCCTTCCCCCTCTTTGTTCATCTGTCTCTGTCTCACTCGCGTTGTCTCTCTTACATTTTTCTTTATTTGTCTTTTACACGTGTATATAAAACGATGAAACTCCTAATTTCAACACAAATTTCAAATTCTATTTTATTTTCTCAAAAAATTGATAACAGGCTATATATATAGGCAAAATTTTTCTTTCCCGTTTACTACCGTTTTCCTTCACCCCCAAAATTTTCCTCGGCATGTATTTCGTACGAAAAGAAACTAGAACAAAAAATTGTAAAACACGAAAAAAAAAAAATCCGGACAATATGAGATAAAATAAAAAAAAGTACGATGTCTCTGAGCGAGAAAAAAAATCTTTGAAAATTTATTTTAATCGAAAAATAAATTTCAATATCGAAAGGGACAGTTATAGGACTTTAATTATTTCTCCATTTTAAATTGCTTTACAATTTTTTTTGTTCTTTCTATTATTTTGAATGAAAATTCTTGAATTATGAATCGCAAATTTTGATTTTGATTTTCTTTTTTTTTTGAAAAATTTTCTACGATCCTCGATACTTTTTATTTCGTCGATTAACGAAGCGATTGTCTCTTCGTAGATTTTTTAATTTTTTTTTTCTTCTCCTTTTTTTCGTTCTTCTTTCACAGTTCTTATGGCGTCGGTGATATTTGAGACGGGATTTTCATGTATCTATACATACACGTACAATACGTACCTATCTACCCATCTGTACTATGATACAGGGGGTTGAGAGACCCTGCACCTACGGTCTACAGGTTAATTAGGAGTTAACCGCACGCTCCTGCTGTGCTCCTGCCACCGCATGTCACTGTATAAACTGACGTCAGTTAAATACATCTATATGTATACATACATATATATATATATATATATATATATATATATATATATATATATATATATATATATATATATATATATATATATATATATATATATATATATATATATATATATATATATATATATATATATATATATATATATATATATATATATATATATATATATATATATATATATATATATATATATATATATATATGAATATATATATATATATGCATATATATATGTATATACATTTCGGGAAATTCCCTTGGGCATTATGTTATCACAAAGGCATACATATATGTACAATATATGTATAGGTGTACATCATATACATACATATAAATTTAATATATATACATATACCTGTTCAATTTTTAATATAACATACAAACAAAAGTTTCGATATCTTTAGTGAGATGAAAATTGAAGATAAATTTTCAGAATATGGATTTTATCGAAGCTGAATTAAGAAAGAGATTTAAAATTTTATTCCATTCAAATTTTTCTACAATTTTTTTCTTTCTTTCTTCTTCTGACACTTAATTAGAGAATTTTGAATTAGTATCTCGTATATATAGCTCTTCGCGATTTGAATCATTTTTTTTTTTATTCGTTTTTTGTTTTTTTAAGGTTTGTATTACTTTTTGGAAAATTAACGTGAGAAGAGTTTTTAACGCGGTATTTCAAAGCTGAGAAGATGCTGGCTTTGATTATTTTTTTTTTCACGATTTTTTCCACGATCCATTTTAATCCGTATAAATTCATTAAACTTTTTCATTGGTGGTTAAAGTTCGAATTTTCTAAACTGCGCGAAAATTTGCAAAAACTGTCGCGTTCTGGAATCAAAAGATCTAAAGAGAGAGAGAGAGAGAGAGAGAGAGAGAGAGAGAGAGAGAGAGAGAACTAAAAAAAATTGTCAAACGATGATCGGAAAAAAAAAAACCTCCAATTCATCGAGATTCTAAACCCAGAAAATTCCAAAAAAATCGTTTATTCATCGTTCGAAAAATTCGAATATTTCGCGTTCAATTTTTTGTTTTTTTCCCGTTCGTTTTCGTATTGGCGAAAAAATTTTCGGGGGATGAATATTTTTTTCGATTTTTTTTTTTAAGTATCGAAAACCAAAAATAAAGAATAAGAGTAATAGGGAGGTGGAAAAAAAGTAGCGAAGAAAAGAGAAGCGTGAAAACAAAAACGAAAAACAATAAAAAGATAAATAAAAAGATAAAATAAAAGTTTAGAGCCGTGAATTATTGGCTTCAATGTAAAATTTCCACCGAATCGATAAATTGATAGTCCGCGCGGCAAAAGAAAAAGGATCGTGGTAGTTGTAGTGGTAGAGAGAGAGTGGCTCAGGTGGTCGAGCAGATTGGAACCCCCCTCCCCAAAAACCCACCCCAAGGATCTGTATATAGATTCAGGATAAAGAAGTGTATATATCCTGGGGGGGGGGGACCACCTACTCGAACCAGGGAGCTAATAGTAAAGTTTAAACTATTTCCCTCCTCTTCGACGGCGTGGGTACGTACGCTGTGTAACATTGGCTGTATATAACGTTACAAAGTTTTTATTATTTTCGATATACATACTATACACAGTGTATATAATATATATATATATTATTATATATATTGTGTACAGGCATATACTCTAGATAAATGGATATTGAAAAATGAACGGTGCGACGTACGTGTGTGAAAAAATAAAAAAAATAAACCATTGACAAAATTTTCAAAACTTGACGATTTGTAAGAAAAAAAAAGAGTTGAAAAAACAAGGTTGAAAATATCGTCGAATGTAAGGAACGAAAAATACGTATATATTTTTGATTACCAAAAATTCGTAACTTTTTTAAAAATATTGAATCGATTTTCTGTTGAAAAATCGTATCTCAATAAGAGAATTTTTGTTTTCAAATTCAGAAAAAAAATTGAAGAAAAAAAAAATAATTAGGAAGGGATGGAAAAAAAATTTCGACCGGTAAACTTTAGAACAAATTAGCGAGTCGACCGACGTTTCGTACCTATCCTATCCCATCCTATATCCTACCTTTTGATCACTCAACCATAAAGAAAGGCTACCGCTTTCGAGGAAGGGGTCCTGTTCAGTCCAGTCGAGTCCAGTTCAGTTGAGTCCAGTCTAGTCCATTCTACGAGGGATGAGGTGAAGGGTGAAGGGCGCAAACGGGGGGATGGGGGTGGGGGCAGTATTTCTAGCAATTAACGGTCTAACTCAATTAAACTAGATTGTAATCTAGCCACACACACCTACGTGTATATATCTACCTATATCCAGCCCACCTACATAGAAATAGGTAGTAGGTATAAAGTAGACGTATAGTTAGATAGGTACGTTTCAACGCTGGGCTAATGTATAAGGCGAGAAGAGCGAGTAGATAGCCGAGAGGACACACAACCTAGATGAGCCGAATCGGAGGTTACCTCGCTTAGCATAGGTTAAGCCTAGGGTTTATCCTCGGTTAAATCCACCCATCCCATTCGCATGAAGGCGAAGGAAAGGGAATAAAGCCCCGGGATAGCCACCCCCTGTAGAGAAAAAACATTTTTTTTTTTCTTTCTCAAATTTTAATCGACGTAACAAAAATTCTTCGAATTTTTTTTTGAAGTTTCGTTTCGTTCGGTGAAGGAAAAAAAAAAGCGATTTTGAAAAAATATATTGAATGTGAGGAAAACCGCGTTTAATTGAGTCAAAATTTTCTTTGTTTCATTATTTAAAATTGTTCAATTTTGTAAAAGACGACAAAATAATAATTTAACAGTAATTAGATATCGAACGAAAATTTTGTAACTGCAGCAGAATACGTATTTCGCTGGTATTTGTACCCTTCAATGTTTCGGACAGTGGAGAAATAATTGATTGACAGATCCGCCCTGTTATAATAATCCGTAAAATATTTTGACTCGAATTAGTTGATTCGATAAATTAATTAATACATCGAGTGTGTGTGCATACGTCGTTGGATATGTTATAAAGAAAAAAAAAAAAAAATCTATAGAATATATCGAATAGAATTACAACGTTGAGAATATTTATAGAACGTAATTGAAATTCTTCTTCTAATTGTTATTCGTTATTTTTATTTTTTCCAATCGTATACTAATTAACGAGTTTCAAATTCCCGCTAATTAAAGATATTCTAAACCAGTTTCTCAACGATATCTCATTAACCGTAAATAATATCGATATAAAACTGCAGAACAAAAATAAAGCCAATTAAATTCCCCGTCAAAAAGGTGGAACACATTTTTTCTCTATCTTGTTCGGTTTCGCTGTATTTTAGCACCGATTGCGTGACTAATTATCACGATCGTTACATTCAATAACAGAAAAACGTTCAAATATTCAGCCTCGAATTACAGCGAAACGAATTAAGATACGAAAAAAATGTGTTGAATATTTTTTATAGAAAATTTTATCAGCTTTGTTTTTGATGCTTACCTCTATCTCGATATCTTTCACGGTTTCGGAGATATAGTCAAAAAGCTAATTTCGGAAGCATATCTCTTTGTCGAGAACTGTGAATTTTCACCCTCTATTTAACCCCGTACATACTAGACTAATTGCGACGTGAAATAAATATGCATAGATATATAATATAAAATTAGGATCTGATCCCAATTAAGTTAAAGTTTGCTACGCAATTAGGATGGGCGTTGAGATTGAGAACCCTGGGGTACAAGGGCAGCAGAGCAGGTTCGTAGAGGGGAGTGAGTTAGTTAACCCTTATTTAGCCCGAAAACCCCCAAAATCTGATTACCCAAGACGTGCCTTACGCTTTAAACTCAAAATAGCAACGAGAATTTGTTTTTCACTTTATATCTTTTTAATTCCCATATGATTTTTTATTGATGAGAAATTTCGAGGCATAAAGAAAACAACCCCCCGATTTATATTACTTGACTATTTGTTATCAATTTTTTTCCGCTCTCAATTCCCCATTCACTCTTCTCAATTTTTCGTCGTACTATTATAGAAATCCTAAAGAACAGCCAGCCAGATGCAGCTGGGGTTTTACTCCACTAAAAATCAAATCGCCTCGTTTTAAATCGATTTAGAATTCTCTTATAACGATTGAAACCGGAGTGAAGGCGCGAGGGGTTGTAGAAGTCGTAATGGCTGATGGCTGCAGGTAGAATGGCGAGGAATTCAACGATCTAAAACTACCTAGTTGTATACGTATATAAAAGAAGAAGAAAGAAAAAAGAGTGAAGAAAAGAAAGATAGACATAAAAATTTGACCAAAATTTTTTCCAATTCGAAAATTGTGTTTCGTTTCTTTTTAGATATGAAAAAAAATAACGAATATAAAAAATGGAAAGGAATTTTATATAATTGCCAATATATTCTCTCGTTATTCAAAAAATACTCTGCAAACTGCACGCGACCATGAGATTGAACTTTCTTCGAATTCTTTTGATCATCAGCCGATGCAGCGCAGAAGCAGAAAATTGGATTCCGAATCTATATATTGCAATTGGGCAAAAAAAAAATAGATATACAAGTAAAAACCAAAAGAAAATTGGAACGATTTTCCTCCTTCTTTTTGTATTTTTGCTATTTGTTGTTTCATTTGTTGTTCTTTTACTGTTTCCAGGATGAGATTCTTGTGCACAACTCATCGGCGAAGGTCATTATCTCTAACCAAAGTCTGGCACTTCAAACAGTCACCAGAAGCAGCGCTGGACTCTATGTTTGTGCGGCTAGCAATCTACTAGGTGAAACACGGAGCGAGCCACTACCCTTCAGAGTGAAATGTAAGTAATAAAACTCGAGCGTAAACAAGTGACAACTCTAATTACTGCACCCAATTTTTTTTTTTTTTTTTTTTTCTTCGTTTTTTTCTCTCTTTTCTCTCTCCGTTTCTTTTACTTTTATTTTTTATTCTTTATTTCGCGACCTGAAAATCTCATCTTTGCTTTTGCGCCGCAATATTACAATGCTAAAACAGAAAGAAAAGGAAATGAAAAAAACAAGATCTATGTCACGACGATATTGGCACGAAATGCACTATATAACTATTCTTCAAACAAAAATAATGACACAGAATTTCGTATACCGATCCGAAACGGAAGAAATATGATTCTGACGTCATTGGAAGGGAATGACCTATACAAGAATGTCCATTTTCTATAGGGCATTACGTGCCAATGAGACCGGAATTTTTTTTTTTCGTCTCGTCATCTCGGTATTTCCACCTGTCTCGGAATTTTCAACAATGTTACGTATGTTTTTTTCTTTTTTTTCATAAAAGTGCGTGCATTTTTTACATCCAATTTCCGGTTATATAAGTTTTTGTGAAGGGGAACGAAAAAAATATTAGAAAAATAAGAAGAAGAAGAAGAAGCAGGAGAAGGAGAAAAAAAAATAGATCAAGTCCGAAAAGTAACAAGGCAAAATTTAGACCGCATATGTATATACGGAACGGAATAAATTTTCGACTTTTATGACTCGGTTTCGGGAGTCGTTGGTTACTATAGGTATACACTTTGACGCTACGCGACCGCGACGCGACGCGACGGTTCGGGACGCTTTCAGCTTAAAATTCTACTTGGCTTGGCACCCTACCCTCAACCCCTCCGCCGAACACACAAAAACCACAACGTGAATCACCGCAACGGATTTCGTCAATTTTTGATCAACCATATACCTGCCTATACCTACATGTATAATACCAACTCACTCTCACTGTCCTCCTTTTTTTTTCTTTTTTTTTTTATCTCTCTTGCGATCACCCGCGGTAAATATACATGGTAAACCTCGTAAATTCTAGATGCGTGAAATCAAACACAACTCTACCTCGTTTTCCGCGCTCCAGTAATTTTTACTCATATATTTGAATTTTGGTGGATTTCAATTTTGTTTTTTGTTTATTTTTATTTCGTTTTGCTTTTTTTACTAACCAATTATCGAACGTTTACTTGATAGAACTTATCATCGAACGACGTTATTTAGAGAATATACATTTATAATATTTATATACAAGGTGGCCGCTAACTAAGTGCTTTAATTTTTGTCATACGCTTAACGGTAGCGCGCTTCTAAAACTAGACAGCCCACAGTTCGCTTCTGTGTTGTTGGCTGCCTAAATCCCGGCGTTTAGTCTTACTTTTTAATTCCTTTGATCCCCGGAAAATTAAAGCATTTAGTTCATGGCCACCCAGTATAAAGTACGGTTGTATAGAACCTGGGGGCTAGTAGTAACTTCCTAAATCTCTTGTTAAATTTTCTCAAAAATTATTACATGTATTATATAGCTGCCTATACTCACTGGCTTAACGCTCTTCAAGGCTAAATTCTGGTATGGGGGAAACTCAGTTTTAACGGCTTTACGTTCAACCTAGAAGCAGCAGCGGCAGCAGCCCTTAACTCACGAGTACCTACCTACCGAAATCCTCGATTCCTTGTTTTCGAACTTTACTTTGGAAAGTTTAGACTAATTTTTGGTTCCGGAATTCGGGGTGAAGTAAAAAACAAAAACAAAAAAACAGGAACTCGTTCTACTCTTGATCAAAATAATTTCAGAAGCCTTCTTCTTCTTCTTCTTTCCTTTTAATTTATTTTCATTTTTTTTTTCTTTCACCTGCTTATCCCAAAAATGAAAATAAAATTTCAATAATTACCTAACCGAATCGTACTGTTTGATGTTTTTCGAAAATCTAGTCGCACCTATTTGCAAAGAGGACCGTATCGTGGTGGTTGGAGCATCGAGAGGCGAGTCTTTGGACGTTGTGTGCAAAGTGGACGCTCATCCACCGGCCCATAGTTTTAGATGGAAGTTTAACAACAGCGGTGAGACATTGGAGGTTGTATCTGGTACGCATTCTGTTGACCCTTCGGGAATCAGCACTCTGAGGTATACACTGGCCAAAGAAAGGGATTATGGAACGCTTAGTTGTTGGGCTGACAACGCGGTTGGATCGCAAACGAAACCCTGCTTATTCCAGCTTGTCGCTGCTGGTAAGTTTCGAGAAAAACCGCTTTTCCTATATATCAAAGAAATATATATATCAAAAAAACGTTTCAACTACGTCAGAGATTAAAAAAACAAAAATCAAGAAAAAGATCGGTTTTAAAGTTTGAAATCTCAACTTTGAGATCCTGACTTTCAAAATCCATGCGAAAAAAAATTACAGAAAATTTTACGAACGACGATATCTTGATGCTCGAACTTTTTTCTTCAAAAATATATTTTTTTCCTCTCGGCGTTTTTGACCGTTATTTATTTATTTATTTATTTATTCTTTTCACTGAGTAAGTCGATTTTGACTTTGCATACGTTTTAGGTTACTCAAGATCGAATAACTCAGTAAAAAAAAATGGTAAAAAAATGTCGAAAAATGGATTTTGAAGCTAAAGCATCGAGCTTCAGATTCCGTACTTTAAAAAAATCTTGTGTAGATTTTTGACCGAGTTTGAACGGTTTGAAAAAAAAAAAGCGACACTTGCTTTTTTTCGACAGGGACGATACGAGCCCTTCAATTTTTACATTTGAACAGAAAAACGTGTAGTAGATTCGTGTACGCCTATTAAATAGTAGACTTCACCAAATCGGTTCTTCTCTTCTCTTCTATATCGTTAGATATAATAACGGAGAGACGGAGACACGTTGGATAGACCCCGGGACAAAGTTTCGCTTTAACAAATCTACAGATTTCCCGCGTCTGTTTCCGTTACTCGTTTCCCGTTTCCTCAAATTTCTTCACCCTATATCCATGAACCAACCCTTATGTAACGGTATATATATATACCTATATACCTATGTAACTACGTGCAATACGCTCATTGTTTAAGTTAGACGTGAGATTCGCGATTGTAAGACGAGAGTTTGTGTTTCTAGTGTATACATTAAACATTATATATAGGTATATCTATTACATACATACATATACCTATATACTCATCGTAGACCTCATTAAACAGATATTATTATACACATATCTTTTTATTTTCAATTTTTTTTCTAATTAATCCATTTAAAACGGTTGGCGTTCAACTGTTTTTTTTTTTTTTTTTTTGGATCTTCAGAAGAAAAAACGAACGGAAATAAATGAACCATTAGAAAACCAAGAAGGATATATAAGAAAAAGAAAAAAAAAAAAAAAACCGTACTAAACTATTGAAAAACTATAGAAATTTTAATCGTCGGATTGATCACACGTGATTATCTATACTTTTGAACTTTTAACGAACGATACGATTATATATAATTCATACTGGTATATAAAAATAATATATCATCATATAAATTTTACGTTTTTAAATAGCCTTTTTTTTCTGGGACAATTTCATTTTTTTTTTTTTTGGTTTTTATCTGTTCCCTTTATCCCTTTGTATATATAATAATTGATCATTGCCGTTCCCACTCCCCGTATCAATTCATCCCTTCGTTAATATGATACCCAGGTTTTTGGTATAAAATTTCAAATTAATATACGCTCCGTATATCATGTATACGTATCTATATATATATATATATACATATATGTATGAATGTTATATGTTATTATAATATGTATATATGTATATGAATTTATTCATACACCAAATATCTCGATTTTCGTTTTAAACAATAACTCAATATCATTATAATTAATTACCCCTTTATACATATTGAATATAAATATATATATGGTATATATCTATATACAATATATGGGTATATATATACGTTGTGAATTGGTAAATTATTTTCTCTCTCTCTCTTTATCTCTTTCTCTTTTGTTATTTATCACCAAAATTACATCCGTACGTATTGTACATATATATAAATATATAAATAATATATATTATATACATATACCTATATACAGATTTTTGTTTCATCGATTTACACACGTACAGCCCCCCCCCCCCCCCCCCCAAAAAAAAAAAAAAAAATAAACAAAAATAACACCCTTGCGATAAATTCATTCGAAAGATAGAAACCAAAGACAAGGAAGAGGCGAAAAAAATTACTAATTATATTAGAAGGAGAAGAAAATTGAAAGAAAAATTGTTCAAAAAAGCAAAGAAAATGTTTTTCTTTAATTCGTTTTTATTTTTTATTTTTTGTTTTCAGGCAAACCATCGCCGGTTCGTAACTGTTCTCTTGCAAACCAGACGTACACGAGTGTCGAAGTACGTTGTATACCGGGATACGACGGTGGTTTACCACAGCGTTTTATCCTCGAAGTATATCACGGTGACATTGATTTTCTAACAAGTACACCGCCTCTTTACAACGTATCTTCGATTGACGAACCGGTATTTTCACTTGCCGGTATCGAAGCTACAGTTGACGCTGGTGTACACGTTGCTGTTTATGCAGTCAATGCCAAGGGACGAAGCACGGCGGTCATACTCAGCGAAGTTACCTTCAGAGACGCCGAAAAAAGAACCGGTAAGTCTTTACATTTCTTTTTTTTTTTTTTATTAGAATTTTTTGGAAAATTTTGGGTTTTTGAATTTTATATATTTTAATAATATTGGGTTCGAATCTTTTTCTTCGACGATGATGAGAAACTGTAATATTGTTTTTGTTTTTTTTTGTCTAAATCAAAAATGAAAAACTCTTTTTTATTTCGTCGATTTTTTCATTTTTGTTCATTCTTCACTATTTAAATTGTCCAAACTATACGTAGGTAGGTATATCTCGTATATACCTACTATGCGAGGAGGAGATTAGTAAATGTGTTCGCAACAATCTTATAGATTGGTTCAGGGTCTCAAAACGACTACGGGGCAGGGGGTTAGTAAGAGTGTTTCTTGTGGGTGGTGTCAGCGGTGGGACTCGTAAGTAAGACGAATCACCGAAAGGTAGGATATATACACCTATAGGTGGGAAGGTAGACAACACCCAAAGCGACTCGAGAGAACTAAACTAAATTTTGAATACCTATATGTAACCCTATACGTACACACATACACACCTATACCAAGCTACCTACCTTTTGCCCCGTGGTATAGGGTCTTAGGCAGTAGGTATAAGGTATAAGGCTTCCGGAACCCAAGCGATAAGCTCACGATCAGCTCGCGAACGTAGGCAGGCGGGCAGGAAGGAAGGAAGGCAACGAGGGGCTAAAACCTCGTGCGAATATATGATCAATAATTTTTTTTCTATACAAAAATTGAAAAAAAAAAATGGAAGTTACCGAAGTGAAAAATCGATTTTTTTGTTTTTTAAACGGTTATCTCGACAACGAATCAACGAATTTTCCAGAATAATTTATTTTTTTCAAACCACGGAATTTCAAAAATAACTAATTGTAATGAATCTGATCAAAAATATATCCCGAGTCCAATCGATATTTTTCAGAAAACTTTCTACTCAAAAGAGGCATTATTTTATTTTTATTTTTCCTCGAGTTTTGATATCTAGGGAATTTTGTTTTTTCATTCCCCGATGTCGAAAATTAGGTCCGAGTTTAGCCAATTTTCCAAATTTCGCAAACCTCATTCGTTGGAATTTTTTCTTCTTTTTTTTTCGTTGTATTGAGAATATCGAGTGGGAATTAGGGACGCGGTTATTCCGCATCGTTTCCTTTTTTCTTTTCTTTTTTCTTTTTCTCTCTTTATTCGCGACGCACAGATTCAACCCGCAGTTCGCATAAAGTTCGTAGAGAAAGAGCCGCGAGAGAGGGAGTGAGGGAGAGAGAGAGACACACTTTATTCATTCATGTTATTCAATTATTCGGTATTTGTTATGCATTATCATAACAATTTGCATATCACGGTGTCGTAACCGCCTAGCTTTCTGCTTGCCTTCGAGCAACACCAGGGGTATTTTATAGTATAACGTTTTAGGGGCACTGCCCTCGGTGGTTTTACCAAGCTGAGTACGTAACACGAAATTTTCCATTTTATTTATTTTTTTTTTTTTTTTCAAATACTTTTCCAGTACAATGACAAATCATTTCGAGTTTCCAAATTTACGGATTTTTTTGGGTCAGTTTCGGGATCGGCATACTTGATAAGACCTTCTAAAATCAATTTTTATGCAAATCGTAGTATTTTTTGTTTTCTTCATCCACCAAATTGTTTCAGGATAAGATTCGGGTTTAAAAATTGGTGTAAAAATGATAAGTCGTCATAATCGGAGAGTCGAAGTCCGAAGTTCCGGTGGTCTGATAACCGTTTCCTCCCGCATGCCCGGCCCACAGTCCAAGTCCCCAGTCCCCCATTCCTCTTTTTCTTTTCTATTATATTTCTCTTTCTATTCATGAAGTAGGTAGGTAAGTCTCCTCTAGACTGAAGAATGTCAACAAGGAGTTTCCTGCAGACATTACGACTAAATCGAATTCCGGGTAGGTAAGGTAACGGGGAGAGCTGGGAAAGCTGTCTCTTGATTCAACAAACCGCGTTCCTCAGAGCAGACTCTGGTTTGGTTTGGTTTGGTTGGGTTTGGTTTGGTTGGGTAAGGTTGGTTCGGTTTCGTTCGCTGCTGCAACTTCTGCCGGGACCTAAAACTTTTAATTAGTACAAGATAATTGAAAAATCATAACCACGAATCTCCGCTCTAATAACATCGAGAACCTTTTCATCCCCCGGACCCCGAACCCCGTGGAAACCCGATTCTGTTAAACAACGAAAACACTCGACCTTTTAAATATCGAACGTTTGAATAAAAACGCGATTTAATTAGCTCCCATGTACAATAAACGAATAAATAAATATATAAATAAGTAAATAAGTTATTGGAAAACCCGGTACCAGCTACTGGAAACTATAAACCGAAATATATGGGAATAAGAGAGGCAGGTAGGGGCGTTCGTATAAATGTGAACATAAATTTCATATTCAATATATTTCTCGCAACGCCGGTTCCATTCGAGCGTTATAGGTGGCGCTGTACAGTGCGGGTGAAGAAAAAAAAATATCACTTCACATCGGGGCGCGTGCGAGGAGGAGGAGGAGGAGGAGGAGGAGGAGGAGGGGGTTGATCGGGAGGCACAGGAACATTTGGAATAATACGACGCTTTACACGGTATTTTATAGGCTTTGGGATATCGCGGGGGAGAAAAGCATAAGAATAAGAAGAAGAAAAAGAAGAAAGATCGGAGAAGAGCGGTGGAGAGACGACTGCAGGTTACAGGGTTATACATCACGGTCAGAGATAACCAAACGCTCCATTGTGCCCCTTAACCATCGTTTATATCGATATGACGGCTGATCTTCTATAACACATACCAAAGTTCTCGAGGATCGAATTGAAAATTCAAAAAAAAATTGAAAATGAAGATGAAAAACTGAAAATAAAAAAATGAATAAATAAAGAATGACGGATATATATCTTTCACCCCCTTTTGTGCGAGGCCAACTTTGTTTTCTCTATTTTCTCCGTTCGCGTTCTATTCGAAAACGAGGAGTTGTACACAGCATTGCTCTTGGTGAAGTAACGGTTTTAGAGAAAAATAAGAGAAAAACAAAAACGAGAAAAAAAAAAAAAATAATTTAAACTGTTTTCAAGTCCATTAACGAATCGCCATCGTCTGCAACAGCGAAAGAGGGCAGCCGCCAGCCAGACATTACGGGTGGCGAAACTATTCGATCGTGGAAGGAAATCAAATACATTTGTTCCATCAATCTGATTCGAATTGATGCAGGCGCGGCCCAGAAGTTTTTGCCTTACTCGTTCACTTGGCGAGGGGGATTCGCCTCCCTGTTACCAGTTCCCAGTTCCCGTTTACCACCCTGCAGATATCAGACCTCTAACCAAAGAAAAGTTCAATCAGTCGGTAGTGCTCGGGCTCGTGAACGCGGAGGCAAACGTTTTCCTGAATTCTGCTCTATGTATCGAGAAGAAGAAGGGAATTGGGAGAGAATTTTTCCAGGTCGTATTCTATTTTGCAATCAATTCGACTCGCCAACGGTATTTCGTTGATCGATCGCTGTACAGCCCTTAGTTATAGTGACCAATAAACACGATTTGAACACCGGAGAATCAGCTTCAGAGGTTTCTCACCAACGAAAATAGATTCGCGGTCAAAAACCGAGCGGATTTCGTCCCAGCGCGAAACTCGAGGGTCTAATAGTTTTCAAATGATAGACAATTTATTATCCGCCAATCGGCGTGAGCCGGGCGACCGTTATCCCTCACGTGGGCGAGCCGCGATTGGCCGAACTTTGAAATTGTTGTAATTAGAAAACTGTAAGAGCCTCGATTTTGTCGTTAAGAGAAGATCTTTTCGGATTTTTGTCAGGAATCGACTCGTGGCTAAATGAAATTGAAATTTTATCTACTGTCTGTATTTCCGATGCGTTTGTTCTCGTTGTTCACCGTCATAATTACCAAACGTGAACGTTTTCAAATTTCAATAAAGGCTCAAGTATATCTCGAGAGACTCTCTCTCAACCGTAGGAATTTTCTCATTCCCAGATTTCATTCGCTATCACTGTAGTATGTGTGTTCCGCGTGTCTTTGGGAATCTAGCAACGACGCACGCTGCAACGTATAACGGCATTGTTAAGGGATTTTGCGTAAAGCCTAGTCTCACTCCGCCCGCCCTCGTGGTCCCAAAAACAACCCTTTGTCTAGGTAATACCGCTAATGCCTCCTCTCGACACTCTCTTATAGGTTAGTTGGCGGGTAGGTAGTAGCTAGCTAGGTGCCTTTCCTCATACTATCTGCACACTCTCCCCCGCAACGATATTATCTCCCGTGGTATTACCTTGTCTCTTAAATTACCTTATCTAATATCCAAAATCTTCTACCGAAATATATATATATATATATATATATATATATATATATATATATATATATATATATATATATATATATATATATATATATATATATATATATATATATATATATATATACCTCAATTAAAACCACCCTACTACACACTTGCGCGAACTCATATGCCCCATTTTATGAAAAGAAATAGAAGTCAGAGTTCGGAGTCGCGTCTCGCGTCTCATTGGCATGGAATGGCCTCTACAATTTTCACAATTATATATATCGCATTCCATGCCAATTACAAACAAGAAGCTTTCTATTATATAGGGCATTCCGTGCCAGTGATATCATTTCATGCCAATGACAAGTTCATTTATTCTTTCATCCTTTGATTTGTTTTTTACTCGTATGGTATATTTGGTGAAAAATCCATCGAATATATCTTGCAAACGTAAGAAAAAGAAAGAAAGAAAAAAAAAAAAAACGTCAAACCAATATCGTTCTCTTTTCTGGGGCAGACTTTTTCCTCGATTATATCCGCGTCCGTGTCAGTTCGTCTGACAAATACGAATTGGTGATAAAAATTCAGCCCTCTTCCCCCGTATTTCGAGTGAATTTCAAATGCAGCTTACCGCGAGGTAGCTGCATGTCTTCTTCTTCTTCTTCTTCGTTTTATTTTATTTTTTTCTTATTTCTTTTCGGCCGGGTATTTCGCCATAGCTCTAAAAATATACCTATATAGGTGAACGATAGAATACTTAGAGGAGGAAACCTTCAGCCTCGGGATTTCTGAACCTCTCGATTCAATTTATTTTCGGTGCAGCTACGCCGTCGTTTCCCTTCACTCCCCACGTACCACCTATACATACGTATACATACACCGATCCGTACCTACCTAATACTTACCTTAGGAAAATCCTTTCGAGCTTCAGAAAGCCGGGCAGGTAAGAACCTCCAGAGATTCTTCCCTCGAAGTGTATAAAGGAAGGAAAAAAACAAAAAAAAAGGATAAGAAGATTTAAAAAAAATTATGATTTTGTTACCGATGTGATTGAATATGAAAAAAAAAGAATTTTAACAAAATGAAAAAACGAAATTAGGTAAACCTAGTTTTTGACCAAATTTCACAGGCTAGTTAACGCGTCAAAGGGTATACCTACGTACGTGCAGGCCCACAAGTTTTAGCTAGGAGCTTTGCGATCCGGAATTCGTAGGTAATGGTCGTTCGTTACCGTGGGGTGGGTTCGGGGTTGAATAATTTTGGTAACAGTGCCCCGCGGAAACTCGAATTAAGGTAAATGACATCATGAAGGAAACGAGATAACGTGAAACTGCGGAGGTAGAGGTAGAGGTAGAGGTAGAAGATCCCGAGGCTGAGCAGCATCGGCGAGGTGTGTAACGGAGACGGAAAATGATACGGATTCACTGCTACAGAGACGAGATGAAAAGAGAAAAGGAAAGGGAAAATGATAAAGGAAAGGAAAGGAAAGGAAGGGGGACGAAAGCTGTCCTCTCGGTGGTAAACTGTGAGATTTTACTGAACACCGCAGAAACACCCGAGATTCGACGTCCCGCGGTATAATACTAGCCCGACAATTTCACCAAGACAATTGCCCAATCTCTGATAAGCGCTTGTTATATAAACGAGATTCGTTAACCGCAATTTGCGCCACTGCTCAATAATAATCGAAATCTCAATCGCGATCATATTCTCTCTTCAATTTTACAACGAAAATAATATTTTTTAAATACTTTATCCCCTTTTACAAATCCGAAAGATTCCGCAATTTTAATTCAATATACTTTCGGAAGTAAAAAAAACGATCCAATTACCAGAAAATCAGCTCCAATGATTTCATACTTCTCGAAACACATTCCTCGCTAAAAACTGAGCAAATCTTAGCCCAGCAAAAAATTCGAGAGTCTCATAGTTTTCGAATTATAGACAGTCAAAGATCGACCAATCGGAGCAGGCCGTGCGACCGTTATTTTTAACGGAGGTGAGCGGTGATTGGTCAAACTTTGAATCGGTGTAATTTGAAAACTGTAACATACTCGATTTCGGCGCTGGGGAAAAATCTGTTTGGTTTTTAGTCGGGAATCGAGCCATGCGTATACGAGATCGAAATTTTCATGTATCAAACCGATTTTCCGGCTGTTTGATTGATGAAAAATTGACATTTCCGAGTTCAGCTCGTCCGATAGCCGGACAACTTCTGTTAACCGTTTCAAACTCCGGTAAAGGGTAAATGGTAATTGACCGAGGATGAGATTCGGGGGAGAGTTTCTGGATTCGGTTTGTCAGTGAAAACGGAGCTAGCTGTCCAGCCCTTCAGGAGTTTCAAATGATTAGGGTTTCGAGGATTAGTCCGCAGGTAGGCTAAGTAACTTGGCTTCAGTTCGGTCCGAGGCTAACGCATAAGCTAAGCCCAGCTCTTGGCGGACTTAAACGAACTGCCAAACCGTGTCTAACTATTACAGTATTAATTATCATTATTATCGTCAAGTTTCGTGCGTAGATTTTATTTTCGGTACCAAAATTTTTTTTTTTCGGAGGTCTTTGCCTTTGCATTTACACCGAAGAAGGAAAAAATGCTCAAGGCACTTTCTCAGAGAGCAGAGACGACGGGGAGGGATAAAACACCCTCCTCCTCTCGCCTTTCTTACTGAATTAACTAAGATATTTATCTTGGGTTACAATTACGGAGAAGAGGAGCCAAGGGGTGAAGAAGGAGGAGGACGAGCGTTTCGTGAATCTAAATCAGGGTTCGTTCGTTCGTTCGTTCGTTCGTTGGTACCTTCCTTTCCTTTATTCCTTCCTTAGTTCACCCCTCGCCTAAGCTCGTAGGTATACCAGTTCGAGTTCAATTCCTTAGTTTATTTATTTAACCCTTAACAACGGGTACAGACAGAATTAGGGGTCTGGAGGTTTGATTCTACTCTCACTTGCAAATTGCCTTCCGACCAAGAGCAGAGCCGCGGCTTACTTTCATTTACCCCTCTTCCTTAATAATTCTTTCCCTCTTTTCTTTCTTTTTTTTTACCCCTCTCTTCTTTTCTCTGACTTCTCGGTTTTCAATGTCAATTAACCAATGTGACAGATTTTACGTAAAAAATAAAAAATAAAATGCAGGTATATGTTTATTGGGAAACATCGATCTTTAATTATTGTCAATATTATTTTCGAGAAAGTCTTTCAAGTTCCATCTCCTCTTCTTGTATTCGTCTTTTTCTTAGTCTTCTTATTCCTCTTTTTGTTCCACTTTTAATTATATAAATTACTATCTTTTTATTTACTTATATAGACGGAATACATACGTAGGGCATATGTACATACATACCTATTACTATCTCTGATGAAAACCACCTCGAGTTTCCAGACCCAACTTACTTACTGCTCGAGCGACTTGCCCAGGAGCAAGAAATAGTTTTGTTAATTATCCAACAAAAACGTTAACCACCTTCAATCTCCCTCTCTCTCTTTCTTTCTATCTATGTCGCTCTTGTACCAAGCTTCTCCTTCTTCTTCTTTTTCTTCTTCCACTTTGAACTGTTGATCCTCTTCAGTATTTTGTCTTATAGACTTTGGATTGAAAACAGTCTACCGACTCAGCCTTTTTTTCTTTTCACAGATGATTACTTAGATCTATTTCTTTTTTAATTTTTTTTTTTTTTCCTTAGACACTATTCAAAATTATTTTGAAATTTTATCCACTTTGAGTTCCATGGATTTCAAGCTTTTGAAGAAAAAAAAAGTGATCCTCGCAGGGTACAGGACACACAGTTATAATCTAAACTTTATTTCAATATCGAGGAAATATTTTACAATTATGAAATTTCGGGGAGGGAGAATGATTTTCGATGAATACAATTCTTGGTCTAATTCTATTTTTTTTTTTTTCTAATTCTTTTTGGGGCTGGGTAAAAATTTAGTATCCTCAATTCTAACGGTCAACTTTGACTGAAAAGAATTCGTAATTTTGATCGATCGGAATTTTTTTAAATTCAGAACCTACCCCAAATTTTTTTCTTTCTTTCTCGTTCCTTAGATATTTACTTTTTCATTCTGTTCACAGGTCAGCATTCTGGTATGGCGATGTCGCCTCTGATAGGTGTGGCTGTTGGAGCAGCTATCACTTTGGGATCCGTTGTGTTGGTAGTTTTGATAAGAGCTCGTCGTGAAAGAGTCTCAAAACCGAGACACGAAAAAACCGTCGAAATAAGCGACGTCCCATCCCAGCAATACCCTCTACAAAATATACAACCAACAATCGACACCGACCCAGACGTGATACCGAACAAATTTGGTAAGTTTGCAAAAACAATTAGCTTCTTTATTTTTTTTTTTCAATTTTATTTCTCTTCTTGTTCAAATATTGAAGCAAAAAAAAAAAATGAAAATTTCAAAAATTCGCAGAGGGTAACCTGGTCGAAGTAAGTCCCCCAAGTTACCCATGTCCTGTGGGATATCCACCTGGACAATGGGTAACGCCAGGACCAACACCAAGCATAGATGAATTGTGTCAAAAATTTTCTGGTCGACCAACGGAGCTGAGGCTACCATCCAGAAGTACAATACCCTGTATGCCAGGGGTAGTTGTATGCTCGGGTCAAGGTGTTATAGTAGCCGGTGAATGCCTGGACGGTGAAGCAATTAAGAGACGATTAATGGCGAACAGATTACCGGAAAGTTGTGTTTAAAATATAAAATCCTTCCACCCCCCCGCCCCCAGAAAAAAATAAAATTAAAATTTCGGTATAAAAAAAACAAAGAAAAATTGAAAAAAAAAAAAAATAAATAAAATTCTTAATTCAAAATTTAAAACAATAAAATAATATTATTAATAATGAAAATAATAATAATGATAATAATGAAATATAGAGACATTTTCTTCGTCTAAGAATAACAAGAAAATTGCATATAAAATGAATAAAAACTGCATTAACAAGAAGAATAACGAAAATAAAAAATAAAAAAATGGTTTTTTTTTTTGGGATAACAACAAAATGGAGTAAATAACGAAATTTAAAGAAGAGAAACGAAAAAAAAAACGGTTGAAAACGAAGAGAAACAAATTAACAACAAAATGAAGAAACGAAAGAAAAAAAAATAAAGAAATCGTCGAAACGAAAATTGAACAATATTTATATACACACGGTGGTGCAGACTTTGATATATGAAAAAATAAAAAATAAAAAGTAAAAATAAATAAATAAATTGAAAAATAAAATAAAAAACATAATATTAACAATAATATTATAATTAATTAGTTAGTTAGTTAGTTAGTTTTAAGAAATATCATCGGTGGTTAAAAATTGGATGAATAAATAAATAAATAAATAACGAGGGTTTTGAATCGATAGAAAATTTTCTTCGTAAAGTGAATTCAGGTGTTCTCGAAAAAGACTAAGTAAAAAGATGAATAAAACAATTAGAAACTAAAAAAAAAAAATTTGAAAATGATAAATTTTAACCGAGGGTGAATATTTCCCAACCTACAACGTTATTCTGAAAGTGCTAAAAAAAAAATGTTGATATAGAGAAAAGAGAACGAAGAACAAGAAACAAAAAAAAAAAAAATACATATATAAGAAAAATGGAAAAAAAAAAATAGGAATGAAAAATGAAAAGAAGAAAGAAATAAAAACAAAAAGAAAGGATAAGCGAATTTTTAGGGGTAGCAATCTTGATTCCATTCGGAAGAAACCCCGGGGTCTCCCTTCTATTTCTATAACGCTGCCTAGCTCTTTCCTTCCTCGTTTATACGTTAAACGTACACTGTCGCGCTCGTGCTTAATGGGATACAAAAAAAAAAAGAACAAGAACAAGAACAAGAAGATGGAGATAGAGGCTGGAACAAGAAACGAAAATAATGAAAAAAAAAATAAATAAAAAGAACAGAACAGAAAATGACAATGAAAATAAGGCAGCAAGTTTTTGAATATTTATTTATTTATTTATTTATTCATTTATTTATCTATACATGGATTAGCTTATTTGATAATTTTGATAAAATTTGTTATTCGTGATTTTTATTACTTACTTATTTATTTATTCATTGGAAAATCAGAGGACAAAAAAAAAGTATATAGAAGAAAGAAGAGAAGAATCACAACTTTTGTTATTTCGTGTTGAAACCTCCCCTATCCCGTCTCCCCCCCAAAATTAAAAATTCGAAATTAAAAAGAAAAAAATAAATAAAATCTACGAAAAAGAAGAAAGTGAAGACAAAAAAAAATTGAATAAACTTACATACATATACATATATAAATATGTATACCTATATGTGCAGATGAATAAAGAAGACGAAAAAATAAAAAAGATCTCCATGATATATACACAGCTCAAAAAAAAATAAAATAAAATAAAATAAAATAAAATAAAAAACAGAAAAAAAAACTATAAATAAAATATATATGTATAGTTACACGTATGTTCTATAATTGTATAAATTAAAAAAAAGAAAGGAGAGAAGCATTAAAAAAAAAAAAAATTAAAAAATTGAAGGAAAGAAGAAATTGACAAAAAAAAAAAATAAAATAACAAAAAAATAAGATAAATAAATGGAAAATCTAAACCGTCGAACTGTGTGCGTATGTAATATGTATAATGCGTATAATATGTATAATGTATAATGTATATGTGTGTGTGTGTGTGTGTGTGTTTGCGTGAGTGTGGATGATTATCGATCAATCGATTGCGATGAAAAAAAAAAAATTAAACCAATAATCTCTGATTGTATAAATAAATAAATTAAATTAAATTAAATTAAAATAAATTATATTAAATTAATTAAATTAAATATCATTACGTGAAAGAAAGAGAGGAAGAAAGAAGGAAAAAATATAATAAAAAAAAAAAAAAAAAAATTATAAATACAAGAAAAAGATCGTTATTTGTTAGTTAGTATTGTATCACTGTATATAATTGTTATAAATCTTGCCAGATTATGAAACGACATTATATTATTATTATTATTATTATTATTATTATTATTATTATTGTTATTATTCCTATTATTATTATTACGATTATTTCGGAAAAGAAAACAAGAAAATTCTCTTTCACCGATAAATAAATTCAAATCAATAATTATTAACTGATCAAAATATTTTCCATCAAACGTACTAGGTATAAAACAATTAAGAAAAAAATGTATGTAATAATAATAATAATAATAATAATATTAATAATAATAATAATAATAATAATGATAATAATTATAATAATTATAATTACGTTTCTATTAATTTTCTTTACATGATTTTCAATTTTGTTTCTTGGTTTTATTATAGGTATACGAAAGAAAAAAAAATCCATTCCAGAGGCTGTTCGAATCAAAATAGTGATATATATATATTATATGCCTATATATATTATACACACGTAGAACGTTTTGACAGAACGTTTACAGAACGTTTTTGTTTTTATTTAATTTTATTCATTTAATTTTGTTGTACCTGATTTTTGATTTTTGATTCAATAATTTTTGCAGCCTCGAAGAAAGAGAAAGAAAATATGAAATAAAATTATAATAAAATATGAAAATTTGTAAATATTTCGCCCGAATCATATACTTACGCATATATGTATATTAAATATTAAATGAAAGAAAGAACGATTATAAATATGGAGGAGGAAAAAAAAAGAAGAAATTCATTCATTAATTCATTGATTCATTCATTTATATTCATGTCAATATATATTATACAATAAACTGAGGCTTGAACCTAGCTATTACGCCTCTTGCCTTGGTTACTAAACGATTTAAGCGAAAAATAAGTTAAAAAAAAAAAAGAAAAGAGAAGAAAAGAAAGAAAATCATTTGTATAGATATACGATTCCATATCCTATTGTCATATCATGTTATTATTAATATTATTATTATTATTATTATTATTATTAATGATAATAATAAAATAAATAAGTAAACAAATAAATAAATAAAAGGGACAAAAAAAAATTATCGAAGGAAAGGAAGAAGGATAGAAAGAATGAAATTCATATGTATATATAAATATAATTAATAATGCAGTCTGGGAATCTCAATAAACTGTTTAACTGTCATTAAAAATTTCACGATAACGAAATAAACGACTTAATATCTATAATAATAATATATATATACTGTCTAATATATTTATTTATTTATATCTGTACATATATTATGTATGTATATTTTACCTACGTATATCCATCCTCTCCCTATAAGTACTATATACATAAATTTATATTTTCTGCAACCAAAATTCATATACCTAAATAGTGAAGGAAAATTACGTCCGACGTGCAGGTAAGAATTCAACAAACATATTATAACAATTTTCATACGTTTTTTATTCTTGCCAAAAATTCGAAAAAGGAAAAAAAAAAAAAAAAGAAAAATTGTCTTGTCTTTGAAAGATCGTTTTTTATATGGAAAATGAAATTTTTTCGCCCATAAAATATTCTAACTTTTTTGAAATTGACGGAAAATAATTTTAAATGATATTATAGTACCTATCGTGTGCCCGAAACCGTTAAGAAATACTATCGAGCACTATAATAAGTGGGCCCCGTCAAAATGAATTTTCGAGATATTCGGTCTCAGCTGTACCGGGCTCGAACCTATGCCTGTCTATTTTTGGCAAAATTTAATATCATCCCTTTCGAATCTTGTTATGCTTATGTATATATGTATAGGTACGTTATAGGTATATTATATATTATATGAAATTACCTCAGAGCTCCCACTTCACTTCGTATCTATTTCACTGAGGGGTAAAGTAAGTAAGTAAGTAAGTAAGTAAGTAAGTATAAGTAAGTAAGTAGGTAAGCAAGCAAGCAATCAACCAAGTCTGCCTTGATCCAGGTCAAAGGTCAATTTGTGCCTAAATATACCCATGAAACAGTCATGAATTTACCCTTATACTGTGTGTAACGCGGAATTAATTAATCGCTCCATTACATATGGGGCTGTCCACGTCAAAACGACACGGCTCCGGACCTCAAAGTTTTCGATTTGATTTTTGATTTCATATGTTATCATTCTATGTCTGGAGAAGTTGTCAAATTTTTTTTGAACTTTTTCAGTCAACCCTTTCGGAGCTATGAATTTTTTCATCCTTAAAAAAAGGGCCTTTTTTTTGAAATTCTGAAAAAAATCACAAAAATTCTGTTGCTAATGTAGAACAACCTCCCACTTTCAGAAACGTGGGCAGAATTTTTGTTATATTTTTTCTTTTCATTTTTCAAAAATTTTATTTTATAAGATGCTTCATGCATGACTTTCATAAAATTACCTACTCACCTCCTTACCAACATAACACAATATAAGATCAAGAACTCCAAGAAATCTGAGTGGGGTAGGTTTGAAAGATTTTTGGTAGGATAAAAGTCATTGCTGAAGCATTTTTTGGAATAAAGTTTTAGAAAAATTAAAAAAAAAAATGTAAGAAAAATTCTGCCCACGTTTCTGGAAGTGAGAGGTTGTTCTATATTATCGACAGAATTTTTGTGAATTTTTTCAGAATTTTAAAAAAGGTCCTTTTTTTAAGGATAAAAAAATTCATAGCTCCGAAAGGGTTGACTGAAAAAATTCAAAAAAAATTTGACAACTTCTCCAGACATAGAATGATAACATATGAAATCAAAAATCAAATCGAAAACCTTGAGGTCCGGAGCCGTGTCGTTTTGACGTGGACAGCCCCATATATACATTAGGATGATCCTCGTTTAGAGTTCGAACGACTTTTTTTTGCTACCACACCCTCAAATCGTTTTCAATTAATTTAAAAAAAAATCCCTTAAAAATCTTAGCTTCCTATCTCAACCCTGAACCCTGAACCCTCCCGCAAAGGGAGTGAATTTTGTCATTTCATGTAAGTTTTTCAAATTTTCAGGCGAAACTGCAGGCCCCTCTGTGTTGAATACAATCCCTATAATTCAAAATAAAGAAAATGAAGAAAGCTTTAGAATAATCGTGCGTGTGTGTGTCTTATCTAAATACAAGAATCGTTGATCCTTTGAATATACGATAAGCGGAAAGAAAAAGTTTGCGTGTAGGATTTTAATTAGGGTTTATATGAAAAGTAAGCATTTAACAATGGCGAATAAAACGGAACGTAGGTATAATGGAATTAAACGGAATGATATTATGTACTTTCATGTACAAATCCGACACAAACGTCAGGCAGCTTATTTAAACCTAAAAGCCCGAAAGTTCTCGAGTTGAGGGGGTTGGGACCAACCCCCTTCATCCAGGTACCAAACAGCGAGGCAAGGGCTTCCAACAATTTCCCAAAATTCCCTAAATAACTCAACGTTTCTGTTTCTCTTTCTCTCTCCCTCCCTCCCACTTTATGTTTATATCCTCCACTTTCTCTCATTCTCTCTTTCTGTTACTCTGAGCAAAAAATTGTCCAATCTGGGAATGGAAGAGGCCGGAGGTTAACTCTACCGCATGGTACAGGGTAGCATGCCACACCACACATAGCATAGCCATGCTATGGCACTACGACTTTCAGTGTGACCTGCCCAAGACGACTGACGCTTGATAAATGAGAGGGTGAGACAAAAAGGTGCACGATGTGGGGTGTGGGGGGGATGAAATGGGGTGGTTGTGTGTGTGTGTGTGTGTGTGTTGTGACAAACGAGAAATGGAGAAAAAGTAGAAACGACGAACGACAAACGACAAACGACAGGGTGGTAAAATAAAAATAAATATGAACAACAAAAAAAAAAAAAATTGAAACCAAAAAAAGAGGAAAAAAAACTTGAAAAAAAAAAAATAAAAAAATAGATATAGAAAGAAACAAAAAGAACCGCGTTTTACTGCTCCCTCTGTAAGTCAACTACCACCGGGGATCGTTCCAGTTATGACGACATCAAACGACCGAGGCTCAAATCTGCAGACAGCGCGAGATAAAGAGAGGACAGAAATAATTTTTTGGTAAATCAGAGAGTCGAAATAAAATGTATGAAAAATTAATCGATTAATTTTTCGCCGATTTTTAATCATATTCTTTGTTAATTATTTTTTTTTCTTCTTTTGGTTTTTAACCAGACCGAGGATAAATATCGAAATAATTCTCGTGAAATTCTTCTCTCCCCACTTTTTTGTAAAAGCAAAGAAAAAAAAAGAAAAAGGAGAAAAGGAAAAAGAAGGAAATCTGCTTACCTCGAGTGGAGCAGGGGATCTCCGGGGTCAGACGTCAAGGCAGACATGGGTATCGTAAAGATTACTTAAAATGCAGACTTCGGGACTCCCCGGAGAACCCTCACCTCCTCTACCCACTCCGGGGGCAAAAAAAATGAATCAGACTTGAGAGGAATCCTAATGTTTTATTTTTGTTTTATATTTAGTTTTTTTTTTTTTATTATTTTTTGACCCAGTTTTTGGGTCTTTTTTTACTCATTTTTTTTCTTTGTTTTTGGCTGATCCGAAGTAATAAAAATAAGCATGACAAAAGAAAAGAAAATGTAGGAGAAATGTTTTTTTTTTTTTAAATATAGAAACAATCGAAAATGCTTCTAATTTTTTTTTTATCTGTTCAGTTGGATAGATTGGAAAATAAAACGGATGAAATTTTTTTTTTTATACATATAATACTGTTGTAATAAATATATTTATACATAAGTATATACGCAACGTATATAGGTGAATAATATTAATTTTTGGACAAGATGATATTCTCTACAAAAATTTAATACACCAGCAGTAACAGTAGCAGTAGCAGCAGCAGCAGCAGCAGCAGCAGCAGCAGCAACAGCAGACCCCGAAATTATGATTTAATCAGTTAATTATTACGTCGTCAACGTACTCCTAACTACGTATATACAATACCTACCTACGCGATAAGTTAGATTAATGTTTCGGTTGTTAAATTATTAACGTCTCGTTTATTCGACGCGACATTAATCGGGGAAAATTTCAACAGTCTAGAAACGGAAAGATCGTTTTTTTTTCTTCTTATTCTTTCTAATTTTTTTCTCAAAACATTCTTCTTGTATCTTTTGAAACAAAATTGAAAATCGAATCCGCAGGACTTATACAAACGGCGAAAAAAAAAAAGAAAAAAAATCTAAAAACCACTTACAAAAAATTTCCCAAAAATCCTAATCAATTTTGAAATATCTATTTATATATACGATAAAACTTGTCGGTTCTCATTTTTTTTTTTTTTTCTCATTTTCTTTTATTTTTTTCTTCTCCTTTCGAAATTTCTACATATATTTACAATAAAAATATTTGAATCGTACGATTTTACACACGGACAGAAAAAAAAATCTAATTATTTATTATTATCATTATTTTCTGATTAATCTACCCCCCCCCCCCCCCCCCCCCCCCCCCGTTCGAAATGAAATATCATTATTATTCAAACCCCTTTCTTTTTTTTTTTATCAACTGCTGGACCGATTCCGGTGTTATTACCGTCCGCAGTTTCATCGCATGGAAATAAAAAGTCGAGGATTTTTTTTTCGATAATAATTGGCACTTCGACTGCCAAACCGACTGCATAGAGGACCAATCTGTTGTAAGTATCCAGTAAATCGTGTCTGACGTTCTCGATGTGAGGCAGTTTGATCTTGAAAGCCGAAAAATGAGGTAAGAGGGAGATAAAAATTTTTTTCACGTAAAGTGAGTAAAAATCAGATGTTGATTTTTTTTTTTTATTCATTTTTGTGAAAAAGCTTCTCACCTCTTCGAGTTCGGAAACTTCCTCGAAGGCCGGTCCTACCGTGGCCATTATTCTCCGATAAAGACCCTCGGCTTCTTGACCGTCTCCCCAAAACCCCTCGGCGGTTGTCCAGTAAACAAAACCACCGGCTATACCACTTTTTATAATATTCTTGACCCAACGGTACGCCTTATTGACCAAGGTCTCAGGGGTCGGTTTTTGGGGACATTCGCATACCTGTAAGAAACAGGCTCGGCTTACCTCAGCTTCTTATTCTCCTTGTTATTTATTTATATATTTTTTCTTATACATATCACTATTCTCGTACTAACTTTGGGTGGCAAGGTCCTCTGCATATCGATCAAACTGCAAATCCGTACCGGAACTGGTCTACATGAATTTTTATATACATTTCCAAACGAATTTTGACAAGGGCTGATCACGTCAGCGTTTATTAATCTCTTAACCTGGACGCGGGGAATTACATTGCAGGTATTTGGTTTCGATATAAGATTTATCGTTTGTGGGATACATTTCGCATGTTTTTTCATTATTTCCACCCCCCGTTTTTCCGTTTTATCCTTTATCGCTATACTTCTGTATATTTTTTTGTTCCTCTTTTTTATGTGATTTTTTTTTTTTACACAGAATTTCGAAATTTTATCTTACAACATTATTTATTTGACAGAAATTTTTCTAAACCCCTGCCATGTCTGTGTGACAAACGATAATTAATTCTAGCTTCTCATTTGTTTGTCAGGAATTTTTTTTTCCTATTTCGTGAATTTAGGTGAGGAACAAAAAAGTGGTAAATAGACGAAGAATCGGGAATTCAATTCGTCGTTTGAAGAGACTCCGAGTAGAACAAGCGAAGGGTAAAAGCTCATCTCAAAAAACGCTCCAAACCTGTTTTTCGATGATATGACGAAAACCGCTACTGATATCAAGACAAACCTCTGTATCAAAAATAAAGCTAATTAAATTCTCCAAAAAAAGGTTTCATACACTTTTTCTGGATCTGCTTCAGTTTCGCTGCATTTTAAGACTGAAGATCACCCATTTCCGTCATCGTATAGCAAAGAAAAAGGAAATCAAATTTCAGGTCATTACACGTCAAAATACAGCAAAACGAATCAAGATACGGGAAAAATATATATGACCTTTTTCATAGAGAATGTAATTACCTTCATTTTTTATCTCGTTCTTCATCTTGATATCGCTAACGGCTTCTGAGATATAGTGAAAAAACTGCAACCGAGTATCTCGAACTCACTGCACCCGTGAGTTCTGAGGGATCCTTGCCGAGTTTAAACAGTTTCCGATAAAAATTTGATCAAATTTTTCCCCGGTCTATTGATAATAAAATAAGAACAGAGAGTAATATTTTTACACCCTTATATAGGTATAGTATATTCGGTATCGGTTTGTCAAACTGCAGAGAAAATTTACCCACTCAGACATTTTTACTATCCTCATATATTCTCCTCTGTTCCATGCACGTCTTATGTTTGCTGGATGGATAGCCCGCCTTATACCTACCCGAGGGCGTGTATTAATAAGCATATACATCCGAGCTAGTGCAACTCTGCGATAAAAGTGATCTATACCTTCGGCTTTTGCCTTAGCGGAGACAGGCGACGAGGGTAGTCAATGCGATGTGAATTTTTCGGTATAAATTTGATTTTTTTAAAAGTCTATAGTGTTGGAATATCGTTCTTATGTATCGATGTTCCATAATTCCGAACAATGGCTCCTTGATTGCTTTTCTCTTAATTTTTTTTTTCATTTTCTACAGAAAAAAGTTCGAAATCTGTTTTAGGGAATGGGCAACTTCATAATTGTGAGATACTTTAATCGTAAATTATTATGTCGACCGTCTGTCGCGAACACCAAATAATTGCTCTTCAATCAGTTTTCGTCCTTACTTATAATTGCTCAGTGATCGTCTCCGAGGAAATAGTCGAATAATATTATCCCGAAAGTTTAGGTCTGATTCCGAATACACAGGATTTCAGATTTTCGAATTTGGTCACTCGATTGCCAATTCGCAGTCTTCCGAATCGATTTTTTGTCTTTTTTTTTTACAAAACTCTTTCGCTTTTACCAATTCTCAAAACAAAATCAAAAATTTGAAAAAATCGAGATTTTTGACAAGGGCAAAATTATTTTTTTCAATCGATTTTACGCGATGGTTGGAAAGATTTTTACCTCGTACTTGCAGTACTACAACGATTTAGGAATATCTTTTCCTGCCAACCAGCTGCAGTGTATATAACGCGTTGACTAATACACCAGACGAGGTGCAGTCGACTGTGACCGATATGCGAATACGTGCTCAATGTAGAGCGAAATTTTGTTTCGTTTTTTTTGTCTTGGATTTTTTTGTTCTTTTTCAGTCTTATTTTAGTTCAATATATCGAAACAGGTTTTATAAGGCGGAAACGGTTCGAGATGGTGGAAATTGTAGAGCCAGTATTTTATACGTCTTTATATAGTATATGCATATAATATTTTTGCACGTATATGTATGTTATTTGCTAGGATATAAATCTCGTATATTTTACCTAGATCGTATAAAACGCTCGATAAGATACGAGAAAATTGTTTTTTTTTTCGTTCATTACATAGTTTCTCAGACAATTCGTCGAATCCCTCCAAACTCACCCAGTCCCACTTGAGCGCGTTTCCAAACTCACCCAGGTATCAGGAGAACATCTGACCCGAGGAGGTGTGCTGAAATTTTTGGCGGGAAAACCCCCTGAGTCTATGTCTAAGCAAGCATGCATTCGTATAGATGTGACTCTCGCTCTCTCTCTCTGCATGTCTCATTCGCTTACAAAATTGAGAATTTTTGAAATTTTAAATCGAAAAATTGCTCCTGGTATCAGGAGAACATCTGACCCGAGGAGGTGTGCTGAAATTTTTGGCGGGAAAACCCCCTGAGTGTAAGTCTAAGCAAGCATGCATTCGTATAGATGTGACTCTCGCTCTCTCTCTCTGCATGTCTCATTCGCTTACAAAATTGAGAATTTTTGAAATTTTAAATCGAAAAATTGCTCCTGGTATCAGGAGAACATCTGACCCGAGGAGGTGTGCTGAAATTTTTGGCGGGAAAACCCCCTGAGTGTATGTCTAAGCAAGCATGCATTCGTATAGATGTGACTCTCTCTCTCTCTCTCTCTCTCTCTTTCTCTGCATGTCTCATTCACTTACAAAATTGAGAATTTTTGAAATTTTAAATCGATAAATTGCTCCTGGTATCAGGAGAACATCTGACCCGAGGAGGTGTGCTGAAATTTTTGGCGGGAAAACCCCCTGAGTCTATGTCTAAGCAAGCATGCATTCGTATAGATGTGACTCTCGCTCTCTCTCTCTGCATGTCTCATTCGCTTACAAAATTGAGAATTTTTGAAATTTCAAATCGAAAAATTGCTCCTGGTATCAGGAGAACATCTGACCCGAGGAGGTGTGCTGAAATTTTTGGCGGGAAAACCCCCTGAGTCTATGTCTAAGCAAGCATGCATTCGTATAGATGTGACTCTCTCTCTCTCTCTCTCTTTCTCTGCATGTCTCATTCGCTTACAAAGTTGAGAATTTTTGAAATTTTAAATCGAAAAATTGCTCCTGGTATCAGGAGAACATCTGACCCGAGGAGGTGTGCTGAAATTTTGGGCGGGAAAACCCCCTGAGTCTATGTCTAAGCAAGCATGCATTCGTATAGATGTGACTCTCGCTCTCTCTCTCTGCATGTCTCATTCGCTTACAAAATTGAGAATTTTTGAAATTTTAAATCGAAAAATTGCTCCTCGTATCAGGAGAACATCTGACCCGAGGAGGTGTGCTGAAATTTTTGGCGGGAAAACCCCCTGAGTCTATGTCTAAGCAAGCATGCATTCGTATAGATGTGACTCTCGCTCTCTCTCTCTCTCTGCATGTCTCATTCGCTTACAAAATTGAGAATTTTTGAAATTTTAAATCGAAAAATTGCTCCTGATATCAGGAGAACATTTCATTCGAGGAGGTGAGCTAAAATTATGTGCAGAAAAGTTTTGTCGATTATTCGATTCGATAAACATGTCGATTATCCGATTCTTAAGGGGACCAGTACAGCTTGGTTTGGGAAATTTGGAGTACTCCAAAATTTATTTATTTGTCAACCAAAGTTTGTTTCACATCGAAAAAAAAAATTTTCTTCGAAAAACTTTGTCGTAAGATTTCAGGCACGTCGTTGGTCCAATTCAACCTCTCAAGGTCTTGCTTTTTTCGGACAGCAATTCTACATCGTATGAACGTAGGGATTGGTGAAAAAAAATTCATGTGAAAAGTTACGGCAAATTATCAAAAATTTCCAATATTTAGGCTACTGATTTGCAAATAACTTGGTTAAAATAAAATTGTAAAAAAATTCCCTCGTTCACACGATG
Source organism: Macrophya alboannulata (assembly GCA_949628255.1). Lineage (NCBI taxonomy): Eukaryota > Metazoa > Arthropoda > Insecta > Hymenoptera > Tenthredinidae > Macrophya > Macrophya alboannulata. The sequence goes on from OX451207.1 coordinate 22,048,660, forward strand.
AGGATTTCTTTTCTGAACAAAATGAGCCCTTAACGACCTTGATCGGAACAACGATGTGCCTAAAACCTTACGACAAAGGTTTTCGAAGGAAAATTTTTTTTTTGATGTGAAATAAACTTTGGCTGAGAAATAAATGCGTTTTGGAGTACTCCGAATTTCCAAAACCAAGCTGTACTGGTCCCCTTAAATAAAGAGTCACGAGGAGGGGGCGGTAGGAGATATTAGAGAATTTGATTAGCTTCAATTTTTTATACCGAGGTTTGTCTTGATATCATTGACATATTTCGCGATATCATCTAGAAACTGATATGGAGCGTATTTCTGAGTTGAGCTTTCACCGTTTCCTCATTCTATTTTGGGTATTAAAATGAAAATTAACGGTGTTCTGATATTGTGATATAAAATATACGATATCGAGCAAGAAACGTGAGACAGGTTAACGTAGAAGATATTGTCGTTACTCTAGCTGCCTTGTGCATAGCTGACAATCACCCAGCCCGTTATTACTCGAGGAAATAATTAATTTATAATTAGCGAAGCGCGATTCTCAGCCGTGGAACTTGCAGCACCGAGGCTTGAACTGTCCTCCTCGTTTCCCTCGGTGACAGAAAATAGTAAAAGAAGCAAAAAAAAAGCAAACAAAAACAAAAAGGAAAGAGGAAAAAGGAAAAAAACTACGTCACAACTTCGTCAGAGAACTGGTATGAAAGCTCACCGATGTTCGGTGAGAAGGAAATTAATTATTCGACTAGAAATAAGCGAGCAGAGATATAGGAGAACTTTCATCTGGATCGTACCTCTCTGAATCTTTAATAAACGAAAATTTAGTAAATAAATAATATCAAAAATCCTGTATCCTGGATCCTTGTTTTTTTTTTTTTTTCAATATCGTTATTCGTCTCGAAAATATTCTGCAACTTTTACCACTTCTTGCTAACAGCGAACTCTAAGGAGCGGGGTAGATCAGTGTAAGAAACCTATAGGAGCTGCCGAAGATATAGGAAACTAATTTTCGCGATATTGGTTTTACGAAATTGGTTATTGATGTTCTTTCGGCGCTGCGCCATTGGCTAATAACTCCTCGGTCGAAGGTGAAGGCTGATTATCTTCCTTACTGTGCAGAATTTCATCATTATTTATTTTATTTTTCAACTCTAGCTGGTAGGTATAACAAGCTTCTACATGGTATATAGTATAAATCGCTACATACACCGATTCTATGCGAAGAAGCAAGCAGCAGAAATTCTGCAAGCCTTTTGAAAGTGAAAAATAAACTTTTGTATAGCAAAAAAAAATATATACATATATCTTTCGTTCCTTACAAGTTACAGCTACCGATCCAGCCAGTTCCAGCTACCTTACCACGTTGCAATTTCCCTTTTTCAACAGTAGAATTACTGCACCAGGGACCAACCAGCCTTTGGAACAATTGACAAATATTTCACGTTGGTTGTCTCCTCTTTTTTTTTTGGTTTTATTTTTGGTTTTTGTTTTATTGTATTTTTTTTTTTTTTTTTATCATCCCTATACCCGGATTCCCGTTCCGCTACCGAATAGTTGGCCTTCTGGCGTACGTCCAAACCCTTTCTAAAACTCAAACCCGCTTCTTCCGCGTCCTCATCCTATTCCGAAAGCCCCAACCCCCGAGCTACCGTAGCGGGTGGGATACGGTGAAATCCTACTGCATTCGCGGAGGGGTTTGCGTCACGTCCGTTTTTCAGAAACGGTTGGTCATTTAAAACTCCGTACGATGCACATGTTTGACAAAAGAATAAAGTTGATAAATAAAATTTACCGCATGTACGTACGTACGTACATACGTACAATAGATATTCGATAAAGGATACAACGAGAAATGGAAACGAAAAAAGAAATGTATATCTGGATTCGAAATATACCCATATAATAGGAATGGAAGAATGAACTCGGCCTGCGTTACCGTGCATACGTATCAGATTTTATTTTCAAGTAGATAATACCGTACGGGTACGTCAGTCTTACCCCCCCACCCGAAAACCAACGAGTTACAAGCGTGGCGTTAGTTGAGCCAACCGTCCGAAGGATATGATTTGTAGTCGACTCGTAAATTAGGATTAGAGGACAATAATTTCGGGTAGTTCGGTTCTGGTAATCTAAGTTAGGTCTAAGTCCGCGTCTGGGTTTGACTACTGAGAAATTGCGCCCTTGTCCCTGCCACGCCGCCTGGCCTGCCTGCCTGCCCGGAGTACCCCCACACACACAGACAGGGTGTAATACACACAGACGTGTGCGCTGAGTCTACGTCTACGTCAACTAGTTCGTTCGGTTCGGTTCGGTTCTCTCCCTGAGAGTATAGAGAGAGGAACTCCTGGTTACCAGATTCCCATCGCGGTAGCCTCGCCAGTTTATACCGAGGTGGTATAGATAGGTTAACGGGGTTCCGAACTGAACTGAACTGAACCCCGGTAGCTCTCCTTTTCTCCCTCCCCTGTAAGGGAAGGGCGATTAGAATTTGGCGTCGACGGCCGTAAACCCCGAGACCGAACGTCCCCTCCTGCCGCAGTATCCTCGAGCCCCGAAACCCACCCCTTTTGGGCAAAGTCTAAGACGTTATTCATAGCTCGATTGCGTCCTGGGGGATTGACGCTTCGCAACCTCACAAAAGCACCGCTGAAACCAACACATCTTCGTAAGGGGTGGGAGATCTCCGCGGTTAGGTGAAGCGAGGTGAGGGGTGGGCCAGCTCAGCTCAGCTCGGCTCAGCTGCTTTAGCATTTTACTTCACCCCTTCAACCTTCAACCATCACCCTTCACTCTTATTCTTCAGCACCCTTATCAACTCAACTCGACTCAACTCCGATATACGAATTTAATTCGTCGAAGGTGTATATATGTATTACACCCCTAGGCCTCCACGGTAGCAGACACGTGCCTTGTATATGTGTCCGTGTGTGTCAGAGATGAAAATAAAATTCTTTCCAACGTTGAAAAAAAAAAAAAAAAAAGGATAAAAACGAGGAGCAAAAGAAGAAAGAGAAAGAAATAAAAAATAAAAAAAGGGGTGAGGGGGATCAATCACGAGAGATATACTCTTCCATTAGTAAAAGGGGTTGCTTTACTCTCTTCATTTCTCTTCTCTTCTCTTCTCTTTGCTTCTCTTATTTTCTGTAAGCTCAACCCCTCGAGCCGGTCAAATGCACCGAGTCGAGAAATTAATAAGGATAAAGTATTATAATTAATTTCAGGTAGGTAGGTAGCTAGGTAGGTAGATAGATAGGTAGCTACTACGTAGGATGATGGCCAGTGCTTTTACTACCGATGATTAATAAGCCCTTGAGGATTTTTAAAAAAACGTTAATGCAAAAGTTAAGGGATTTAGGGGCAGGAGGGATGGGAGGGAAAATTTATTGGATAATTAAGACGGAGATCCAGAGTATTCGGTTCCTTTTTTTTTATTTATTTATTTTCTCTCTCTCTTTTATTAGAAGAAGCACGTGAAATTTTTAGAATAAAGTACCTATCTACCGAAGAGCTTTTTCAGCTGTTACAGTAAAAAAAAAGAAATTTCTAGAAAAGAACAGAAGATTTTTTTTTTACAAATTTATTTCATTATTATTCGTTACAAAATTCTCATCTTTCTTCTCGTTTCTTTCATTCCATTTCCCATCCTAATCTGAAATCAAAAAAAAAAAAAAAAAAAAAATGTGTGAAAAAAAAGGAGTAAAAATAGAAAGCTCGACAGATATGGCAAACGGAGTAACACCTAGGCTCAAGTTAATAACTTTTACGCACGCAGCCTAATAACTGTATAGCGATGATTCTAGGTAAAGTGAATTAGTTTCATTAACGAGACAGTTTTAACCTGATTTCTACCTCCAAACACCAACCCTTAACGCCATTCATTTATATACTGAAGAAATATGTGCGTGTGTTTGCGATGGAGATACTAAACCGTCATATAATAATTTCTATTTAATTTTTTAATGGCCTATGCGTATTAAAGTAGTCCTTAAATTGGTTATATTCAAATTCCAATACCCCGATTACCCAAAATGTCTCCCAAAATAAAATGTGGGCAAAGTTTCAGATTTTTCGTAAGCGAAACTGCGATAGGAGAAAAAAGATCAACCCAAAAGTGTCAAAAATCTTAGGATTTATAAAAATTTCTATATTTTTTAATTTTTTTTTTGGGCCCATGGAAGGATCGAGATTCGAATATGATCAGATTAAGGACCACCCTAATGGGTATGTGAAATAATTAATTCAATTATAAAAAGAGAAAACAGTCGACAAAATAAAATACCGAAAATGTGTCAAAAAGAGTGGAAAAGTGTATCCATATACTTGCCCCCGTATATCTATACCAATATACTGAGGGTACAAACCTCGAGGAATAGATCAGTAGTAGCATAGGCAGTATATCATCCTTTCGAAAGACTTTAAATCAGGATAGAGGGTGAATAACCAGTCGAGGTAGGTCCCGGGGGCATCGCATCACCGGAATTCTAAACGAATTCGTGGTTCTCAATGCTTGCATATAAGGTGCGGCTGGTATAGGTATATAAGGGTACAGGAGAGGGAAGAAGAGATTCCTGAGTTTGCTCAGTTTGCTCCCTTAAACTTTTCGCCTCTGCCAGAATATAATATGCGATATTTTTATTTTTTCGTATTATTTTCGTTGTTTTTTCAAACGTGAAGGAAATCTTTACATATCTTGGTCCAGTTACAGTCAGGTAATTTTATCTTGAAAAATATATATAGAAACGTTTCGATTTTTTTGATGACAGAAAAGGATCTTCGGGGACCTGCAGAGTAACTCTCGAAATTTTCTGCCTTGGCGATCTGGAAAAAAAAAAATTCTCGGTGAAAAAACTTGGTAATATACGGTGTGAAAAAAAAAATCGAAAATCTTTTAACCAAAAACCGGAAAAGTACCGCTACTATCCGACACCATCGACTCACTCCGTGACTTTGAATTTTCGTCCACCATCCTCGCCCGGGTACGTGGACCAGTCGAGACGGAGGAGCTGGATATATAAACGAAAAAACGATTTCCGCGTTGAAAGACTACCATAGCTACCCCGTCGTACCTTGACTTCGGAAAAGCATACTCACCCTCACGCCCTGGAAAACTCTTGACTTTTTCAAATTACCCCCTTGATTTATACTCCGGGTTAGATTCAACCCCCGTAAATTATACAGCTGTGACTAGGTATAATATATATATATATATATATATATATATATATATATATATATATATATATATATATATATATATATATATATATATATATATATATATATATATATATATATATATATATATATATATATATATATATATATATATATATATATATATATATATATATATATATACAGGGTGAGTTTTCTCTGGTATCGAACGAGGGAGGAGCGTATCATCGCAAACGCTCCACCCATTTCTATTCAGACTTGTTATTGTCTAATCGAGAAACCCCACTTTTATTCTCAAGTCTAGGACAAGTATGTTTCTATTTGGGACAGTAACAACATAGTGAGGCTTCTTGATATGATGATAATGAGTATGAATAGAAAGGGGCTGAACGTTTACGGTGATAAGCTCCTCCCTCGTTCGATACCAGAGAAAACTCACCCTGTATATATATATATATATATATATATAGGTATATATATATATATATATATATATATATATATATACCTATATATATATATATATATATATATATTTTGTTCCTTCTTTTTTCCCCCTAATTAGAGATTGACTATGTTATACGGGGGTTGAAGGATCGTTATTTGTGATAAAAAAATTTTGTTGGATTTTTAATAAAAGCAAAAAAAAAAATGTATTCCAAATTTCTCTCTTTTTTTGTTTTTATCTGATATAATATCCTGCAACATTCTTCTAAGAACAATTATTCTTTCGCACAGATTTTTCGACTGCACTATATTATACCTATACATATATGGGCATGGTTTATTCTGTTATACCGTTCAGGGCTGGAAAGGAGGAGGGTGTGAAAACCAGAGGCGTGTTACAGGGGTTTAAAAATATGATTTTAATACCAGTGCTCCGGGTCGCCATATATCATGCTTTTGTCCGCCTACTATTGTCTCTGGCAGGACGACTGCCCCCGTCCATGGGCAGCGAGGTACCCGTTGTGCTTGCGCGAGGATATGGGTATATAGGTATACATACGTATGATATGTAGATATGTAGATGGTTGGGTGTTACCAACCCCCATGGAAACTGGGAGAGCGAAGTTATTCTGTAAAACGATAAAAAAAAAAAATTAAAAAAATCCAAAATTTTTTATAAAAACCAAAAAAAAGAAACGTGCTGTAATAATTCAACTTTTATTTCGTAATTATGATACATACGTTAGTTTAGTGATTTTATTATTTTTTTTTTTTATTTGTAAAAAATTATCAGATGAGGGAAAAAGCGAATCAAAAAAGAAAAACCTTCGTCAATTTTTTTGTTTTTTTTTTTGTTTTTCTTTTGTAGGGAGGATGAACATTTTCGAATCGAGCGATTATTATACGACTAGCTGTACTTGACGTATATTGTAATTGCAAGAGAGAGAGAGAGAGAGAGGGAGAGTGGAAATGGGATAGAGAGTTTTGAAAACAAAAGAGGTAAAATCGTTGTGCGGTTTTGGTCTGCGGTAATGGTAATTCGTTAATTTCATTATAATGGATTTTCTTGTTTTTCATTTTCGACCTCTATATATCCTATACACACACGTACACACACCCCTATGGTATAGTTGGCTAGCTGCATTTCAACCCTCTCCTATATACCGAATCCTATAAATAATATCCCGAAACGGTTTCGGGCGTTCGAAAAGTCGATTTAATTTTATTTCTATTAATTACCCCGATCCTCATCCTTCTTTTCCCCGACCTCCATACCCTCCTGAATCATTTCCCGGCTTTTTAATTACTCAAAAAAAAAAAAAGAAAAAGAAAAACAAACGAACGAACAAAAAATAAAAAATAATAATTAAAAAATTATCATCGTTCGTTCAGCACATACAAACCCACATAATAAATTTTTAGAGAAAAAAAAAAAACAAAAACGAAATTTACCTAATAGGTATATAAAGTAACAAAACTGAGTATGAATTTATGGATCCAGGATTCTCACCCTCGTGTTTCTCCCGCTTGGGCAGGACACGGAGAAAAAACTGCCGAGGCATATTCTGCTGACGATAAAAAAAAAAAAAAAAGGGGGGGAGGGAAAAAAAAGGAAAAGTATAGGAGAAAAAAAAAAAGAAAAAGAAGTCTGTTGGAGAAGTTGAGGCCACTCGATTCCATGAACGAGGAAAGAAACCGTAAGGATAATAATACTTATACACACAATGTTACAGATGTATTATTATACCTTCCTTACTTCCGTTATTTTATTTTTTTCGTTCTTCTCTTTCCTTTCCTTCCTTCTTTCTTCTTCTTCTTCTTCTTCTTCTTCTTCTTCTTCTTTTTCTTCTTTTTTCCATCGGCAGTGGTATGGCAGTTGATGGTGACCGTATCTCGCGTAAAGACCTTGGCGAACGTTTTCGCTATGATTTCCAATCTTCGGACTTGATCTTTAGGCCTTGGGGATCTTGTTGGGATTTATATGTACGACTTTCTAGGCTCTAGTTTTGTGGCTATACCACGTGTGTGCCCCCGGGCCTACTGCAGGATCCCGAAAATCCTATACTAACCGAGGAAATATTAAAGTGGCGGAAGATTCGCGAGAGGCTCAGAACCGAAATTTAAACTCTGCCTTTTCCTTATTTTTTTTTTTTTTTTTCCTTTTTTCGACATCGGTGTGAAAGTAAAGAAGAGACACGATAATCGTATCTCTTGTTAAATGAGGGCGAAATCACTGACCTAGTGAGAAAAAAAAAAAAAAAAAAAATTGTAAGAACCTGTAAAAACCACCCTCCGAAAAGAAATAAAAAAAACTACCCTCAACGAACAGCGAGAAAGGCAAAAAATATATATCTTCTTATATAAACAGAGTGAGAGAAACGTCTGTTTTACCTTATACGTACCTAGAGGCATTTCCCTCTCTATCTCTTTCAAGAGAGAGAGAGAGAGAAAAGGTATGAAATAGTCTGAGGGTTATGATAAGGGCGAGTAGTATTTCTGCGGGGTGTGGCCGCCGTTCCGTGATCGTTGGTAGTGTAGTGTGGCCTCAGGAGACGGTTTAAGAGCCTTGAAAGAGCTGCTTTCTGCCCTGAGGGGTGGTAATTCGGGTAGTTTGAGGAACCGCTGAATCGAGTCACCCGTGGCACGGTTATCAAGATCGAAAACTGAGGAAATGATGAAGAATATAAAAATAAAGAAAAAAGGAGCCCGGTTATACTCGGTGAAAGAATTATAATCTATCGAAATGATCAAGATCCCGTTTTTCGAAACGGTATACAATTCCCCGAAAATTTATTGTAAAAATGTTTATAAAATAGACATTTCAAGCTTATCAAGTCTCTTCTTTGAAATACTTATTTTTCTTTCTACCCGCGGTTACTCAATTTTGAGTAAACTAAATCGTGTGGAAAGTTTAAGACGATTGACTTTGCTCGAATATTTATTCAACATCGAATATCTCGGTGATAAAAAATTGTAAAAAAATTTCAAAAAATGGGTTTCAAAGATAAAACTTCGAGCTTCAAAACCCTTACTGTCTGAATTTCGTACGATTATTTTTGCACACTGTAGACAAGTTTGAAAAATTGTTTCCTCCGTACGATTCGGCTTCTCTTACATGACTCGAAAAAATGATTGTAATTGAATTGTAATTTATTTATTCGTGGTCCGTTAATTCTTTCGGTGAGTGTAGTCAGATATAAATCGATCAAGGCGGGTATAAATTCCGGGCACATGTTATAGATCCCGATTTTATTTATTATATTTTTTTTTTCCCCCTCTACCGTGAGATTATGATGAATGGAATCTACGCAATCACACAGAACGGTGGGCTTCCCGATACCCAAATCGCGGGGGATGGTAAAATTTGATTTTGAATGGTTGGGCACCCGCGTACGTTATAGCGTTGGTCTCGCCTCCTCTACGTGTCCCTCTGCGGCTGTTGTCCCTTCGGCATGGCGTGTTCTAAACCGACCTTGAAATCAGTGCGTAAACGCATGTGTGCTGGGTCCGGGAATAATTTTCGGGGGGCAGGAGGCGGAGGAGGAGGAGGAGGGGGGTGAAAATGGTGAGACGCGTTGGTCCGTGAACTCGCCGATAACAGAGAGTTATGGGTAAAAACCAGGGAACCCCGGCGTTGCTCCTAGTCGTTGTCCTCGGTTATTCGCCCCCTCCGGAGTCCAGATTTGCCTGAATAAAAACGCTATAAAAAAAAAAAATCAAAATCACATTTTTGGTGTAAATTAACATTTTTGAAAATAAAACTGAAAACGGCGGTGCCCCAAATAGAGAAAAGAGAGAAAAAAAAGCATTTTTATACTATACTTCATATCATTACGACCTTGGAAAAGTTGTGGAAGCTTTTAGGAAACGTTTTCAACGCCACGGGAATTTTTTTTTTCGTTTTTTTTTTTTATTTTCTCTTTTTTCTATCCACTTTCACTTTATTTACCCTCTGTAGGAACTGCTCGAGCACAACTCCTTAACTGGACCCAAGAGCCCAGAAATTTTACCCTGGCTCTGTGTGGGCGACCAAAGATTCAGAAAGGAAACCCTTTCACTACTCTCCTCGGTCTTTGTACTTGGAAAAAAAAAAATTAAATTGCGGTCAACTCGAGATCCGCGAAGTAACCGTACGAACGGACATGCCGTAAATATAAAATTATAAAGAAACGGAAAAATTTTAAGGTCTTCTTCTTATGTTTATTCCTTTTCTTTTTCTTATATTTTGAAAAATTTCTCTTATTTTTGATTTGTTATTTCTTCTTTTTTTACGCCCAATTTCTGTAAAGATTTATCGATTATTTGTTATTCATTGTCTTGTTTAAACTCACTGAACCGTATAATACAATTCGATTTACACATCGCGTATTTCATTCGCCTATAAAATTCCTCTTAAATTTAACTGGAATAACCCAATCCGTATACCTTAAATCCTGCAGGAACTGGGGGGGGCTAAATAAATAAATTAAAAAAAATCAGCCTCTCCGCAAAGTCAAATTTTGAACTGATACCTGTGAATAAAACTTTCAGTCTTTATTAGAACGGTGCTAAAAAATTTATCAATTAATCTTTGATCAAATTTTCTACTTTTTTAGAGTCAGATTCCACGAATTTTCTATCTCGAACGGTTAGTTCTAGAAAAAAATTACCCCACAGTTTTCTGTTCGCTACGAAATTTCCTATCACTGGGATTTTTTTCAGATTTTTAGTCCGCAGATTCAACGATTTTTCAATCCCAGTAACAAATTTTTGTTCTTCTTGTTTCAACGTTATACAATTTTTTCTGGTTCCCCGTAGCTCCGAAAATTATGTCTTTAAAAATCCGTAGAATTTTCATGGAATGTCTACCGCGATAGGTAAGAAGAGTGCCAAGTTTCAGATTTTTTGGAGCGATGCTCCGATAGAAAAAAACTTAGTGCCGAAAATTTTAGTACTTAGAATTGCTCTTTTTATTTATTTTTTATCTTTGTATCTATTTGGAGAAATTTTCGCCCGTGCAGGGAGCACAAGAATTCGAATATGACCAAACTGAGAGTCGCGACAATGTGCAAGCCCACGCTCTTAATTGAATATCGTTGTATCACTCAGGAATAGAACATAGTCGAAGTGATTAAGGCACCATTATTGACGTGGGTGTAATGTGTCTGGACTGCACACCAACGGGAAGTTTAGTCCAGTTGATTTCAGTCCAGTTCAGTTCATTTCAGTTCAGTTCAGTTCAGTTCAGTTCAGTTCAGTTAAGTTAAGTTAAGTTAAGTTCGGTTCAGTTCAGTTCAGTTTGGTTTAATCTGTTATCTATATATGGGAATGATTTAAGTCTTGTTATCAGTAACCACTAAGAAAAGAAAGACGAGGAGCAAGACACAGACCTATACACGTACACATCGATAGTCCGAAACAGAGACGAAAAGGGATTTAAAGAGAGCTGAGAAGAGACGGTTGCAGGATGTATAGTGAGAACAGCAACGTCAGCAGGATCTGTACCACGATATTATAGGTATCAATCGGAGGGTCGGTCTGCGGTGTCGCGGGCTTGAACAGCATTATCCACATACTGGATCAGTTTCGTGTGTTACAGGGGTTACGTTACGTTACGTTACGTTACGTTACGTTACGTTACGTTGGTGGTAACCTCAGGCCTAGCTATACTGCTGCTGCTGTTGCTGCTGCTGCGGGGATGGAGAGACTGATGTATCGACTATCTAGTTAAGTTCACGGGCGATTGGCCCAGGAACCAATGGCGGGTGATGAATTGGTGATTAAGATGAGCCGCTCCCATCCCCCGAGCCTCCCATCAAATCCATCCCTTCAGCAATACTGCTAACGTCGCGTGATTTCAGCCCCGAAACTAAAATAAATCCGTTAACGTGTTAATATTTTCAACGCCAACGATTGCTCCGACGTACCAGGGTCATGGCTAACTCGAATTTTGATGAGAAACCGATTCTTTTATATAATTTAACGATGTGACGCGGTTGACTATGAATCAAATTGCAAAAAAATAATTAGCCACGTGACACTTCGCGGTGGAGTATATCGTCAGTGATAAGAGCCAAGGATATTTCCACATTAATGAAATTCTCACCATGGAAACTAATTATCTAGACAATCTTTACATAGTATATATCGATGTATACTTATATTTCATCCTTCAATTAATTTCACGTGAATTTCTAAGTTACGACGATGAAAAATAAAAATAATAAAAAAAAAAAAAAAAACTGTACAAGTAAATTGATCCAAATTTTTGTCTTTTTTTTTTCAATTTCTTTACTCCCACGTCTTCGTTTTTCTTTTATTTTTCATTCTTGTCTTTCTATATTAATTTTTATACCATTTCTTCTTTTATCTCCGGGCGTTTTGGTTTTTTGTTTTCTCTCTTTTTTTTTTTTACCCTTTTTGTCTTTTGCTATCTCAATCTTTTTTTTTATTCTACCCCCTTTGCCGTATTATCAGCTATCTCGTTTTTTTTTCTCTCTCTCTTTCCTCTCCTCAATCTGTCTATCTCTCTCTTACAATGGTTATAAATTATGACAATTTCATTCGAAATGGTTGCTCGTAAATTAAACTAACTGTCTTTTTCTCTGTCCCTCTCTTTCTCTGTCACTCCTTCATTTTTTCCGTTTTTTTTTTTTTTGGTGTTATTTCTTTTATTTTTTATATATATATATACCTATATAGTATATAGATATATATCTACTTATATCTATACGCGAAATCGCATAGCTTCTGTGCACCAGTATAGGGACGACGTCAAAACGAGAAAAGATACGTTTGAACACGGGGTAATGCGAACCTAATGGTTTCCCTTTCTCCAAACCCCTCGACCCCCGACCCTTCGCCCTCTTTAAATAACGCGTGCCCAGTATTTAAATAAAAAATTCCAAGGCATATATATAAAATATATATATAAATATATAATAGTTGTGTGTGTGTGTGTGTGTGTATATACCTATATATAGGTATATATACGGAAACCGGAATTTCGCGGCGTCTGTAACTTCCGTTTCGTTATCCCGCGAGCCCCCTTTTGTATATTATCTCCTTCTTCATTTTTTATTTTTACTCTTTCCATGTTTCCTTTTTCTTTTTTTTTCCTTCTCCTCTTCTTTTCACCGTTGGTATATGATATTCTTTGATCTTTCCCTTCACTGTTTCCTTCTTTATTTCTGTATCCTTCTCCTTCTTCTTCTTCTTCTTCTCCTTTTTTCTCGATCTTTCGTTTTTTTTTTGTTCTTCTTTCAAAATTTTAATCACTAATAATTACAAAATCAATACACATTACCTATTTACCTAATTGATTGTATGTACCAAAAATAATAATTATTATCATCATCGTCATTATTATCATTATTATTATTATTAGTCGAAAATGTAATATATTTTAAGGGATGAGGACACTGCAAGGCACCCAGTGATAACATTGTCCATATTAATGACCATAAAAAGTTCCCGCTGGCTTTGGGGGTGGTTTGAGGGCTTGAAGCATGGGGCACGGGGTGCAGGGGTCAGGGGGTAGAAAGAAGGGGCGAGGGGAGGGTGGGAAGGGCAGGGGCAAGGAAGAAGAAGAACAGCTAAAGAACGAAAACAGCGAAGGTAATTTATAACCGCGAAAAAGGACGGGAAGGGGGTCGGGGGGAGGAGGGGATATGGAGGGGGTACAGAGGGATGAGAGAACAGAGAAGAGAAAGAAGCGAGAGAGAGGCGATAAAATCCCCGTTTTATAAGGTGAAACAAAAGAGGCACCCGTGGGGTGGAGTATGAGGGAAAGAGAGGGGGGTTTTGACGTATAAAAAACAAAAAGAAAAAAAACGTGATGCGGCGAAAAGGATTCAACCTTTTTACTACTTAACCCATCGTACGTCCTGCACCCTTACATGCGGTAGGTATATGCGTAAGGGCCGTATTAGGATTCTGGAAAAAAAGTAAACCAAGCCATATTTTATTTTATTCTCATTTTCATTTTCCAAAATTTACGATTCAAAGACAAAAAAAAAAAAGAACCTTTCGAACCTTTCCATCATTTTTTTTTTTTGAGAAAAATCATATACACTTCGAAATGTTGATACCTGCAGCAAAACAGCGGACGAGGAGTTTGATACACATTTTGCGGGGGCTGAGGGCGGGGAGGGTGGTTGGGGGTGAAATATAGGTACTCGTTAGTCAACGAACCGTTGAATAAAATCAATGAGGATGAGGGTCGCATGACGACGCCTACACCCCCCTAAACCCACCTTTCCAGCTGCGTTGATGGGGCAGAGAGAAATGTTAAGGGGGTGGATTCGGGGTACGGGGGATGATGACAAGAGATGAGAGAGAGAGAGAGAGAGAGAGAGAGAGAGAGAGAAAGGTGGACAGCTTACAGAGTGGTGAAAGGAACTTGGGTGTGCCTCCACTTCCACTCTTACTTTTCCACAACCACTACTACCACCATCACCACCGTAACACACCCCAAACCCCTGCGTATATACCATCGTAGAATAGATGGATTATAAATACCCTGAGGAGATGAGGGCGACAGGAGGTCGTCAAAGAGGCTGGAGGAGACATAATCATCTTTGCTTCTCATTTCTCAATATCCATTCCCCTGTCAAATTCGCTTAAATAATAGCCGGGAGAAGGAAAATGGGACGACAAAAAAGAAGGTGTCCTTTCCCTCCGCCGCCCCTCTCTTGTATATTTTTTTTATTTTTTTATTTTTTTATCGCATGCTACTTCAACCTTTTTTTTCTATTTAATCTTTTTTCTCGGCCTCTTCTTCTTCTTCGGTTCTTGTATAAATTCTTTCCCGCAAATTTCACGTACATATTTAATCTTTAAGACTTGTATACCATATTTTCGGTTTCAGGTAAAGTTTCGCGTTTTTGACTGCAGGTTGAAGACTGCATTGCCTTTATCTGAAAAAAAAAAAAATCGTTTTACAGTTCGTAGACGACCTGTTTACCTATTTTGCAAATATTTCGTCTCAGGGTTTATATATAGGGAGGTATATTGTACGGACGGGTTCTATACCGCAATCCCCGAATTTAGTATACAGAATTTATATACCATATACTATATATACCTGTGTACATAGTATATATGGTATATTCTTGGATGTTGAGAGCTGAATGATTCACTCTGGAGGTGAACGTTCGTTCGTTCGTTCGTTTCCTATTCCTCATGCAAATTTAGACGAACGTCAAACTGCAGAGATTTTCCCTCTGCACCCTCTTGAGACTCTGTCTAGGTATATATATGTATACCTATATGTACGTAAGTATAACGTCATAAATCCTCGGATACGAAACGTCCCTTAAAATCAAATATTTATCCACAATATATATAAGGTGTGAATTTTAAGGTGCTCCCTAAATTGGTCACAGTCGAATTTTAATGCCCCCCCCCCAGGGCCAAACTATCCCCAAATAGATACAGAAAAAAATTTATCCAAAGCCCTGTGCAGGATTTCGCTATCTCAGAATTCTAAGTACCGATCAAAAGTCAAAGAATTTTGTCCATTTTGATACAATTGTAGGTAAAAAAAAATGGAGAAACAAAAATCGTGTCTTATTAAAATGAGGAAATTTTTCGATTTTGGATGATCAGGACTTAGAATTGCCTCTTGGAACCCGAGGCTACGACTACATTTTTTTTTTTTTTTTTCGTGTGCATTTGGAGATATTTTTTGACCCATAAAAGGAAAAGAGAAATTTCAATTCGACCGTTCGTCCATATTTTCAGGTAGAAAAACGAAAATATCGATCATCTTCACGTTCTTTGTACAAAAAAAAAAAAGAATAAAAAAGACAGAAAATAAAATACGAAGAAATTCTATGTGTGCTATGTATGCTCGATATGCAAAGAAATTTTTATAGAATTAAGGTAAAAGCCATAAAAACGTAAATGTATGTACACACGTATGAGGATCAAATATTTGCAGTAAGGTTCTCCACGAATTGCTTCAAACTAGAGTAGGTATAATATTTTTACTGTTTTCTTTTTTCTTATTTTTACTTCAGAAGGGTGGTTTTCTTTTTTTCACGTTCTATTTGTCTATTTGCCGAGGAATAAAGTTTGTGTGTAAAAAGCTGCAAAAGGAAACGAGAAAAACAAAAATGAAAAATATCTTCTATATTTGTGTTATTCAGAAAATATACGTAAAATCAAATATGAAAATCGAGAGCTTTTTAAAAACCGCGAGTAATGCCTGCGGAGTGTAAAATTATAAATCGATCAGTAAGATCATCAATCTGATAAGAAAAAAAAAAAGAAGAAATTCATGAAGAAAAAAGGTAAAGAGGAATAAAATCAATAAACAAGACGTTTGCTAAATAATATCAGAGCTGCATGCATTAGCGATGTATATATATATAAATAATATAAGTGGGATGATAGATGGATATAGAGATAGATAGAGAAATAAATATGAAAAGGAGGTCGTTGAGCGAAGCGCATTTCCCTTACCCATTCCCAACCCCCAATCCGAAGCCCCAGCTCTCTTCTTTTCTCTACTCCCGGAGGAAATTTTAAAACTAATAATCACGAGCTGCATAATTGCACAGCAGGTGAAAACCCGCGATATAATATCTTCCAACAGCTATACATATATACATATGTATGTATATAGATAGATACCTACGTCTACTATGGTATACCTATATATATATATATATATATATATATATATATATATATATATATATATATATATATATATATATATATATATATATATATATATATATATATATATATATATATATATATATATATATATATATATATATATATATATATATATATATATATATATATATATATATATATATATATATATATATATATATATATATATATATATATATATATATATATATATATATATATATATATATATATATATATATATATATATATATATATATATATCTAAATGTATATATTTGCAAATTATTTAAATAAATTCAGCTTTATAAAACTGTTCAAAGTACTCTTCTTCTTCTTCTTCTTCTTCTTCTTCTTCTTCTTCTTGTATAGTTGCTATACCCAGGTATATGTATATACCTGTAACTAGGTTCGAATTTTTCATAAAGTCTAATGTATATAGGTATATATGTATTATAGGTATATAGGTATATGCATGAAATGAGAAAAAGAAAAAAAATAGAAAAACGATATTTTATATCAGTATTATCATTATTTTTCACAATTTTTTTTTTGTTCTTGTTTTATCGTTCTTATTATACTTTATAAAATATAGAACTTAAAAAATAACTAAATAATATAACTATACAGCTATACAGGTATACCTACCCCTTTGCCAGGCTGCAGGAGTTCCACGCGATGTATCCTATGTATATATATTATATATATAGTACATATATACATACCTATACCTAGTACATATATACACTACTACAGTAGGATACAGTGTGGAGATATGCGATAAATAATACCACCTTTTGTGCTCATCCAGTATACCAGACAGGAACGACAAAACAAAAAGTGAAAAAAATGAAAATGAATTTAAAAAAAAAAAACAAAAAAAATCAAGCAACAAGAAAAAAATATGGAAAAAAAAACGTATGTAATAATAAAATTTATCCAGATATAACGTACATACGCGAATAATTATGTACTATAATATGGCATGATTATAGTAACTTATATGTATACAGCTTATCAGAATTAAAGGAAAGTTCTTTACACTATGTACATCAAAAAAAAAAAAATTCATAACAAATTATCTCACTTATGTATTAATTTTCTTGTCGTTGATTTTTTTTTTTTTTTTTTTTGATTTCTTCTTACGAAGATAAATCCTGAATCAGTGTGAGAATATACATTTTTTTTCTTATATGTATCTAGGTATTTATATACGCAAATATAATATACCATTACTCTATAAAATTTCTAAGAATATTTGTTTTTTTTTAAAGAAATTCGAACATTTCACAATTTTTCATTAATTGAAAACGATTTGTAGTTTTCAAAATTCGTATAGTTTTTCATTCAGGAACTCTACTAGTTTTTTTTTGTTTTTTTGTCCACAGTTTGATCACCAAAGACGACAGATTTTTTTCCTGTTTTTTAATTAAAGAAAAAAACTATGAAAAGCCACAAATTTTTCCGTAAGGAAAACTACGAAGTGTACAGATTTCCCTGAAAATTTTTAGAAGTTCGTGTAGGGGGTAGGAAATTTTCACCAGGGAACGCAACGGCATATAATATACCCATATGTACGATTTTACCTATATATTATTATTATACATTTATACATTTATGCATACGTATGTAAATTTATGGGTTTATTAATTTGCACCTATTCAACTATGGCTATTAGGTTCGATGATTCAGAATTCGATCTCTAGTTAGGTTAGCAAGCTCCTGTACAGCTCACCCTTATCACTATTCCAAATCCATTGCTCGATCTTCGATGCCAATTTCGATCACGATCTATTATGTGTGTGTTATGTATGTATGTATGTACATACATCGCGTTGGAGGTAAGCCGTTTATTAATTATATCCCGAAAAATCGTTTTCTTTACCAAAATTCTTGAAAAATTATTTAAAAGAAATCAAATTTTCTTTCATTTTTACTCGATCACTGGAATTTTCTGTTTGCATTTGACTTCCGCCCCTCTGAAATCAAAACCACAGAAAAAAAGGGAAACAGTGATTAGAAAAGCTTCAAATTTACAAATTGAAAAAAAAAAAAAAAAAAAAAAACAGATTTCAAAATCTATGAGAGTAAAAAATTAAGGCATATACCTTGGCGCCGATTTTTCGGGGATTTCACCGCCTCTGTAAAACCATCTGTAAAGTTTTTGAACGTCAGTATTATGTCCGCCTCTTTTTTGGTGTCTTCCGGTCGAACGATTGCGTCCAAAATTTCGAAAACTGGATACCTTATCCCCAGAAAATTTTTCTCGAGACTCTTGCAGACGGTTTTTATTTCTTTCATAAAAACCTTTGACCAAGGGTGAATTGACCTTCGAATATTTTTCATCCTCGTAATTTCGCACCTTTGAGATGTGGTTTGATAATTTTTGGTCCTTTTTTTTAATCGCGATTTCCACCGGTCTTGGAATGTTCGAAAACGATTCTGCGATGTTAAGTATAAAAGTTCTCCGCGTTGTTGGAGATTCGAAAAAATCTTCTTCCGTTTTGGAAACTGCTGCAGTGTAAATTTTTGGGTACTTTTTGTCAGGTATATTAAACCCTTCGTTGTAATTAGATGTATTCGGTATTTTATCGGTCGGATAAGTTAGAGGGATGGTAAAATGACGGGGAGATGAAGATCCGCCTCGAAAAGTAAAGTATCGAGGGTTTTTTTGATCGATCGGTAATAATGAAGACGACCGAATAAACGGGTCTGAAAGAGTGGTGATCGTAGTCTCGAGATCCTCGTCTCTTACATCCGGTTTAATTTCCTTAGTAGTTACCTTCCCTTCGGGACTAGGAGATCTCATCTCGTTTATAGTTTCCGAGGCAACGTGACTTTGCGAGGACTTGCGATTTTCAAAACCCGTTACTTCCGATTCGGGATCGTCGTAAGCTCTGCCTTTTATTAACTTACCATCAACTTCTTTTGAATGCTGATTTTTTAACGTACTTAACTCAGCGGTGTATAATTTTGATGTAGGATATTCTGGGGACGATTTTATCGAATTTGTACTCGTAACGAGTTCTTTCAAATTCGATACTGTGACGGTTTCCTCAAAATTTGAATCTGTAATGCTTTCTTCAAAATTTGAATCTACAATGTTTTCTTCAGAACTTGGACTCGTAGTGGTTTCTTCCATACTTGAAACTGTAAGATTTTCTTTAAAATTTGAACCTGTGACGTTTTCATTAAAATTTAATTGTGTGACGATTTTTTCAAAATTTGAACTCGTAGTGGTTTCTTTGAAATTTGAATCTGTCAAGTTTTCTTCAAAATTTGAATCTATGATAGTTGCTTTCAATTTTGAATCTGTAATGTGGCTTCCTTCAAAATTTGAACTTGTAGAAGTTTCTTTTAAAGATGAATCAGTAACGCCTTCTTTCAAAATCGAATCTGTGATATTTTCTTCAAAATTTAGACTTGTAACGATTTCTTCAAAATTTGAACTTGTAGTGGTTTCTTTTAAATCTGTAACTAGAACAGTTTCCATTGAATTGGAAACCGTGACGATTTCTTCGAAAGTTGAATCCGTGACAGTTGCTTTAGATTTTGAATCTACAATACCTCCTTCAAAATTCGAATCTATAATATTTTCGTCAAAATTTGAACTTGTAGTTGTTTCGTTTGATTCAGAATCTGTAACGCTTTCTTTGAAAATTGAATCTGTGACATTTTCTTCGGAATTTAAATCTGTGACAATTTCCTCAATATTTAAACTCGTAGTTGTTTCTTTTGAATTTAAATCTGTGACAATTTCCTCAAAATTTGAACTCGTAGTGGTTTCTTTTGAATCTAAATCTGTTACGTTTTCTAATAAAATTGAATCTGTATCGATATTTTCTAAACTAGAGTCTGAAACGGTGCTTTTCAAAGTAAACTCTGTAGTTATTTCTTCCAAATTTGCATCTGTAACAGTTTCCTTTGAAGTTAAATCCGTGTTTCCAAATTTCTGATGATCTGCGTTTGTCATTTCTCCAAAAAAATCTTCAATTTCTCGACCAAATTCATTCTCTCTAAATATTTTATCGTCCTCCTCAATCTTCGGAATATCAGTTTTCAATTCAAAAATCGATTTTCCACCGATTTCTGTATCCCGGTTCAAGTTCTCGTTATAAAAATCCAGAGTCTCTGGAGGATCAGAAATCCCCTCAAAATTTAGGGTAGATTCCATCCCAGGAGAAGAAGAAAAAGCAAAAAATGAAAGAAGATCTCTTTCGGATTTTGTATTCGGGGAATCGGTGTGACCGTAATTTTGATTATACGTTGATCTCTCGGGTCGTTGACGACTGGTCGTTAAAAAATTACTTTTTTCTCCTTTTTCAGATCCCAAAGCATCGATTTTCTCATCCCCCAGATAATTGGGGGTATTTTTCGCCGCCTGCGAAGAGATAATTAAAATGAATAAGACAAAAAAAAAAAAAAAACATCAAAAATTTACTTTAATTCTGTTCAATTTCATCTTATCTTAACATTTCTTTTCTTTCCTTCTCGTTTATATTCTTTTCTTTTCTTTCGCGATATTAAATTGGGAAAACAAAAAGAGTGCGATTATCGTAAAAATGAACGTAGTAGATATAAGGGTATTATATTTAACAAGAATGGCCAGATATACCCCCCCCCCCCGCCCAAATCTCCGCACTTCATCAGGTTTTATTTTTCATGGGCGTAACCCAATGGCCAAACCTTTTGCCTAACGGCAAAATAGATTATCCACCGTTTTTTTAAATTTATTTTTCTAACCCTTTGACCTGAAGCTCAAAAAAGAAATCCGGACGATAAATTCAGGGCGGTTCTTACTCCACCCTCTGCTATGCTATATGATATTACACTTATAATCGTTACATCATTCTCGCATTCCCCAATTTCTAACCACTTTTAGCGAAGCTTTGACCGAACTGGTCAAAGACACCCTTCTGTAACTCTTCATAGTCGTCATGATAATTCTAAAACCGTTTCATCTACGTACTTGAAATTTATAAAAAAGTTTTTTCACACTCATATCCTTAGACTGAACTAAACTCAACTCTGCGATCCGAAGTACTTCGACGTAATAATTTCTAATAATTTTACTCTCATTCAAAACACTGTTTTCGTCTTCTATAATATATAGCTTCTAAACTAAGAGCATGGTCTTCATGATTATAGTGTAAACCAAAGATACTGACATCAAAAGGCTTCACTATAAATTTCGAAACAACAAATTGAACGGTTTTTTAGTTATGATGTCCACAAGAAGTTCAAAAGTAGTCAGTTTCCTTTCGTTATTTGTTTTGCAGCGTTATTTCTACCCAAAAAGCTCTGAATACTTACATTAATTTTTTGAGTTTGAGTTTCTCGAGAAATTGTATAGATTTCATTATTTTTAAAAAAAGATTTCCTCGCTCGTTGATTAGCGGCGATTAAAATTTTGTACAAGATCGATAATTTCGATTTCAGTTCAGCGTCTTCAGGACGAGTCAAAAGATCTTGAAGTATACGCAGCCTCTTCCAATCCACCGTAAGTGCACCGAGAGGCGATAATTCAATTTCATTAACGTCTGTAAATGGTGCAGGTAGCTTTCCTAATTCAGCTACTGCACCATCGTCGATATCGAGGTGAGTATACGTTGCGGTATTTGATATCGGTACTTCCGGCGGATCAAATTCCTTCAAGTATCTCTCCAATTCCGCAATTTGATGCGGCACGCATACCTCTTCAATTATTATACCTGAAACTATGATTCAATTAATTGGGATTGGAATTTCGTGCCAATCCTATCCGAGGATCATATTATATCGACGATAATAATTATCGGAAGAGATTACGATACTCGATGTTGAACAGATGTTACATTATTATTCGATCGATTTCAAATTTTCAGGGAAATCGCAAAACACATTTCTCTCAATGATGAGTCTCTTTTTTATTTCATACTGACTTTTGTTCATTGAAATTTTTTTTATAATCTCCCAGACAAAAAAAAAAAATCCTTGAAATTACCCAATTTAGGACACAATTACTGATATAGAGTTCTGTCATTGAGATTATGTAGTTTTCTGATATTATATATCGTGTTAAATAAACTAATAATAAATAAGAAATTATCTTACCTAGAGGATCAGGATTTTCGTTATATGATCCTGCAGCAGCAAATTGCAGGGCGTTAATTAGAACAAAAATCGTTTCCCACATATTCCGTAATTAAACTCTAAACCCATATATGTAAAATCCTGTTAACAGATAATTAAATACGATTGTTAATTAATCGTTAAAAAAAAAATTAAGATACTCAAAAAAGGGAACAAAACTGAACATAAAAATACACCCAACCGCCTATCGTACTTGATAAATGCTAGACTACTAACTCTCAGAGATCTCTAACTCGAGGTTTCTATATAAGCTAAAATTTGCAAACTCAGCATAAAACTTGTATAAATATGTGTATATGTATTATACACATATATATGTACATACACAAGACGCGTTGAATACATACGAGATCATTAAAGCTTGAGAAAATGAAATTAGTAAGAGAGAAAAAAAAAAAGGCGCATTATAAACATTTTCCCCATTTTTTTTTCCTTTTATTTTATTTATACATATATATAAAAATTATCCGTAAAGAACTATATTAATATACATTTATAATTACAAACCTATAGTATATTGTATACCTATATATGTAGATTTCTATATATAGATAATACGTAATACATAATAATAATAATAATAATAATAATAATAATAATAATAATAATAATAATAATCACAATACTATGTATGTATAGGTTTTTTATAGTTTTTTTTTTTGTTTTTTATTTATGTTTAGAAACTTCGATATTGTTTCTTTTAGTGTAATGGTGTATAATAGTGAAAAACCGCGTCTACAGCGATGGATTATTTAAAATTTATAATCTATAATATTACATACACATATGTATAATAATTGATAATGTTAATAATAAACTGAATTTACAAACGCGATTTTTTTTCCTCACTGTTATAATATTATAGTAATAAACAATATCAACAACAACAACAACGAAAAACAACGAAAATATAACAACAATAACAGCAACAGAGGCAAGAAATAAAGAAGAAAAAAGTATGTATATACATGTGTATATAATATAATATATAATTATTATATTAAAAAGGGAAATATTTAATCAGGACGAAAGAAAAGTATCGTTTTTTTTTTTTTTATATTATATTATCTAAGTATGGTATAGGTATGTGTCGACGCGTGTGTACAGGTATATAAAATATTATCACCTTACAAGTTATTAATGTTTCTCTTTTTTTTTTTTTCGTTTCACTTATGTAATTTAATTTATTTATTAATTAATTAATTTATTCATTTTATTTTGGTGTTATTTAAAAAATGTATCATTCATGACACAATGTATTTATCGCTCAAAGGTGAATGCAAGTTATTAAATCCCGCGAATATAATAAATATCAATAACATAGGTGTACACTGTGCCAAGTATATTGGAGAAAACAGAAAAAAAATTATAATAATAATAACAAAATAAAATCAAATGAAAAACGAAAAACGAAAGGAGAAAGAAAAAAAAAAGAGAAGAAAAAATGTTTAAGGGATGAAAAAAAATTTTAAGAGCGACTTTTTGTTTTACCCTTTTTCTTCTTGTCTTGTTTTTTTTTTATATATATATATATGTTTTTTTTCGACCGATACTTACGGCAAAGACGCGGTAATGCTGCAATTAATTTACTTTTACCTTTACCTTTACTTTTTACTTTATAATTATTAAGTTAATAATTTTATTTACGTTATATATTATACGATATATTATTATACTTATCTATGATATATAAAAAAACAAAAATTTGATCAATGCATCATCTGATACAAATATAACTTATGTAACGGACTATATTGCCTGATTATTATTCAATGATAGTTTTTTTTTTTTATTCTTGTATGTATGCATATTGTATGTATAATCAATCATTAAATCACCCAAAGATATTATTTTATTAGACTTATACAATATAACTATGTAATTATAATAGAATATAATATATACCTATGTATATCGGTTTACATATTTATTTATCTATTTACACAATATATGTATGTAATTTTGTATGTATATGTATCCTTATATCCATACCTATATATTGTATATAGTATGTAGTAACAACCGTATAGAAATTTAAAAAATTAAAAATAAATACTTTTTCTTCCTCATATATAAGAAAATAAAGAAACTAACTTCAAAATAGTAATAATAATAATAATAATGATAATAAATAAATAATAGGATCCTGCTTCAGTAGTAATGATTTCTGGTATACATACATATGTATGTATACATACAAATGTTACATACATATTTGATATGAAAATAAAAAGAAAAGATGTAACAATAAAAGAATAGATAAAGAAAAAATGAGAGAGATAATTCTGGTTATTTTTTATTTTTTTTTTTTTTCGTTTTATAAAACTTTTTGTTTCATTCAAATATTATCCGGTAAACTCTACTATACAACACGCGAATACAATATACATATACATATATTACATACCTATATATAGTATATACATATACATATACATACATATAATATTATATTATAACGATTAAAGTTTCTGGTAGTGTATAAATGATCAATTAATAATTAATTATTGAATATATATTTATTGATCAATTAATTAATAAATTATTAATTGATTTTATTTACCTATAATAACGCGTAAATATTCATCAATCATCGTTATCATCATTATTATCATCATTATTATTATAATTATTATTGTTATTATTAAAATTATTATTACTACTATCATTGTTATTATGATTATTATTGTTATTATCATTATTATATGGTAGTCATCTTTACACATACGTATTCTATACCTAGGTATATCCGTATCATCGTACATTTCATTCAATCTTTTGAATAATATTCTTTATTCATTCATTTAATGATTAATTAATTAATTGATTCTTTCATTTATATATTATCTAATCTAAATTTTATTTATTTAGGTATTTGTTTGTTGTTTGTTTATTTGTTTGTTTCTTGCAACACCTGAGTCTAAGATTCTAAACTACCACGACTAAAGCCGCAAAGATACAGAAGAGACCCTCACAAAAGACTCTCGTGAAAGTTGAAAGGAAAAGAAAAAAATTAAATAAAATAAAAATAGGTAACTGTATTTAAAAAAAGAAAAAAAAAAAACTTGGAGACAAAAAATAAAAAAAATAAAAATAACAAGATTCATATACGTATTTCGTTAAAAGAAATTTTTTGGCAAAAACAAAACCAGATTATCGGATTCTACATACACATACATAAGTATGCATGTATACATAATGTATTGTCTCGTTTGTTATTATTATCATTATTACTATTATTATTATTATTATTGTTATTATTATTATTATTGTGTATACATATTGTTAATCGATTCAAGAACGTACATACGATCTCTATAATGTTGTATAATAACGTTGGTCACATCCCCTTTACCAGTCTTCAACCTATTATCAGCTATAGCCGTGGTTTGTTAATTGAACAGCCAAGTTACTTGTTTGTCGCTACATTATTATAAATATGTGGTGTTTTTTTTTTCTCTCTTTTTTATTTTGTTATATCTAAACTCGTTCATTTCTTCTTCTTCTTCTTTTTTCTTCTCATTTCTTTTGATTCTTTTTACACAACATAATATAATGTTATATAATATAATATAATATAATATAATATAATATAATATAATATAATATAATATAATATGATATGATATAATATAATATAATATAATAATAATATAGGTAGTATAGTGTGTATAGTATAAATAATATACAAAAAAAAAAAAAAATCGATCAGAGTTATGAGAAAAAAAAAAAAAACAGAAATCTTACTCTCCCTCTCTCTCTCTCATCTCCCTATTACATTTAATTACGTTGAATATATAATCTTCAGCATATCTACCCGTATAAACTTATATACATAAAATAAAAACAAAAAAAAAACGGAAAAAACCATTAATTCCCCCCCCCCCCCCCCCGCCGGCCGTTAAAAATAAAAATAATAAAAAATACGAAATGAAAACTATGATTTCAAAAATGTATATTCATTCCGTCGATCTAAAAATCTCTCTCTATTTGTTATCTTTTCTCTTCCAATTTCTTTAGCTGCTAATCTCGTTTCAACCTATTTTGCTTTTTTTTATCTTCTTTTCATTCGTTTATTCAATGATAATTCTTCGAATTGTGATCAATGATTGCAATAATTATTTTTGTTTCAATTCATTTTAATTTTATTTTATTTTTCTTTCGTTCTTTATTCTCTTGTTTTTTTATCATTTTATATTATATATAGATATATATATATGTATATAGTATATATAAATAGTCGCGTATCCATAAGGTATATATGAATGTATGTATACATGGATGTATGCTACATACGTACATACAGTACCTATTTTTTTTTTTTCAATCGTCGGGTATTAATAATAATTTATAAATATAATATCTATAGTTTGATTTCCCATTTATTAGGTTTTTTTCTAGATTTATTGGTTTTTGTCTATTTATTTATTTATTTTTTCTCATTTCTTCAAATAAACTGGCTCGATAACGATATATTCAGTAACTAGACAATTATAATTAAACTATTAATAATAATAGCAATAATAATAATAATAATAACAATATTAAAGATCCCTGAATTATATAGATATATATAGTATATATATATATTTGTTTGTTTTATTTTTGTTTTATTTTTCCTCTTTTTCCCTTCCACAATTCTGTGTAGGTCTCAACGACGGTATTACATACATACATATCGTATGTATACATATTACAAATACGTATGGGGTTATACATACATAATATATGTATGTATATGGGAAATTCCATGTGACTTTAGCCACCCAAAAATACCTGAAGAACGAAATGACTTAAATCTCAAAGATTTTCTACAGATTCGGGGTATAAAAGTACAAATATACTTTTGCCAAGTATTACAATTTAAGAAAAAAAACCGCTAAAATGCTTTTGACTCAGCGCGTGAATAACTACGGGTCGTAATACTTGGCAAAAGTATATTTGTACTTTTACACCCCGAATCTGTAAAAAAAATTTTAAAGTCCGAGTCATTTTTTTTTTGGGTGGCTGTAGAAGTCACATGAAATGTCTCATACAGCATAGGTATATACATATATTTAAAATTAAACATAGGTAATAACAAATTCAAGAGATATAGTTGTCTCTTTTTTATTTATTATTTTTATTTTTCTCATTTTTTTATCTGAACGAGAATGCTTTGCCAATTTTCTTTACGTTTTATCTATTTGTCTTTTTGAAAAGCTGACAAATTCTGAGTGTATTTAGTATTTGAAGAAAAAAAACAAAAAATTTGAAATAGATCGTTCATTCATAATCATATTCATCATCAATCATTGGAACATAAATGCCGATTCCCAATTTTCTACAAAAAAACAAAAAAAAAAAAATTATCTCATTCGTAAATCTCACTATCTTCAATTCTTTTATTATTTATTATCTCATATACAAACCGAGCCTTGGACAATTGACTTTAACGATCATATTATCTTCTCCTTATTTATTATCACCTACGTAAAATACGTAATAATAATTATGTTCGCATAATTATATTGAACTGGTAATTCGCTTCCTTTGTACAACGTCACTCATTCTCTCGCTCTCTCTCTCTTTCTCTCGTTTTCCCTATAGACAAAACTTTTTACAAGATTTCTTTTCCCTTTAATTATCATTTTTTTATATATTTCTATCGTTATTTTTCACCTCCCCTTTTTAGCTATTTTCGTATTATCAAATTTCTCTTTTACATTTTTTACTATCTTTTTTCTCTTTCTCTACTTGTTTCTCTCCTTTCTTTTTATACACATACAAATCCATCGATCGAAAATATCACACAGCTACACACATTGTACCAATTAAATGGTATCAATTATCTTTATTAACATTTCGATGATATTACTCCGTCACTATCACATAAACATATTTAATCTATTTATTATTACTCTTTCAACTTTTCTGTTCGTTTTATTTGTATACATGTATATATTTTTTTTTCTCATCAATTCGTTTCAAATTTTCGAAACTAAGGAGTAAATAAAATGATTTTGTTGAATACAAATACAAATACAATTTTTGTATTTTATTTTCATTTTTTCCAAACAGTATATAGGCAGTTACGCGTGACGTGACGGGTCTAATTAAATTTCATCGATAACAAGCAGCCTCAAGCATTTCAACAAAAAGTTTATTCATCGGTACTTTACCGCTTCTACAAACAGTGGTCCAAAATTTTCTAACTATACCATCAGCTTGCCTAAGACTCGGAAGTATTAAAAACATACTCTGAGTAGATCTGAGTGCCTGTCCAGGTCTGACAGCAGCAACACAATCGGAAAGAGAATTTAATATAACATCTCTGAATCTGATCAAAGATTGAGGCTCATCCAATCTGGCGTCGCTGTTAACAAGCACCAATGCTTTTAAAACGTAAAACTCTTCTCTCGATAAACTCAGCCGTTGAAGTCTTTCGACGATCTGTATACACTGTACGAGGAAAAAAAAAGAACAAGAAACAAGATTAAATTACTTTATCTAAATGAGATTGCAAGCCATTCAAATTTAGTTGAAAGTTGATAGGTAATCTCATCTATACTCACGTGGGTGTAAAGTTCGATACAATGACATTCCCTGGCGATCCTTTCGTCCAATGCAAAATCCTGAGCGAATCTAAGTTTACCAGAATTAGGTACACTCCTCCAGGCTAAACTGAATGTGAGAATTTCAGCCCATGTACTTTGTAATAAACGCATTTGATCGTTTAAAGCGAGTCCGATAAATCCTGGTATCTGTTTGGCCCAACCTAATCAAATAAAGTTGATATTGATTAATGAAGATGAAAATGATTTTCCGGAAAATTTAAATTGTCTTAGAAACAAAAAAAGTTTAAAAAAGTTTATTTTATTTTACCTATAATCCCGACTAACTCTCTGTCGTAAAGATCCGATAGTTGTCCCAATACTCGTTGATCCGTATCCAACGTTGAAGAAGGACTAGAAGCCTGCAGTATGTCTGGTTCGCATGATATCAAAGCTTCGACCAATTTGTTATCTGAAATAATAAACGAAAAACAGGGATGTTAATTTTATTCATATAAAGTAACGGATCTTCAGCCAGATTTTTTGTTTAATTTTTTTAATTTTTCATTGCAAGCATTGTAACTGTTATAAAAATAAAGATTTAATAACTTCGATCATTCATTTAATCAGATATCAAAAAAAATTTCGAAATTATAATAATTGTTTTCAGAAATAAGTAAAGAAAAAAAAGAAAGGATAGAGAAAATGGATACAGATATTTCTTTTTTTTTTTTTCTTGTTCTTCAACTCACTTGTTTCCGTAGATACAACTGGAGGTCCGACGTTAGCTTGAAATATTTTTATACCATTGGAATAAGTTCTTAAATTTGTTGTTATTATTTTGTTCATGCTTTTTTTATGCAAAGTATTGAAAGAAATCGATCTACAATTTGAATAAGTTTTCAAAAATTTACCTTCGAGCTTTATACTGGCCATCATTGTATAGGGCTCCGTTGATCTCCTGTACTTTTGCCTGCCTCCTCTAACTCGGTCAAGCCTCACACCTTCCTTGAGCATTCCCTGTCTTAGGCACTTTTGAAATCTACAAGCCTGGCAGGCCTTCCTTCTTCGTTTATTTATCTCGCACTCACCGTTCGCTGGACAAGTGTATTCGATGTTTCCTAAAGTAATTATTTCAAAGCTGTATTAAACAGATTCTTTTTTTACTGTTCCAACTTATCTTTATCTTTATCTACTCTCAATAAATTAACAAAAGAAAATAATATCCTGTAAAATTATCGCAGATAATCAAACCCACCTTGTATAGTTCGTTTAAAAAATGCTTTGCAAGCTTCGCAGGATGCTACGCCGTAATGAAAACCGCTAGCAACGTCTCCGCAGACAAGACAAAGTCTCCTAGGGAGCATATCCTCTTCTTTGATACCTCCCTGTTAAAAAAAAAAAAAAAAAATGGTTTGTCTAATTCACTTGTAAAGTAATATTATTTAAAAATGAGAATAGGTGGAGAGTTATATCGTCGTCTTGAACATCTGGCAAGTAAAACCGACTGAGAAGCCCCCCCCCCCCCCCCTCCTGTTCGGGAATTTCCACGAGTATAAAGTTAGAATTTCTCTCTGTGTATAATTCGGCAAATATTTTAAAAGTCTGAAAGAAGTAGAAAAAAAAGGAAAACTCTTTTTTCACAGATTTTTTTTTTTTCTTTTTAATTCTGTTTCTTTATTTCTGTCGCGTTATTCTTTATCTACGTACTTAGAACACAAGAATTTATAATTATAATAAAATGAAAATTTTGTAATATTTTTGTCAATCATTTACACACTCGTCAATTTCTGGATAAAATAACTTCGGACAAAGTTTTTTTTTTTTTAGGACTTTTCAAAAAGCCCTGCAGTCTTTCGTCTGAATAAATATATATTTTTATTTTTCAGGAATTGAATCATTCTCGAGTAAATCAAGATATCTGATATCGAAGAAAAAGACTCTATTCTCTCTCTATTGCTCTTTCTTCAAAAGTATATATCTTTTTTTTCCACTTGTTAACTCTGACTCAACTGCAATGATATCTTAAAATACTACATTGATTGTTTTTGCAAGGCCTGAACTGTGTACCTATACCCATCTACCTCTACCACTAGCTGTAAATTTTTTATTTCAAAAGACTGGTAATCCTTGAGAGAATTAATACATTTATATGAAAAATATTAAATAACATTTGCATTAGTTTTATTAATTGCGTATCCCTCTTTTTTTTTTCTTCGTTTAGTTAATTTTTGGCCGATATATTAAATTCAAAAAGACTAAAAACTATGAAACTTTTGTTAACCATCGAAGAATATTTTCTAAAAAAAAAAAAAAATAATAATAATCTGTAAACAAATTATTATTTTATTTATTTTTTATTAATTTTTTTACCTCTGCCATTCCAATTGGCTGTGTTGTCGATGAACAATGATGTCTCTCGGGACTGCCGGGACTACCTCCTCCACCGCCGTAATCAGGGATATCCACCTGACCGCAGGCAACCTATTTAAAATAATGAAAAATGAATAATAAAGCAGGTACTTTAGGCGATCCCCATGTACCGGGATTAGAAGTTAGAAAAAAGAGACTAAGAGAAGCTCGAGAGAGTCGAGAAGAAAAAAAATTGTCGGAGATGATTTTGAATGGGCCAAGTTAAAGAGATTTTTTTTTGTTTTACTTTTTTTTTTTTAATTCAGTTTTAATTTTGTATAATTTATATCGATACTCACATCTTGATGATTTAGGGTTGTTGTAGGTGAACAAACTTGGTGGTAATTTTGGGATGGTGTTGTCGGATTTTCAACCTCTTGCTTTATACTTGGTATTGTTGTACGGTTGTTACCGACCATTCCCGTGGAACCACCGTCACCACCCGACATCATAGAAACCTGAAAAATTATCAATGGAAGGAACAGTTTTAGATAATTGAAAGGATTGCAAATTCAAAATTTCAAAAATTCACGATGTATGAAAAGTTGGAGAGTTGAGAGATTGAAAAATTAGAGTAAATTGAAGAAATTGAAAGAGTTACAAATTCAAAGATTCGAAAATTCACAAAACGAAGAATTGAAAAAATTGAATAATTCAAAAATTAAAAATTAAAAACATTAATGAACTCAAGAATCAAAAAAATTGAAGAAATTGAAGAAATTTCGAATTCATTTAAAAAATTCAAAAATTCAAAAGTTTCAAAATTTTCACCAAAGAACAGTTTCAATTTATTCAATTCATTTAAAAAATTCAAAAATTCGAAAGTTTCAAAATTTTCACCAAAGAACAGTTTCAATTTATTCAAATTTTCATTACATATAACATGTAAATATAATATAATTATATACATGTCATATGCACATAGTCATAGTTGGACAACGTGAATTGAGATGAAATGTCCTCGACGCGAAGTATCGGAGTATAGAGTTTGCTGGAAATTTAGTTACATACTTTGATATAGTGGGTATATACTGTATATGTATGTGTGTATACGTGTATGGATTGCTTATTTTTAGGTGCACATGTACACATATAAGTATGTGTATACGTAAGTACAGAAAAAATGAAGAATAAAAAGAAAATAAAAAAATACCAATTTTAGAATCTCGCTTTCTAAGAATTTTACCGCATACGAAAAATGCAACGACTTTGCTATGCAGCTGCAGCAGCAGCAGCAGCAGCGGCGGCAGCAGCTAACCAGGAAAAAAAAGAAATAGTGAACGAAAAAAAACTAACAAGAAGAGAAATTATACGAAACAAGAATTACAAGAAAAAAGAAGAAAAAAAACTAATATGATACTAAATTATTCTAAATAATAATCAAGAAAGAAAAAAAAAACAAAGAACGAGAAGAAAAAGATGAAGAACCGTTTGTTATTTTTTATATTCTGATAAGAGAGAAAAAATAAATAAATGACCAGAAAAAACAGGATAAAAACAAAAGGGCGAAAAAGAAGTCGCAAAGAAAAAACGCACGCACATATTTTCGATTAAACAAATAACGGGGGGAAAGGTAAAAAAACTAGAGGATAAGAAAATAAAATGAAAAGAGAAAAGAAGCCTAAAAAAATACATAACAATAAAAATAAAAAAACCGTCAATGATTGAAATTAAATAACACGCAACGTGTACGGGAATCCGGGCGTAACGGGAATGTGGGTGTCGTCCCTTTAAAGTGTGGGTGTGTTGGGTTATAGTGCATATATAAATATATAGTTATACTATAATACGGTAAAAGTAGTAGTAATAGCAGTAGTTACGGTATGTATAGTTGCATGTGAGAAAGATAGAGAAAGAGAGAGAGAGACCAAAAAATAAATGAAAAATAAATAAAGAGAAATAGAACTAGAGTGGAGGATGTGGTATACAGTAACGTGTATGCGAGAAGAGGACGAGGAGGGTTTCGGGATGCGGGATCAGTCCGAAGACGAATATAGCGGAATATGTAGCAGCGGAATAGCGAGAGTTTAAAAAGTAAAATAGAAAAAGTGCGTATTATGTATGTACGTAGGTAGGTAGGCCGAACCGACTGAACGCGGCGGGCTGCGCCTGGCGTGTTAAAATCGTCCGACGATATCTGTGCGGCCTTGAACTTGACGGCGGGGACCAGGCAGACGTGACGCGACTCGGCATCGCGGTCGGTCGAGTCGGAACGAAGGCCATTGTCGGACGGCGCAACGCGGTGCGCGGTGTGCGGCGCGCCTATGACTGTGACTGTGGCTACGGGCTATGGCTAACAGCCCGACGTCGTTGCAATTTTTAGACGACGCGTAGCGTCGCGTCGACAATGCGAGGAAAAAAAAAATAAATGTAAAGAAATACGGAAACGGACGAGAATTAACGGAAACGAACCGACACGCGAACCAACGTCTTTAAATCTAACAATAACAACAATTTATTTATTTTTTTTTTTTTAAATCGATAAAATTTTGAATTTTCAGAAAATCTTTGAACAGTTGTTTTTTTTTTTCATTTCATTTCTTTTTTTTTTTTTTTCTTCTTCTGTTCGTAACTTTTGAATTTCTCCGATTACTTCTAGTTCATTATATGTAGCAAATAATTGTTATTTTTGTTCGATCGTTAGTTAGATTTTTGATATTATTTTTATTTTCTAAATTTCAAAATTGTAAAAAAAATTAATAAATAAATAGGTATACGCAACACACGAATTGTTGTGGTAGTAGCATCAATAAGATGAGGATATAGCGTATAATATCGTGAGCCGGCCAGCCGGCCAGCGAGCGAGCCAGCCAGCGATGAGTTTATAAGTAGATGCGAAATCGTATTTTTACAAGTTATCTCACAGATGCCTAACTAACCTAACGCAACCGTATCCAACCGAACCCCAACTCGAAAGAACTTCAACCGATATAAAAACAGCAAAAAAAAAAAAGACTGAGGAAGAGAGAGAGAAGATAAAAAAAAAAAGATAAAAAAATAAATAAAAATGAGATCGCGCTCGAGAACCGCGACGTTATCTGTTGCCAGGCGGGATATCCTCGAATATATTGTATAGATACATACATGTACGTATATACATATATACGTATTGTACATATGTACACGTTAAATACATTATCATTATTATTATGATTATTATACTGTAATATATAAATTTGTATAAAATTTTTTTTTTTTTTCTTTTATAAAAATTTAAAACTAATGAAAAAAAAATATACATATATGTATATATATATATGTATATATATAAACAAAAATACTTTTAGATTCAAAATTTTTTACTTCGAATTCTTGAATCATATGATATGTAGGTACATACATGCAGGTATATTTAGAGTTATTTCAGTTAATGTATGCACGCTATAGGTATATGTATAGGTATGTGTACTATCTTAATACGCAATCTTTTGTTATCGTGAATATTTGAGTACGAGTGCGATTGGAAAAAAAAAGAAAAATTAAAAAATGTTCCAAATAATTTTTGCAATTAATTTTCGTCCCCCTCGACCGCTCCTTTTTTTGTGCATATGTCGAAATGTGTGAAAAAAAAAAAAAAAAATTGTTAATTAAAACGAAAAAAAAAAAAAAAAACAATTGAAAGATAGGGAACAAAAAAAATAAATTGTTTTCTTTATTACCCAGAACTCTCTTTGGCTTACCCCCGCCCCGTACCGCGCCACTCCGCTCAGCTATTCGGTTGGTTGGCGCGGCGGTGCTATTTTTTTTTTTTTATCTTCTAACGAATATTTTCGGCGGCTCGTCGCTCGTCGACCCTGACCAACCCTACCCTCCTCACCAAACTCCGAGGCAGGCGAATCGATTCGTTGCGTGAGACACCCACCGATACTCCCCCCCTTTACCCCACACCGCAGACTACCTCGCGGATTGGTCATGTATTATCCGACCTCGCGCCTCTCTGTATATATAAATATATATAGGTATATATACTAACACACATATACATACACACGTGTATTATAGATATTATAATGAAGATATACATATACGTGTATACATTTATTTATAATTTTTACTTTTTTTTACCTCTTTTCATGTATACAGGTGAGTATGCAATATATATGGGCGCAACTTATATAGGTATATATACAGAGAGTACGAAACTGTACCGTAATATTGTAACATTAGTAAAATTTTATTATATATATATATACGTCTATATATAAATTGTATTTTAGTTTTTTTTTTTGTTTTTTTCTCCTTTTTACTGTTTGGAATTTGTTTTTCTTTTTTTTTTTTTTTTTTCTCTCTTTCTATCCGTACTTCTGTCCTACATATTTTACAGTTATTTTTTGTTTGCTCTCTGAAAATTCTGGAGGAAAAAAAAAAAAAAGAAAAAAAAAAAAAATTATCTCACAATTAAATATATATCTGCTGTAATAATGTAATGTATGTAATGAATTCGCATTGCGTAGATATAACTATACATATTATATACATATATTTGTATTGTGAACGAGGATATAATAAATATATATATAGAGAATAACCGCACGATAATAATTTAATATACATATATGTATAAACTGCAGTAGCAGCAGCAGCTGCACAGTATACGGAAAGATTAGAATACATAACTTATACAAGCCTATATAATATATACATATATACATATATACGCAGGTATATTATAGAGTAAAAAAAAAAAAAATGCACGATCAAGAAGCAAAGGATAAGAAAGGAAAAGAGAAGTAAAAAAAGTAAAGAGATGGACCAGGACGGCGCATACAAGCCCCACATTTGAAAAAAAAAATACATTCGGCAACTGAACGCGTCGGCGACAAACATTTTTTTTCAAACGCCGACGATGATTATAATAAATTTAGTAATTGACCGACTATAGAATTACATACTCGAAAAGAACGATAGGGAAAAAACAAAATCCAACAGATCAAAAAACACAACGGGGGGAAACAAAAAAAAAACGAAGAAAAAAAAAAAACCCTGTACAACAAAAAATGTTAATCAGTTGACCCAAAAAAAAAAAAATTGCAATGACAGTAATAATAATCATAATAATAGTAGTAATAATAATAATAATAATAAAGTAATTTATATTTTATATCCTGCAGTGGAAACGGAGCCAGGGACCGCAAGATTTTTAACTCTCAGTTTTAAACTCAGTCTGACGTATAGCATACATACATAACTAGTAGATATATAGTATATATAGGTATACGTGTGTAATACGTATATGTGTGTGAATGTGGGTATGTGTACACGTTGAAAGCATTTTTTTTTTGTCGTTTCTTTTTTCTCTTTCTCTCTCTCTCTCTCTTTTTTCTCATCTTCTTTTTCTGTTTTGCCTTTTTCTTGTTCTTCTTTTTTTCTTTTTC